>OX451735.1:1075095666-1075408780 GCA_948472305.1 Vicia faba | reverse complement strand
TTTTTAAAAGCGCTGGCATAGGTGGGGGATACGAAAGCGCTTATTGAAAAAGCGCTGCCATAGCCTTCACAAAAAACAAAATTAAAAAAAAGGGAAACCTACGAAGGCGCTTTTTTAAAAGCGCTGGCATAGGTGGGGGATACGAAAGCGCTTTTTTAAAAGCGCTGGCATAGGTGGGGGATATGAAGGCGCTTTTTAACAAGCGCTGGCATAGGTGGGGGATACGAAAGCGCTTTTATAAAAGCGCTGGCATAGGTGGGGGATATGAAGGCGCTTTTTAAAAAGCGCTGGCATAGGGGGGGGATACGAAAGCGCTTGTTTAAAAGCGCTGGCATAGGTTAGTTAAATAATTTCTAAACCCCTAAATTTACAATCAGATTTCTAAACCCAGCTGATACAAAAAACGAAACCCAGTTGTTCATCTTCTTCTCCATTCGTCTGCTCCTATTCAAGCTCTCTTCATCCTTCGTCGTCCTCACTTTCGTGACTAGAGTGTTTGATTCTACTGTAATTTTGATTCAGGTGTAATTTGCATCCAAAAAACCCATCAAACTGTAATTTACATTCAGGTGTTGTTTCTTTCCCATTCAATTTCATCTCAACATTGATTCATCATCACCCACTCTAACTACTTTACTTTATTACATTAATTAGGGTTTCGTTCTCAAAGTTTCTTGTTATTACAAAACCCTTCAACAGTTAGCAAGAACGAAACCCAAGGGATTTTGAAGGTTGGCTGTTACTTGTTAGAGGAAAGATCTAAAAGTTCATTTCACTTTTTCCATTTCTTTGGTTTGAGGTAAGAATTCTTACTCATTTTTCTTAGTTTTAGATATTGCATATTAACTGTTTGTGAAATGTTCTACATGATTGTTCCTAATTAAGGGTATGTTAGAGGGTTAGGAAAATGAAGTTGGATTTACGGGTCCTAATTTTAGGTGTATACTAGCTTAAAATTCACAAGTACTTAAGTTGTTGGTGGAATGGATAACTTGTAACTCCAGAGGAGCGTCGGGAGGTATGGTAATCCTTTGGAGAAGAAATTCTCTTTCTCTTAATTTAAGTTTCATTAGTAAAGGGTTTGTAGGAATTAATGTAGGGTGGAAGGGAGAAGTGTACAGTTTTGTTAATGTTTATGCAGCTTGTTCAACGGTTGATAGAATAAATTTATGGAGAAGTTTGGTGGATAGAAAACAGAGAAGCACTAATGAATAATGGTGCTTATGAGGCAATTTTAATGAAGTTTTTTATAGAGAGGAGAGACTGGGCACAGGGGAGAATCATAGTAGTAGAAATATGGAAGAGTTAGAAATTTTATTGAAGACATGAACTTGGTGGATATACCTTGTATAGGGGGAAGGTTTACTTGGTTTAAAGGTAATGAGTAGATTTGACAGATTTCTTATTTCAAGTAAGTTGATTGAGGATTGCAATGTGATCGATCAAAAAGTGGGAAAAAGAGACATTTCAGACCATTGTCTTATTTGACTAAATTCTGGGATGGCTGATTGGGGGGGATATGCCTTTCAGATTCAACATTGCATAATCATAAGGGTGTCAAGCCCTTCATTTTAGAGTAATGGGCTAAAATTGATGTGGAGGGAAGAGGAGACTATATCATGTATGAGAAGCTGAAGTGCAGAAAACTTCGTATTAAAGAGTGGAATAAAGAGAGTTTCAAGTGGATTAATTTGAATGTGAATGAGGAATTGAAAATTCTAAATGATTTGGTTGGCTTATTCGTAGATCATTTTGTTGAAGATAATGAGGAGATTGCAACGGATAGGAATAAATTTTTGGGTGAGCTATGGAATACGCTAAACTTAAAGGAATGTATGTTAAGACTTAAATCAATAGAGTTGTGGAACACGCTAAACTTAAACAAAAGTATGTTAAACTTAAAGGAAAGTATTCTAAGACTTGAAAGAAGGCGATAAGAATATGAGATATTTCAACAATTCTATGAAGGAGAGATATAGAAGAAATGTTATAACTTTAGTGAAAGGGACGGGTGGCAGTGTGGATGGAGTAGAAGAGGTAAAAGAGGCTATCAAGATCTATTTTGAGGAATTTTTCAAAGAACACAATCCAATAAGACATGTTCTTGAAGGTCTCAGATTTAATAGAATGAATGAGCATGACAGCGAGTGGCTGGAGAGAGTGTTTACTAAAGAAGAAGAAGTGAAGGTTGTTGTCTTGTCTTGCGATGGCAATAAAAGCGTTGGACCAGATGGATTTATGGTATTCCATAGCCTTTATGGAAAATAGGTTTTCTGGAGTTTTCATATGCAGAGTACAAAATGGTTACGGAACTTCTTTCTGGCACTCGAAGTGGTTGGGTAACCAATCTCTGATGAGCGCTTTCCTGACATCTATGTAAAGGTGATTAGCAACGACTGTTGTGTAGTGGATGCAGGAAGTTAGGAAGGCTCTGTCTGGACCTGGAAGCTTGTAGATTTAGTGGTAAATTCTATTGATGTTGAACCAATTTTATGGGAGGAATTCTCAGCTTTGTTTCAGGAGGTGGATTTGGATCAGCATGTCAGTGATAAATACGTATGGCTGAAGGAATAATATGGAATTTTCACGGTCAGCTCCTGCTTCAAACTCTTTTTTGAAATCACCTTTGTTTCAAATCTCTCAATGGATGTGTTGAAAGCAATATTTTCAAACTTTATGGATTGTACTAAGAGGGTGTGAGTTATGCTTGGAGATACTTCAAGTGGGATTATAAATTTCTAATCCTATCTACACTGTAGACAAAAGAATTAATCACACAAAGGAAATTATAACATTACTACTAAAAAAGTTATAGCTAAGAAAATGTTTTAATAGGCTTGTATATTTTGCATATAAGTCTTACTGAGATTTTTATCTCATTAGTTTAAGTTTATATTTCAGCTTAAGTGCTTAACAGGACAGATAGATTACATATAGATTACATGTGGTTTTCACAGAATGATACTCCATAAATTTTTCCATGATCCCTTACCTACAAAGATAGTATCGTCTATAAATTGTAGAATTTCATAATTAACATTTTAATTAACTTTAAATACCATAAATTCTCCAATAATTAACATTACAGAATAAAAGTCAAAGCATTTCATTGCTAATATGAGTAATACAACAAAAACATCTAATGAAAGTTACTGCAAGGAATATAATAGAGTTTGAGTAACACCATTAGCTTTTAACCTAGCAAATACAATCTTATAGTTGTCAATCTAATATTTTCTCAGACTCATGCTTTGTTTTCCAAATATATTATTGATTTTGAACAACAGTAGCAATTTAACATCACAGCAATATCAATGAAGACAGCCAAACAAGGAATGGTTTGATAGAACCAAACTACATAAACAAACGGCCATTGGACAGTTAAGAAAAAACACATGTTGTAGCCTCATTAAGGTCTAACTTTCATAACCCCTGATTATTACAAAACATCTTTCATACTTTAAGGCTTGAACTTCCTGTATGGTCTGCCGTTATCTTCATCTTGCATATGCTGTAATCATAAATTAAAAAAGTCATGTCTAGGTGCAAAGAAAATCAAGATGAATTGAAAACTATAGAGCGTCATTTAACAATTAACAATACATTGCTTTTAAAATTTGATTTGAACCTAACTAAGACTTGACAAAGCTAACTTGTAAGATAAGGACTGAATATAATTGTTTGAAATCCGACTTCACTATTGTTTGAATATAATTGTTATTACCTGTATCCAAGACTGAATCACTAGTATCCGACTTCACTAGTTAGTAATTAGTGATGAGTTGTTTAGCACATGCTTAAGGTGAGGCAAGAATAATTATGAATTTGATTACCTGATATGTTGAATTTCTTTACAGGGTAATTAATTATTATTTTGCTATAGTTGCGTGACTAATTAGTTGCTATAGTCAAACCATGGATAAAAAATGGATGACTGCCAATCGATTGTCGAAAGAGTATGAGGATGGGGTATCAGAATTCGTTAAGTTTGCCGTTGCGCACGCCAGAGAACCCAATGGAATGATATGTCCTTGCTTGAGATGCTGTTATGGGAGACGGGTTGACGCGGTTCAGTTGGAATCGCATTTACTGATGCATGGAATTGATAGAAGTTATGCATGTTGGAATTTGCATGGTGAGAAAAGTAGCGGGAATGTTGAATCGAGTTATAATACGACGTATGCTTCAAATGAGGATTTCGCAGACGCATACGATTATGATCGAGTCGAAGAGATTGCAGAAGCGCTTGAAGAAGATCTTGAGGATTGTCCCAAAATGTTCGAGAGGTTGGTAAGCGATGCAGAGAAACCGTTGTATGATGGTTGTACAAAATTCACAAGATTGTCTGTGGTGTTAAAGTTGTACAACTTAAAGGCGGACAACGGATGGTCGGATAAAAGTTTCACACAGTTATTAGCCCTCGTGAAAGAAATGCTACCAGAGGATAATGTTCTTCCCAATCGAACGTATGAGGCCAAAAAGATGTTGTCCTCTATTGGCATGAGCTATGAAAAGATACATGCATGTCCAAAAGATTGCGTTTTATTTCGAAACGAGTACGCAGTGTTAAATGAGTGTCCTAAATGCGGTGCCCCTCGATATAAGGAAAAGTTGTCTCCGGAAAAGGTGTTATGGTATTTTCCTATAATTCCGAGATTTAGGCGCATGTATCGTAGTGAGACCGATTCAAGACACTTGACTTGGCATGCAGATGAAAGAATTATTGATGGGAAGTTGCGACATCCGGCAGACTCACCACAGTGGACGAAAGTTGATATTGATTATCCTGAATTTGGAAAAGAAGCAAGAAATCTTCGCTTGTCGTTGTCTACTGATGGAATGAACCCGCATGGTATTCAAAGTATCTCGCATAGCACCTGGCCTGTGATTCTTATGATATATAACCTACCTCCGTGGCTATGTATGAAGCGTAAGTACATGATGCTATCTATGTTAATTTCTGGGCCCAAACAACCAGGGAATGACATAGACGTGTACTTGGCACCCTTAGTCGAAGATTTGAAGTTTTTGTGGGAGACCGGTGTGGAGGTTTACGATGGGTATAGGAAAGAAAGTTTCAACTTGAGGGCGATGTTGTTTGGAACAATTAATGATTTTCCGGCGTACGGAAATCTATCAGGGTACAACATTAAGGGTCAAAAAGCGTGTCCTGTTTGTGAAGATGAAACCGATACGATGCGATTGAACTTTTGTCAGAAGAATGTTTTTCTCGGTCATCGTAGCTTCTTAAATTCTAATCATCACTATCGTGGGTGGAGAAAGGCATTCAATGGAGAGGCAGAACACGGTAGAGCTCCACATATGTTGACAGGTGATCAGATTTTTGAAAAGGTGAAAGATGTGAGTACTGAGTTTGGCAAGCCTTTTGCACATAGACTTGTCACGAGTGGGTGGAAGAAGAGGTCGATTTTTTTTGAACTTCCATATTGGAAGTCGTTGTACGTAAGACATTTCCTCGATGTTATGCATATTGAAAAAAATGTATTTGATAGTGTCATTGGTACGTTACTCAATATACAAGGAAAGTCTAAGGATGGCATTAACATAAGGAAGGACATGTTAAACATGGGAATTAGAACTGAATTGGCACCCGTGACGAAAGGAAGACGCACATATCTACCACCTGCTGTTTACACTCTATCTAGAAAGGAGAAGAAAATATTGTGTAAGTTCCTCAGTGAAGTTAAAGTTCCAGAAGGCTACTCATCAGATATTAGAAGACTTGTGTCAATGAAAGACCTAAAGTTAAAGAGTTTAAAGACTCATGATTGCCATGTTATAATGGAACATTTTATACCAATAGGTATACGTTCTATTCTGCCAGAAAAAGTAAGGAGCGCAATAACTAAGTTGTGTTTTTTCTTCAAGTCAATATGCAGCAAGGTGATCGATCCTGCGATCTTACCAACATTGCAAAAAGAGGTGGTTGTTACTTTATGTGAGCTTGAAATGTATTTTCCTCCCTCGTTTTTTGACATAATGGTTCATCTAGTCGTTCATCTTGTCAAAGAGACACAGTTGTGCGGACCAGCTTATATGAGATGGATGTACCCTGCTGAACGTTATATGAAAATTTTAAAAGGGTACGTGAAAAACCGAAGTCGACCGGAGGGTTGTATTGCGGAACGATACATTGTTGAAGAAGCGGTTGAGTTTTGCACTGAATATCTGTCAAATGTTCAATCAATTGGACTCCCCAAATCTCATATTGTCGAGAAAAAAGAAGGAAAAAGACTAATTGGAAATAAAGTTGTGACAGTGTCAATGGTCGAACGGGATCAGGTGCATTTGTATGTTCTGCACAATGAGATTGAGGTTGAGCCGTATGCTGAAATGCACAAGGGTGTTCTTCGAGGTTTAAATCTGAATAGAAATGAGAATTGGATAGTACGAGAGCACAATCGAAGTTTCATACCGTGGTTTAAGGAACAAATTTATTCAAAGTATCGTTCGGATCCTGCTTCAGTAACAGAAAGGTTGAGATGTTTAGCATATGGTCCAAGTATGATTGTGTTTTCTTATAGCGCATACGCAATTAATGGATACACATTTTATACCAAAGAACAGGATGATAAAAGTACTATGCAGAATAGTGGTGTTACCTAGGTAGCTGAAGCGATGCACATATCAAGTGCGAATGACTTAAACCCGAAATTTGCAAATCTGTCATATTTTGGGGTTATCGAGCGCATTTTGTTGTTTGATTACGGGAAGTTTCAGATTCCTGTATTTGATTGCAAGTGGGTTGAAAATAATAATGGCGTACGAATGGATAAGTCAGGATTTTTGCAAGTGGATCTCAATAGGGTGGGGTACAAAGATGAACCTTTTATTCTAGCCTCTCAGGCTAAACAAGTGTTCTATGTCAATGATCTGACAAGTACGAAATGGTCTATAGTGCTTTTGTCTAACAAAGTAATTGATGAAAACATTGGAGATCAAGGTGATATTGGCGTTGGCATTGAATCTTGTACAAGAAACGATCAAAATGAGAATGAACCTTGTACTAGAGATGATCATAATGAGGGTATTTGGATCAATCCAACCATCCGAGTTGTTAACAGAAGCGTAAAATATATTGCTACCAAGAAAAGAAAGAGACGTTAGTGAAAAAGGTATTATTATAATTATAGCCTAATATTGTAAGTAATATGTGAATAATGTTTTGAATTTTTGGCATATCTTTTGAACCGTTTTGAATTTTTGCGAATGTGCTTGTGCTTAATTAGTAGAACAATGTTTCCGGAGCTGATGGTGAGGTTTATTTCTTGCAAGTTTGGTTTTTTAGCATTTTATTCAATTTTGAGTTCCTTTAGTGCTATTCATATCTTTTTCGACTATCCATTTTCATGTAGTGTACTAATGTGCTTGTTTGACTTTTGTTACAGGTCTAATGGCTAGCAATGAAGAAAACCCGCAAGGAAACCAACAAGAAAACCCACCAGGAAACCAACAAGATCATGAAAACTCACAAGAAACAAATCATGCAGCGGATGATACTTCAGCAAATGATGTTGCACGAGGCATCACCATAATGCGCGAAATCATTCGTGCTAGAGATAAGGGAGTGAAATATAATGTAGATTGGAATCATTCAAATCAAGTAGTTGGGGTTAATGCTTCAAAATTCACAAGCTACGTTGGTACACTTGTTCGTATGCATGTGCCAATCTCCATATCTAGATGGAATGCGAAACAATGTGAAGCATTGAAGCAAGGAAAAGAAATGTTTTGGGAAGATGTTAAGGTATGTATGTTATATGGTTTATATGGTTATATGTTTATAAGTTTATAAGTTTATATGTTGTATATGGTTTTTAAACTACTTATATGTTTATATGGTTTATATGGTTTTTAAATTACTTATATGTTTATATGGTTTATACGCAGCGGTCTTTTAACGTTCCAGATGAGCGTAAAGGCTTCATACTTGGGTTGGCCGGGAAAAGATTTAGAGGGTGGAAAAATCTGTTGACGAACACCTATCTTAAGGATGACAAAGGAAAGTGGCTGGAAGAGTTCCCGGCCGGAAGGCCAGAAAAGTATAATCTTTTCATTAAACAAGAAGATTGGACTGAGTTTATTAGACAAAGAGATGACGAATTCCGGCAAAAGAGTGCCAAAAATAGTGAGAGAGCATCAAAGCCTGCGTACCCATACAAAAAAGGGCGTTTGGGATATGCGCGCTTAGAGGAAAAAATTGTAAGTAATAAATAGAAATGATATGTTCTTATTAATTGTCTAAATGTGTTGTATTTGACGATCTAACCGTTTGTTTCTATGCATAGTTAGAGGAGACTAAAAGTGATGAAACCTCACTTCCAGCACATTTGCTGTGGAAGGAAGCCCGTGTGGGCAAGAATCAAGCTGTTGATCCAAGTGTTCTAAGAATTTATGATGAATGCGTAAGTATAACATTGTGTCTTTAATTAAATCAAATTTTTATGACTATTTAATTGATTTTTTTATCTCCATTATTTTCAGGAGACATTGTCACAAACGGAGTCCACCGGTGACGACCAGGATACGAGGAGCGTACTTAGTAAAGCACTGAATGTTCCTGAGTATTCCGGTCGGGTTAGGGGTAAAGGTCACGGTGTGACTCCAACCTCTTTCTACCAGCATAATCGGAAAAGAAATCCTTCCAATGCAGAAGTGATGAATGTACTTATGGAATTACAAGCAAAAGTCAATGCATTGGAAAGAGATAAAGAGGTATTAATGAGGGAAAAGGGCAATGCGGCAATGGCGAAAGAAACTAGTGACAACGCTAGTATCAACCGTCAGAATAAACTTCCTGAGGTAATTATAAATATATTGATAAATCTCTATTGTTCAAGTTTCTCATTTTTATTCCACCTCTTTCTATTATTGAATTAAAAGTAATATGTATGCATATTGGTTTAGGGCATTTCATCTTGCCAACTATACGTAATGGCATCAGATTATCACCTTGTTGGCAAGGGAAAAGTGTACAACACTTTGGGAGATTTAATTCATAATACACCGATCCCGGCTGGACACCTGAGAGTATCAGTAGATTATCCTATTGATCCCGATGCGTTGGTACCGGTACCTGACGTGGCCTTGGATATAAGATCGGTGCAAGACGCAGTAGGGTCGTTTGTTGCATGGCCCTTGGATCTCATTTTCATTGATGATGAGGTATGTTTAAAACCGTTAATATGAATCATTTAGATTTCAAATGTCAATTCTGA
Organism: Vicia faba; assembly: GCA_948472305.1. Lineage (NCBI taxonomy): Eukaryota > Viridiplantae > Streptophyta > Magnoliopsida > Fabales > Fabaceae > Vicia > Vicia faba. The sequence goes on along the minus strand of OX451735.1, from coordinate 1,075,399,541 downwards.
ACCGTTAAGTTAATTATTTTTTAATATTAGCCTCCTACAAAACCCGCTAATAAGGGTAAGGAGATTTTGCAGCAAGGCGGCGAGTCTATGGCATCAATTCCAGAGGTACACTTAAATTGTTTATTATATGATATGAATTTAAAACTGAACGATTTTATAATTTACCTAAGTTATATGATTGTTAGGTATCTGCGAAAGTGTCACAACAAGTGACCCAGCCTGTTCGTAGCAGACCACCCCCGAAAAAGTCAATGCATAAGGGGGGAAGAGGCGGGGGAAGAGGCGTTTTTGTACCTCGATATCGGAATACACTTGGAGTACTTTTGGAAACCTCATATTTGAAGTCAGGTGGTATTCGTACAATCCTTATGGATGCAGATATCTTTGGTCTTGACTGCCAAGAAACGATAGGAATGGACGAAATGACTGAGATTATGACGCACGGTGAATTAGGCATCGGCAATGTTCACGCATACATCCGGTATTCCGATAAATATATCATTTAATTAGTTGAACAATTTATTTACACATTTCAATGAAAATAGTCTAATGTTTATATGTTTTTATTTAAGGTTGTTGTACGATAAAAAAATGCGCGAGACTGTATTGGCAAGACGCTTCCATTTCTTGTCTGCCCATATTGTCAGCGGAGCGACAATTGTCAGGGAACCGGGTTCAGTTAGGGAGTACTTAGTGAATCGATACACGGCCTACGTCGGCAACCCAGATAGCTTGTTTATTTTGCCGTATAACACTGTTCCAGTGGGGTGAGTTTTTCATTTATTCTAATATATCTTTGTTTATTTTGCGTAGAAACTTTTCTTCTAAACTGTTGCTTAAATTTTTAGAAAACACTGGTTGTTGTTGGCTATCGATCCGATTAAAGAAGTTGTGTACTTTCTGAATTCGGTAGACGGGGAATGGACTAACTATCCCGCTATGAAGGAAACTGTTGATCAGTAAGTGAGATCGTTCTAACTATTCGTGTATATTTATATATTTAATTATTTCTGTGAGATTGATCTAAATATATGTTTTTATTTTCTTAGATCAATACAAATATTTCGTAGTCAAAGGGACGCACAGGTACCCCGGAGTAAATCATCAAATATTACTTGGATCAAAGTGCAGGTACAAAATTAGTTGCTTATAATAATAATGTTACTTGATAAAATTACACGACAACTATAAAATATATTCTGTTTTTCTATGCAGTGTCCGTTACAGAATAACGATGTAGATTGCGGATACTTTTGCTTGAGGTTTATGAAAGAAATCCTTCATAAAAATCAAGTAGAGATTCCAAGCACGGTATGGATTTATAACTTAGAATAATTTTGTATGATTTCTACATTTAATAACATCATGCATATACTGAAGTAATAATTTCTTATGTAGTACTTTGATGACCTCTATACTATGTCGTACACGAAAGTTCAAGTGGAAGAAGTCAAAGAGGAAATATGTCAATTTTATGTTGAAAACAGATTATTCTGATGGGTATGAATAAAATATTATTGTACGTGTTAGTTTGATTGTGTTGGAGCCTTTAATATTGTTTGTTTAATTTACCGTGTTGTTCATATTCATACTTTGCAGGATGACGACCGTGTCGGTGGAGCATTATTTTCGATGTAATTATATATGATTTAGTTACATATGTATATATATATGGTTACAAATTAACACGATACTTTGTATGTGATTTAGTTATGGTTACAAATGTATATAAGGATTGAATTATGGTTACAAATGTATATATACTTTGTATGTGATTTAGTTACATATGTATATAAGGATTTAGTTATGGTTACAAATGTATTATATGGTATACCGGTTTATGTTAATATAATACCGGTTTCTGTGAATATTATAAGGATTGAATTACAGGTTAAATTATTGGACCAAAAAAAAATTACAGGCCGCACAGGGAACCTCAAATTATAGGTTTCACTTTAAAAAATTTGTATGAGCTACGAAAGCGCTTTTGGCTAAAAAGCGCTTTCGTAGGCAGGATAAATAAAAAAAATAAATAAATAGAAACCCCCTACCAAAGCGCTTTTTATGGAAAAAGCGTTGTGAAAGACCCCCCTATCAAAGCGCTTTTCCATAAAGCGCTGTAAAAACCATGATAAATAAAAAAAAAATTAAATAGAAACCCCCTATCAAAGCGCTTTTTATGGAAAAAGCGCTGTGAAAGACCCCCCTATCAAAGCGCTTTTTCCATAAAGCGCTGTAAAAGCCATGATAAATAAATAAAAAAAATTAAATAGAAACCCCCTATCAAAGCGCTTTTTATGGAAAAAGCGCTGGGAAAGACCCCCCTATAAAAGCGCTTTTTCCATAAAAAGCGCTGTAAAAGGCCTGATAAATAAAAAAAAAAATTTAAATAGCACACCTATCAAAGCGCTTTTCAAAAAGCGCTGGGAAAGACCCCCCTATCAAAGCGCTTTTTAAGGAAAAAGCGCTGTGATAGGTCCACCTACGACAGCGCTTTTGGCCAGAAAAAAGCGCTTTCGTAGCCTACGCCAGCGCTGGCTACGGCAGCGCTTTTAAGCGCTTTTAAAGGGCAAAAAAAAGCGCTGTGAAAGCCCATTTTCGTAGTAGTGTCGTGACCGAAACCTATGTTTACAAGCCCAAGTATATTTAATTTGAAAGCTTAGATCCAATAACTTTGAAGTTCATTATTAGATGGCTTTGATTCTATCAATCCTCTAATGAACTTCATGAATTTTGGTCTAACTGAATCATTTGAACATCGTTGATCATATGTGGTTTCTTTGAGCATTTGAAATGAATGATATACTTGATAAAAAAGACAATAATTTGTACCAAGGATTTCAAAATCAGATACATGTTTTTACAAATACATTTCACAAATAATGTGTATCAAAGATTCCAAAATTAGAAATTTTGATATATATATATATATATATATATATATATATATATATATATATATATATATATATATATATATATATATATATATATATATATATATATATTTTTTTTTTTATTTGTATTTTATCTAGAGTTATTATTAATTTTATTTACTTAAGAGTAATGTTTTCTCTTTTTTTAATTTGAATTTTTTTAAATGTTATACTTAACTATATATATTTTGTTTTTTTAATATTTTTTATTAATTACTATTTTTTTTTAAACAAGGATTATCATTGAATAAATTACAAAGCGTACTCTTGTTCGAATACATAAGACAATTTAAAGAAGCCATACAATTACAGTTGTAACTTGAAATATCTCCTATAATTCTCAATTTCTAAATTATCATTTTAATAGGCCATCGTGTTCGTGGCTGTTTATTTGTCACTTTTATGAAGGAGAAGGAAAAGATGATTGACACGTTCTCTTTGGTTGTACAATAAATTTACAATGTTGGAAAGAGGCAAGGTTGAGATCAATCATCCTTATTTGTAACAAAAACAATTGGATTTGTAATAATGAGAAGATGGATTTTAGAACTGGAACCATTTGGATTCAGAACAATTGAAAATAGTTACAGTAACAACTTACGATTGCTTAAAATAGCGCTAAATTTGTCCCGCTTTGAAAAATAGTCATTCGTGGCGTAAACCTATGTTTGCAAGCCCAAGTATGTTTAATTTGAAACCTTGGATCTAATAACTTATAAGTTCATTGTTATAAGGCTTTGATTCTATCAATCCTCTAATGAACTTCATGAATTTTGGTTCAAGTGAATCATTTGAACATCGTTGATCATATGTGGTTACTTTGAGAATTTGAAATGAATGATATACTTGACAAAAAAGATAATAATTTGTACCAAGGATTTCAAAATTAGATACATGTTTTCACAAATACATTTCACTAATAATGTGTATCAAAGATTTCAAAATTAGAAATTTTGATATATATTTATTTTATTTGTATTTTATCTAGAGTTATCATTTATTTTATTTACTTTAGTGTAATGTTTTCTATTTTTTTATTTGAATTTTTTTAAATGATATATTTAACTATATACATTTTGTTTTTTTAATATTTTTATTACTTAATCTTTTTTTATAAACAAGGATTATCATTGAATAAATTACAAAGCGTGCTCTTATTCAAATACATAAGACAACCTAAAGAAGTCATACAATTACAGTTGTAACTTGAAATATCTCTTATAATTCTCAATCTCTAAATTATCATTTTAATATGACATAATGTTCGTTGTCTGTTTATTTATCACTTTTGTAAAGGAGAAGGAAAAGATGATTGACACATTTTCTTTGGTTGTACAATAAATTTACAATGTTGGAGAGAGGCGAGGTTGATATCAATCATCCTTCTTTGTAACAACAAACAATTGGATTTGGAATAATGAGAAGATGGATTTTAGAACTGGCAACATTTGGATTTTGAAAATTTTAAAATAGTTACAGTAACAAGTTACGATTGCTTAAAAAAACGCTAAATTTGTCCCGATTTGAAAAATAATCATTCGTGGCCCAAACCAATGTTTGCCAGACCAAGTATGATTAATTTGAAACCTAGGATCAAATAACTTTAAAGTTCATTGTTAGATGGCTTTGATTCTATCAATCCTCTAATGAACTTCATGAATTTTGGTCTAAGTGAATTATTTGAACATCGTTGATCATATGTGGTTACTTTTAGCATTTGAAATGAATGATATACTTGACAAAAAAGATAATAATTTGTACTAAGGATTTCAAAATTAGATACATATTTTTAAAAATAAATTTCACTAATAATGTGTATCAAAGATTTCAAAATTAGAAATGTTTATATATATTTATTTTATTTGTATTTTATCTAGAGTTATTATTAATTTTATTTACTTAAAAGTAATGTTTTCTATTTTTTTATTTGAATTTTTTTAAATGTTATATTTAACTATATATATTTTGTTATTTTAATATTTTTTATTAATTACTATTATTTTATAAACAAGGATTATCATTGAATAAATTACAAAACGTGCTCTTATTCAAATACATAAGACAACTTAAAGAAGCCATACAATTACAGTTGTAACTTGAAATATCTCTTATAATTCTCAATCTCTAAATTATCATTTTAATATGCCATCATGTTCGTTGTCTGTTTATTTATCACTTTTGTGAAGGAGAAGAAAAAGATGATTGACACGTTTTCTTTGGTTGTACAACAAATTTACAACGTTGGAGAGAGGCAAGGTTGATATCAATTATCCTTCTTTGTAACAACAAACAATTGGATTTGGAATAATGAGAAGATGGATTTTAGAACTAGAAACATTTTGATTTTAAACTATTTAAAATAGTTACAGTAACAAGTTGCAATTGTTTAAAAAAGCACTAAATTTGTTCTGATTTAAAAAATAATCACTCATGGCCCAAACCTATGTTTGCAAGACCAAGTATGATTAATTTGAAACCTTGGATCCAATAACTTTAAAGTTCATTGTGAGATGGCTTTGATTCTATCAATCCTCTAATGAACTTCATGAATTTTGGTCTAAGCGAATCATTTGAACATCTTGATCAAATGTGGTTTCTTTGAGCATTTGAAATGAATGATATACTTGACAAAATAATAATAATTTGTACCAAAGATTTCAAAATTAGATACATGTTTTTACAAATACATTTCACTAATAATGTGTATCAAAGATTTCAAAATAATAAATTTTTATATATATTTATTTTATTTGTATTTTATCTAGAGTTATTATTAATTTTATTTACTTAAGAGTAATGTTTTCTCTTTTTTATTTGAATTTTTTTAAACATTATATTTAACTATATATTTTTTATTTTTTTTTATTTTTTATTAATTACTATTTTTTTTATAAACAAGGATTATCATTGAATAAATTACAAAGCGTGCTCTTGTTCGAATACATAAGACAACATAAAGAAGCCATACAATTAAAGTTGTAACTTGAAATATCTCCTATAATTTTGAACATCTAAATTATCATTTTAATAGGCCATCATGTTCGTTGTCTGGTTATTTGTCACTTTTATGAAGGAGAAGGAAAAGATGATTGACACGTTCTCTTTGGTTGTATAATAAATTTACAATGTTGGAAAGAGGTCAGGTTAAGATCAATCATCCTTATTTATAACAACAAACAATTGGATTTGGAATAATGAGAAGATGGATTTTAGAACTGGAAACATTTGGATTCAGAACAACTGAAAATAGTTACAGTAACAACTTACGATTGCTTAAAATAGCGCTAAATTTGTCCCGATTTGAAAAACGTATGTCTGCAAGCCCAAGTATGTTTAATTTGAAACCTTAGATCCAATAACTTTTAAGTTCATTGTTAGAAGGTTTTGATTCTATCAATCCTCTAATGAACTTCATGAATTTTGGTTCAAGTGAATCATTTGAACAATGTTGATCATATGTGGTTACTTTGAGCATTTGAAAGGAATGATATACTTGACAAAAAAGATAATAATTTGTACCAAGGATTTCAAAATTAGATACATGTTTTTAAAAATACATTTCACTAATAATGTGTATCAAATATTTCAAAATTAGAAATTTTGATATATATTTATTTTATTTGTATTTTATCTAGATTTATCATTTATTTCATTTACTTTAGTGTAATGTTTTCTATTTTTTTATTTGAATTTTTTTAAATGTTATATTTAACTATATATATATATATATATATATATATATATATATATATATATATATATATATATATATATATATATATATATATATATATATATATATATATATATATATATATATATATATATATATATATATATATATATATATATATATATATATATATATATATATATATATATATATATATATATATATATATATATATATATATATATATATATATTTATTAATTACTCTTTTTTTATAAACAAGGATTATCATTGAACAAATTACAAAGCGTGCTCTTATTCAAATATATAAGACAACTTAAAGAAGACATTCAATTACAGTTGTAACTTGAAATATCTCTTATAATTTTCAGTCTCTAAATTATCATTCTAATATGTCATCATGTTCATTGTCTGTTTATTTATCACTTTTGTGAAGGAGAAGGAAAAGATAATTGACACATTTTCTTTGGTTGTACAATAAATTTACAATGTTGGAGAGAGGAAAGGTTGATATCAATCATCCTTCTTTGTAACAACAAACAATTGGATTTGAAATAATGAGAAAATGGATTTTAGAACTGGAAACATTTGGATTTTGGAAATTTTAAAATAGTTACAGTAACAAGTTACGATTGCTTAAAAAAATGCTAAATTTGTCCCGATTTAAAAAATAATCATTCGTGGCCCAAACCTATGTTTGCAAGACCAAGTATGATTAATTTGAAACCTAGCATCCAATAACTTTAAAGTTCATTGTTAGATGGCTTTGATTCTATCAATCCTCTAATGAACTTTATGAATTTTGGTCTAAGTGAATCATTTGAACATCGTTGATCATATGTGGTTTCTTTGAGCATTTGAAATGAATGATATACTTGAAAAAAAGATTATAATTTGTACAAGGATTACAAAATTAGATACATGTTTTTACAAATACATTTCACTAATAATGTGTATCAAAGATTTCAAAATTAGAAATTTTTAAATATATTTATTTTATTTGTATTTTATCTAGAGTTATTATTAATTTTATTTACTTAAGAGTAATGTTTTCTCTTTTATATTTGAATTTTTTTGAATATTATATTTAACTTTATATATTTTATTTTTATTTTATTTTTTATTAATTACTATTTTTTTATAAACAAGGATTATCATTGAATAAATTATAAAGCATACTCTTGTTCGAATACACAAGACAACTTAAAGAAGCCATACAATTAGTTGTAACTTGAAATATCTCCTATAATTCTCAATTTTTAAATTATCATTTTAATAGGCCATCATGTTCATTGTCTGGTTATTTGTCAATTTTATGAAGGAAAAGATGATTGACACGTTTTCTTTGGTTGTACAATAAATTTACAATGTTTGAGAGAGGAAAGGTTGAGATCAATCATCCTTCTTTGTAACAACAAACAATTGGATTTAGAATAATGAGAAGATGGATTTTAGAACTGGAAACATTTGGATTTGGAACAATTGAAAATAGTTACAGTAATAAGTTACGATTACTTAAAAAAAGCATTAAATTTGTCCCGATTTAAAAAATAATCATTCGGGGCCCAAACCTATGTTTGAAAGACCAAGTATGTTTAATTTGAAACCTTGGATCCAATAACTTTGAAGTTCATTGTTAGATGGTTTTGATTCTATCAATCCTCTAATGAACTTCGTGAATTTTGGTCTAAGTGAATCATTTGAACATCGTTGATCATATGTGGTTTCTTTGAGCATTTGAAATAAATGATATACTTGACAAAAAAGATAATAATTGGTACCAAGGATTTCAAAATTAGATACATGTTTTTACAAATACATTTCACTAATAATGAGAAATTTTAGTATATATTTATTTTATTTGTATTTTATCTAGAGTTATTATTAATTTTATTTACTTAAGAGTAATGTTGTCTCTTTTTTTATTTGAATTTTTTAAATATTATATTTAACTATATATATTTTGTTTTTTTTGTATTTTTTATTAATTACTATTTTTTTTATAAACAAGGATTATCATTGAATAAATTACAAAGCATACTCTTGTTCGAATACATAAGACAACTTAAAGAAGCCATGCAATTACAGTTGTAACTTGAAATATCTCCTATAATTCTCAATTTCTAAATTATCATTTTAATAGGACATCATGTTCGTTGTCTGGTTATTTGTCACTTTTATGAAGGAGAAGGAAAAGATGATTGACACGTTCTCTTTGGTTGTACAATAAATTTAAAATGTTGTAAAGAGGCAAGGTTGAGATTAATCATCCTTATTTCTAACCATAAACAATTGGATTTGGAATAATGAGAAGATGGATTTTAGAACTGGAATCATTTGGATTCAGAACAATTGAAAATAGTTACAGTAACAACTTACGATTGCTTAAAATAGCGCTAAATTTGTCCCGATTTGAAAAATAATCATTCTTGGTGCAAAGCTATGTCTGCAAGCCCAAGTATGTTTAATTTGAAACCTTGGATCCAATAACTTTGAAGTTCATTGTTAGAAGGCTTTGATTCTATCAATCCTCTAATGAACTTCATGAGTTTTCGTTCAAGTGAATCATTTGAACATCGTTGATCATATGTGGTTACTTTGAGCATTTAAAATGAATGATATACTTGACAAAAAAGACAATAATTTTTACCAAGGATTTCAAAATTAGATACATGTTTTTACAAATACGTTTCACTAATAATGTGTATCAAAGATTTCAAAATTAGAAATTTTGATATATATTTATTTTATTTGTATTTTATCTAGAGTTATTATTGTTTTATTTACTTAAGAGTAATGTTTTCTCTTTTATATTTGAATTTTTTAAAATATTATATTTAACTATATAAATTTTGTTTTTTTTTATATTTTTTATTAATTACGATTTTTTATAAACAAGGATTATCATTGAATAAATTACAAAGCGTGCTCTTATTCGAATACATAAGACAACTTAAAGAAGCCATACAATTACAGTTGTAACTTGAAATATCTCTTATAATTCTCAATTTTTAAATTATCATTTTAATATGCCATAATGTTCGTTGTCTGGTTGTCACTTTTGTGAAGGAGAAGGAAAAGATGATTGACACGTTTTATTTGGTTGTATAATAAATTTACAATGTTGGAGAGAGGCAAGGTTGGGATCAATCATCCTTCTTTGTAACAACAAACAATTGGATTTGGAATAATGAGAAGATGGATTTTAGAACTGGAAATATTTGAATTTGGAACAATTGAAAATAGTTACAGTAATAAGTTACGATTGCATAAAAAAGCGCTAAATTTGACCCGATTTAAAAAATAACCATTCGTGACCCAAACCTATGTTTGCAAGCCCAAGTATGTTTAATTTTAAACTTTGGATCCAATAACTTTGAAGTTCATTGTTAGATGCTTTGATTCTATCAATCCTCTAATGAACTTCATGAATTTTGGTTCAAGTGAATCATTTGAACATCGTTGATCATATGTGGTTACTTCACACACGAAAACTCAACAAAACATTAATCCCATATACTCAAAAGTCACACCACCGTTTACATTTTAAGTTTTTGTTCAAATCTTCAACAAACCTCTTTTTTAACCATAATTAAACTTTAATCTCATTACCCTCTCCTATATAACCATACTCTCTCTATTCTAAACCTCAACAACAAAGATAAGGCAAGAAAATCAAATATTAAGTATCCTCTTTCTCTCAAGTTTTCCAAATCAAAGTTTACTCTCTTCTCCTTATTTTAATTTTTTCTCTGATCTTCATTCCATTTTATTTGAAGTTCTCCTGAGCTCTGCATCATTCTTCTCTTCCTCTTTGCAAGGCACAAGAGCACTGGTCTCTATCTCCACTTGGTAAGCTTCATTAAGCTCTTCCTCTCTCATTCTTAGATCTAAAATGGCATTAATAAGTCTCATACATTGCATCTGGAAGTCTTTCCTTGAAGGCTTTGGTTAAATGTTTAAATGATTGATGTTTGAATCTTCGTGTTCAGTTTCAGATGCGTTTCTTTTACTCCATTTTTATTGTTGTTTGAGTGTTTGTTTTGAAAAACTAAGGGAATGGTGATGTTCTAATCTTGAAATGCTTTGGATTGGTGTCTTAATTTTTTCAATTTGATGATGATTCGATGATGAAATGTGAGTATGAAGTTTGGATAAACGCATGCATGATTAGGGTTGGCTGGTTCGTATGTGTGGTTGTGTTGGAGAAGACAATAATGTGTCATGACATGATTGGTTGTGCTTGGATTTTGTCTTTTAACCCTCTTAAGTGCACTTGACTGATTGATGAAGTTGTCACATGATTTTGTTATATTTTAATAAATCAAACAAAATAAAAATGAAATAAGTGAGACATTTGTTTGGAAATTGGACTTCACGTGTTTGGGATTGGCTCAATTATTTTGCATGCCCCTTGTTTTTGGCCCAGATCCGTTTCTAACTATGTTCATTTCATTTCTCCAATTCAACTTTACACCCCTTCCCTTTAATTGTTATATTTTATTTCCTTTTCAAAATCAATTTTGTTTCCAATTTTCCTTTTATCACAAAAATCACTAAAAATATGTTTTAGGTCTTCTTTGTCTTAATTAATTTTCCATTATTTTTATTTTTATTTTTCATTTAATTATCTATTATATTTTGATTTAATAAGTGAAGGTGTTATGTGTTGATGATTGGTGAAATGAGGGTTTATGTTTGAGACCTTTTGAAATGCCAATTGATTCAATCTTTATTACACACTTAGGCCTAAGAATGTATGTTGTTTGAGTAATCATTAGAGCTTTTGTTTAGTTTATTTGGTACTTGTTTGAATTACTTTTGAAAGCTTTGTTTGATGGATCATTAGTTGAGATGCTTGGTTGATGTTTGAAGCTTGTCTTGATAAACTCTTGCACACCTATTTTTTAACCTATTTTTCAAGTATCCTAAGTATTATTTATGCTTGCCACAAGGCATGCCTATTTATGTAGAAGTATGCTATGATTGGTGAGTTTTATAAAGGTGAACTTGTGCAACCATCAGGAATTGTCCTTCACTTTCATACATGTTTGGAATTCCATGGGATAGATACTTTTTACTTTATTTTATAGGTCTTTCAATGAGATTTGTATGTGGTTACAATAGAGTGAACCTCCTAAGGTTTTGTTGACCTATTTTGTTGCTTACCCTTGAACATGGTTGAATGTGAACCTTGAGTTGTTTGTAGGGTTAGAATAATGTGTCTTTGCTTATGATTTAGGTGATCTTAATACCTCATTGCCATGTCTCATTTTCTCCTTTGCATAACATGATAATGATGTTCCATTTAGTAGATACACTAGGGTTTGTGTTGTTGGTTGTGTCCCTTCTCTCAAGCATGCTTTGTGTGATAGCTTTGTGGTGTTTATGAACTTTTAATATTTGAATATAAAATATCATTTCTTATGACTTGTTTTGATTGTTTGTCTAATGCTATGCTTTGGTGCTCATTTTGTCTTTTTAAGATAGTGGATTCCTTTTGTTGGCTTGACTCATAATTGCATGCTTTGTTGGTCATACCTTGAATTCAATTATGTTTTAACGTTTCTTGTGCTATTGAGACATGCTTAGGTTGATTCCCTTGTCCATGTTTTTGTCTCTTTGTTTACCATGATTGAAACCTCTTTTCTTTTCTTATTAACATCTTTTTTTTAGAGGACTAGTCTTCCATTAGGGATGTTCGTCACCATGTGTTTGTGTGATTTTGTTGTGTATTTTCCTTAAGCATAAATGTATAATTGTGATGATTATTTTAAGTATTAGTTTCTGACTTTTATGAACTTTCATCTTACCTAATTCATTTCATTTTGGCATGCTAAGCAATGATGGTAGCTTGATGCCTAAAGTGTTAGATGATTGTGCTTGTATGGTTCGTTTTTTTCTAAGTTTTATAACCCTATTGCTTGAATCTCTTGAACATGAGCTCTCGTCCTTGAAGTTTGTACTCGAATGTTTAGTTGTTCACATCCTACTTGTTTTGATTCAAAGTTTGAAACATGCTTCGGCCATAGCATTGATGCTTGCTTCTTTATGGAATTGCTTAGTTATGTTGTTGATGTTAGATGTTTGAGCTTGTGTTACCTATTAGGATGTTTTCCTCACATGTTCTTAAACCAACTTAAAATTAGTTAGAGCCCTTATCTCACATTTTCTTGGTTCCATGAATTCTTTGAGATTTATACCATGTTTGGATGCTTTAAATTGATTGTTGCCTAGTTTTAATCTAGTCTTTGTGCTTGATGCCAAATGAAACTTCTTGGAGTTGGTGGTTCATGTATGATGTGGTTATTTCATCTAGGATTCTGACTTGTCATGACTAAATACCTAATTTCATAATTACTTGATCACATTTTGCTTAGTGCTTATGGATTAATGGTCAATGCTTGCTTGAACTATGACCCATTCTTGACTTATCCATTGAGATTTTTTATTAAGCTTTGAGATCTGTTTATCCAAATACTTTATGATGGAGTTGCTACCATGTGCTCATTCTTATCTTGCTTACTTCAATTCATCTTTGTATGCCATGTTTAAGTAAGTATGTGATGCTTAGATGCATGTTTGCTAGTGCACTTGTGGATTGAATGTTGTTGTGGATTGAATGTTGAGTCTCCACTTCTAGTTTGTTAAGCTTGATAACATGTTGCTTTTATGATATATCCTTGGTTATTGATTTTAGATATAAATGTTTGTTTGATCCTTCTTACATGCTTGTTGCCCATGGTTAAAGTTCAACTCGTAACTTTCTTGCTTCTAAATGATACTTTGTTAATTCTAATTACTTATTTAAGTAGATATCCATGATTTGCAACTTGTGTAATTTTGGTTGAGGTGAACTTGAGTCTAATGCATGTTAGGGGCAACCTTTCAGAGGTTGTGAGTTTCCTTTCTTAGAGAGGCTTGGTGATTGATCCATGTTTGTTTAAATCCCATCTTATGCTATGTTTGATCATATGTCTACTCAATGTTTGTTCAAGTCTTGTTTTTAGCTTCCTAGATGCATGTTTAAAGTGCTATTTTGTTGGAATTTTTGGTTTACTTGATGTGATTAAGCCTTGGTGTTTACTTAAGGGTTTATCTTTGTGCTTGAGACCTTTGGATCTTGTATTGTTCTACTATTACCTTATCTTTGTATTGAGAAGTCCTCTATGTGAAGGTGTTGTTATTATGATCTTAAATGATCTATCTGATACATGGCTTAATATTGGATACCTTGCTCTCCGTTCTAATACCTTGGGTTTCTTTAATACTTCCTTACTTGGGATTTATTTTCACATGCTGATTGATACTCTTTTGGTCTATTATGTGCTTGTGGCTTTAATATAAAGGATGAGAGTGTTATATAAGCTTCATTATGTCAAGTGTTGGTTTCTTGTTTGGTAAGAACCTTCCTTACCTTATATTTACCTTATGCATTAGGATAGTCTCTTCATCTCCACCGATTCTTCTTTAATTTTCAAAACCTTCTCCATTTTTCAAAGGATTCTTGTTTTGCAAACTTGGATCGCTTTCATAACAAAATTGGACTTAGGTCAATGCATTTTTCAAAAATATTTTCTTAATCAAGTCATCAATCAATCTTAATCCAGATATGACTTCTTTCTTCAATACTTAAAAATTACAAAACAAATTCAAATCATTTTGCCGCTTTGGTTTTTTACTTTAAAACCTTTTCTTTTAAATTTAATCACACACTTTTAAATTTTTTAACCCAAACTACATAGGTTTTAATTTGAATATTTCACATTATTGGTATGTAAGCTTTGAGCTCATTGAAAGCTTTATCAATAAGAAATTGTAAAAATCACTTCTTTTCTCATCTCCACAATCTTTTCGTAAATATTTCTTTTAGTCAAATACACATATTTTCAAAGAGGTTCATTTGGATTATTGTAGATGTTTAGGGTGCTAATATTCTCCCTTTGCATAACCAACCCCCTTACCTTGATCTCTATTTTATTTTGGGTTTTATTAGCTCTTTTCCCATTTCCTTTGAAACAATATAGTGCAGTGGCGACTTTAACTTTGTGAGTTAAGTAAATCAATGACTTAGTCTCAACTTTTTACCGTTACAAAAAAATTGCGACTTCACTGGGGACAAACATCTCTAAGTGGGTTGAGCATATCTTTGTTTATCTGTGTATCTGCTATTATTTATTGTATATATACCTGTTTGTCTGGATTTTTATGGTTTTCAGGTTGCTTGGTGATTCCTTTATAAGTCCTATACCCGAACTTGGGCAAACTTAAGATAGGATGGGTGGTATAATCACTTCAACCTATATGGAGAAAGTCCTTAGTAAGTTGATTTGAAAACCCCTACTCAGTGGAGGCCCCTTTAGGGTAGTACATGTTGAACAAGTCAGTTGTGAAAACATTGCTACTTTTGACCTGGGAGCCCGAGAAATTGAGAACTGCAGAACCTTTAACCCATATTGGCTTTTTAGGATGTAGTGCAGAGACTATTCAAGAGTAAATTTTGACATAGTTGTTACACGATACTGCACTTAGATGAGTTTCTCTTGAATATATTATCAGCTCTCGAGTTAGTTGGGAGGAAGATAATATCTTAAAGAGGATCGTAGACTCTAGGAACTTTTAGAACATTGATCTACAGATTATTGAGCCCCTAGTCCATAACTTATGGGTAGTACCTTTGACTTCATGCTCATGACGTCGAACCTATGAACCCCATGTTTGTGATATTGTGTGCGATTATTGCATCATCATGCATTCATGTAGCCATAAGCATTCTTTAACCAAAATTTTAAAGGAACTTAAAGAATTTATTTGCAAACAGCACAGGTATTTAACCACAGATGTTAGAAGGAGAATCAAACAAAAGTATGGTTTCAGAAAATCTGATGTAGAAGAGTTAAAAAAGCTAGCATCATTAGTGGTTAGTTCTGAGAAGTTTAGAGGTTGTTATGGAAGACTTTTGGCTATCTTGCGTACCAATGTGGAAGACGGGATTCTCAACACTTCTGTCCAGTTCTACGATCCTTTGTACCATTGCTTCATTTTTCAATATTATTTGCTTATGGCTACCTTGGAAGAGTATTCCTACCTGGTTGGATTTCATGTGACTGATAAGGTTCCCTTTTCTAGTTTAGAGAAAGATCTTGAGCACCCTATCATTGCTAGAGTTGTTCATTTGAAGAGTGATGAGATTAAAGCTCATCTCACTCCCAAGACTGGTATTTTGTGGATACCTTCTAAGCTTCTGATGGAAATACATTGCAAGACTGGCTGCCAACTTTGTACTTGATCAGACAAGAGAATGTTTTGGCCAGACAACGTCTATATTTGCAAGATCAACGGTACGTGAATCAAATGGGAACAAATGCTGAAATTACTCAGATGCTTCAGGACATTTGGTCAAGGCTACCTCCAAAAACAAACCCTTAGCCTATTTTGTTTTTACCTTTGTCTTTTTAAAACTTTGCTTTCATTTGTTTTAATGTAATTTATCTGTTTAATCAATGAAATTATCTTTTAGTTAAATCTTTTAAAGTCTTTTTGATTTACGACAAAGGGGGGAGAAAGTTGGATGGTTTTTTATATATCTATTCTCAAGAATTATCTTATACATGTTTTAATTATTCTGATATTTTGTTCTTCTAACCATGATGGATCATGAACTTTGATAAAGTTCACTGAATTTTCTAGATAAGCTATGATCAGAAACTCTGAAGAAGTTATTATTTATCAATTCATATAAACCATACTGTGATACGGTGGCAGAACCTACAGTTTAATACTATTTTTTTCATTTTGTGTTTGCAAATGTTGCGGTAAGCAAGAGCCACCAACGACTTTTCTTTTATCCAAATTAAGGAAAGGGTGAAAAGAACAGAAAAATACCTTTTAGAGATTTTATTAGTAAGGGGGGTAGATCATGGAAAGGGAAGGTGTTAGCACCCTTTCCATCTGTAGTTATCTACGGGCTCTTAGTTGCTTGCTAGATCACTTGCTTTTGTTTGAAAATATGCTTGTGGCATGGGTTTGAAAATATTTTGAAAACGTCTTTGTAATGATTCTCGTCTCTATAAGAATGCGTAGAAAGTGTTGGTTTTGAAAATAGTTTAAAGAGGTGTTTGTTTGTGGAAGATGTTTTTGAAAGTGATTTTTAAAAGTGCCTTTGTAATAATTCTCGTCTCTATAAGAATGCGTACAAAGGGCTTTGACTTTTGAAAATGTTTCAATTGAAAGTGTTGGTGTGTAAATGGTTTTTTTTTGTTATGAGCAAGCAAGCAACTATGAGCATCCTACCTACTCAAGAGGTCTAATGTTCTTTTCCTCCTCATTTAGATGTTTCTATCTTACCATTGATTTGGTAAGAAGCTCCATTGTTGGATGTATGAGGGACATCGAAGGGATGTACAGTCATAAAGGCAACAACATAGAGACGCTTTAGCAATTTCTGTTTAGGGACTAGATCATTTACCGAAAGGTAACTGTAGGGTCATCGAGGGACTATGATCTTTTGATTTATGAGTCTTTGCTAAAGTGTCCCTGTCTCGAGGGACATGACTATTTTATTTCTGAAGGCAACCAAAGTTCCTAGAGGTGTATATGTGCAAGTGTATTATGTTTCAGTTATTTTTGTCTTTTTGTTAAGTTTGCTAGCGTTTGATTTTAGTCTTTGCCATACAATCCTATTAGTCATACATCTAGAAATTAATATGAAAATCAGTAAAAATGCATAAAGTAAGGGTCCTACGCTATTACAATCAAATCGAAAAGACAAGAAAAATGTAAAAAAAGAATAAAATAAAGAAGAGAAATGAATTCTTCGATCCAGGCCATAAACTCCTTCGATTTACCCTTCTTTTGCCTTCTTTCTATTGGGCTTGAGAGTTGATGTGAGAAAGCTTCGATTTGCACCTTTTCCTATCCCCTTCGATTCAGTTTGGGAATGGTATGGGCAGCCTTCTATTGCAACCTACTCTACTTCTTTCGACTGAGCCAGAGAGTGGGCATGAGTGACCTTCGATTGCAAACTCCTATTCTTATTTTGATTTAGACTATGAAACAATATATATTTGTGGAGTAGTATGAGTGCATATCCTTTGTTCACACTCTTTTTATCTTTCGTTTGAATCAGTACAAGTTAGTTCCAACAAGAAAAGTAAACAAGCCCAGAGGGCATAAACGAAGAACATAACTAAGAGGCTATCTATATGTTATTCTGAAATGAAAAGTAAGTACAAAGCTCTTTACATGTCATGCTAAAACGAAAGATGCAAGGTCAAGGGGACTTACCTTGCTTAAAATTGGAACTTGTGTGGGGGACTAGAGTTGTTGGATGCCCTTGAATTCGAAAGGACAGGGACCAAGCGTGGTGTGATCTTGTTGATTTTTGAGAGTTTTTTTGTATGCTTCTCTTAAGATGTGTATGTGTGTAAAACAATCCGTGTGTATGGTTCCCCTGGGCTTGTGTCTCCACCATGCGTGTATGTATGTGGTCTCCTTATATAGAGAAGATGGAGGGGACAAGAAGGAAAGGAGTAAACAACCATTATGTTGGTGTTTTAGGGCCATGAATACCATTTTGAAACATTGCAAAAGATGTGGAATTCTTGTCTCTTTTTAAATTTGAATGAATGTAGACACCTTGGGCTTTCGAATACCTTCAGTCCCTGCTCTTCGATTAGCCTCAAGTTGCCTCCTTCGACTGGTTTTGGTTTCACCCTTATAGTTCGTTCGATTGAGTATGTCCACCTCAATTCGAATTGCTCAGGTCTTGATTCGAATTGTATAAGGCCTCAACATCCTGGTTTCTCTGATCAGCACCTAAGCTTGCTTTCTTCGGTTTCCCTGACCTTACTCAACTAGCCCAATTGAAAGACTTTACTCTGGCTAGTCGAATCTACCTTTGGCAGGAATGTACCTGTACAGGGGCTTGGGCTTGGCAATATGCAGGATTTTGGCCAGCAAGCATCTTGGACCAAAACTCACCACAAAACCAACTTGTCTTCAATAATCATGTGTCCTTCAAATGAACTAGTGAATGCTTCTTCGAAGGGACCACATGAATATGCCTTCGAAGGGACTATCATGCGTGTCAAAGTGTGAAAAACTGTTTCAAAGGGGACCCTTGCCTAGTTGAAGCTGGCACAAAGGCAGCCAATGCCTTGTGGGCGCTAGCATGAGGCTGGTCAAAGCAAGCGTAAAAGAGGCCATTGCCTAGTGACTCAGAATATACATGCAGGAGGCCACTATTTGTGGATCGAAGGGTATTTATAGGGGATTCTCGCCTAAATGAAACTTTGACTAATACTTGCTCGAAAGGGTTTTAGGAGCCCAATCGAAGCTTACCATTATGCCAAATGAAGGACACTGCTCTGATGTGCCAATTGAAGGACACTGCTCTGATGTACCAATCGAAGGACACTGCTCTGATGTGCCAATCGAAGGACATTATTCAGATGCCAATCGAAAGGCATTGTTTGCATGCCAATCAAAAGATCATTTGTTATCATTCAAAATTTTCATTTTTCTTTAGGTAAGCGTTTGTAACCAACCATGTAAAAGAAAAATTTTGGAAACATGAGAGGAAAATTTTTGGGGTACAACAACTTCCCCTGTTCAATCTTCTTAAATTTGAAGATGTAGATTGGCTTGTCTGCCTTTCATGATCTGAAGGTGGAAGATGATTGAACACTAGAGTGCCCAGAAATTTGCACTCGTATGAAATAACATTAATGGTTGATGATTTTGGGAATGGACTTACAAATTCCATTTAGACAAGATGATAGAGAGTTGTCGGAGATGGGTTTAAAGATACCATCCAAAATAGATGTTGATTTCACACATGGTCCCTTTGGGGGTTCCTGTTCCTGCTGTCTGAGGAGGAGCCCGCTGGGGAATGTGGGTTTCTATTATTCTTCTGCTTGAGGAAAACTCTGGGGGGAATAGAGTCTAGGAACTTCAGTTGTCCATTACTCTACTATGGAAGCTATCTTTTAAATAGAGGGATGAAAGTTTGCTTCTTTTTGGTCGAAATCCAGGTTTCGCAGTAACTTGCTGGGGATAATGGAATTAACCGCTATCTGAAAATGTATTAGAAGAAACCTGTGTAGGGTTGTTTCACCTGGTCGTGTAGATAGTTTTCCAGTCTGGTTTCAGGTATTGATCTATAAGTCATTTGTTCGCAAATAGTTGTCCTGTTTTGTTTCAGGTATTAATCTAGAACTTGAAAATTGCTGGTCGTTGAGATAATTCTCCTGGCTTGTTACATGTATTAATCTCTAACCTGAGAAAGAAAGATAATTTTCCTGTCTTGTTACAGGTATTAATCTTCAATCTCCTTATGTAGATAGTTTTCTTGGCTTGTTACAAGTATTAATCCACATTTGATCGTCCACAGATAGTTGTCCTAGCTTGTTACAGGTATTAATTTGGAACTTGAAAATTGTTGGTCGTTAAGATAGTTCTCCTGGCTTGTTACAAGTATTAATCTATGACCTGAGAAAGAAAGATAATTTTTCTGGCTTGTTACAGGTATTAATCTCTAATCTCCTTATGTAGATAGTTTTCCTGGCTTGTTACAGGTATTAATCCACAGTCGGTCGTCCACAGATAGTTGTCCTGACTTGTTACATGTATTAATGAACTTGAAAATTGCTGGTCATTGAGATAGTTCTCCTGGCTTGTTACAGGTATTAATCTCTGACCTGAGAAAGAAAGATAATTTTCCTGGCTTGTTATAGGTATTAATCTTCAATCTCCTTATGTAGATAGTTTTCCTGGCTTATTACAGGTATTAATCCATAATCGGTCATCCACAGATAGTTGTCCTGGCTTGTTACAGGTATTAATCTAGAACTTGAAAATTGTTGATCGCTGAGATAGTTCTCCTGGCTTGTTACAAGTATTAATCTCTGATCTGAGAAAGAAAGATAATTTTTCTGGCTTGTTACAGGTATAATCTCCAATCTCCTTATGTAGATAGTTTTCCTGGCTTGTTATAAGTATTAATCCATAATCGGTCGTCAACAGATAGTTGTCTTGGCTTGTTACATGTATTAATCTGGAACTTGGAAATTGCTGGTCGTTGAGATAGTTCTCCTGGCTTGTTACAGGTATTAATCTCTGACCTGAGAAAGAAAGATAATTTTCCTAGCTTGTTACAAGTATTAACCTTCAATCTCCTTATGTAGATAGTTTTCCTGGCTTGTTACATGTATTAATCCACAGTCGGTCGCCACAAATAGTTCTCCTGGCTTGTTACAGGTATTAATCTGGAACTTGAAAATTGTTGGTCATTGAGATAGTTCTCATGGCTTGTTACAAGTATTAATCTATGACCTGGGAAAGAAAGATAATTTTCCTGGCTTGTTACAGGTATTAATCTTCAATCTCCTTATGTAGATAGTTTTTCTGGCTTGTTACAGGTATTAATCCATAATTGGTCGCCACGGATAGTTCTCCTGGCTTGTTACAGGTATTAATCTGGAACTTGGCAACATTGGTCGCAGAGATAGTTCCCCGTCTTGTTTCGGGCATTAATCCATGGCTTGCTGTATTTGTTGGTAAATTCGTCTTGTTTCGGGAGTTCATACCACTTGGTCATATAGATAGTTTCCCCATCTGGTTTTAGGCATTAATCTTTGACTTGCTGTATAGGTTAATAGTGTTTGTATGTCTGCTAATTTAACCTGAAAAGGTAAAATCAGTTTCGTGCGATGTCATGATGTATGAATTGCATGATACTCTCAAAATAAATGATATTGTGATATATGCATTGTGGTGCATATTCTATGATATTTATAGAAATGATGTATGAATGCAATGTATGAACGTGTCAGTTGTTCCATGGCTGTATTATTGAATCCGGGAAAATAAATCCATGACTGTTGCTGGGGGGAAGAATGTAGGTCTTCCAAATTCTGTTGAAGTTGAGATGCTGAGAGACGGATTTCTGTTATTAGGGAAATAAACTCTGTTGGGGAAGGAAACTTCGTGAACTGCTTGGGGATTTTGTGGAAATCCTGTTGGGGAATCCTGAGAAGCCTGGCGACTTCATTGGGAATTTTCAGATGTCGGAGCAGTAGTTGGATATTATTGCTCCATCGGGGATATGAGAACACCTGACATCAGTAGGCTGCATGCTGAGAATATGGCAGTGACCTTGCAATAGAATGCCCCTGCCTCGTACCTACTGGAGAAAATATATGTCGGGATTTTGTGGATGGTTTTACTGTTGTCCCAACTCTTGGAGTCCTTGGTGAATGCAGATCAGGGTAATAAACATTCTACTGATAGACAAGTGACGAGATGACGGGACGTAGTCGTACGCTTTAATCCCTAACTTTTTCCTGGACTGTCCTTTCAGATTTTCAGTCCACCGGGATACCCTTTTTTGCTCAAGCCGCCTTTTCAGGTTTTTGACTTGCCGGGTGTACATTATTTTTTCATATATATATCCCTAATTTTTTCCTGAACCCTTTTGGTTCACCGGGATGCCCTTATTTTTTCCTAGGCCAATCAACCTAGCGGGTCTTTGTTCATGCGTAGTATTTTCCGACTATGTCCATGTTCACCGGGTACGGGGAATTGTCATTGTCTGTAGTAGTAAGTGTTGTCACAATGCCAGAAGATGTTTGTTTGATCGCATATGATTTGCTGCTGGAATTCAAGTCCAATGCCCTAGTTGATTCAGATGAAGATCTACCCCCTGGCTATTTGGCATTTTTGAGAGATTCCTTGAACCTTGACCTGACTGTCCCAAATTAACTGGACACCATGCCATGCCCCTTGATTATGAAATGCCCATTACTGGAATGTCTTTCCATCTGAGGTGACTCTGTCCATTGAGAGGATTTTCGTTCATTGAATATTCATCGTGCGAATTTCTCTGCTGTTGAATAGATAGTCATATGCAAACAATGGTATTTTAAGAATGCAAAGCTTATGACTGTCTTGAAGTTTGAAAATTCATTTTTTTGTAAAGCAAACAAATTTTACAAGAATGTGATATCAGCTCAGGATTTATATCAAACCTTACAGGAGTTAGGATACCTTTTGTAACAGTATGCTGTCGAACTAACCCATGCTTCAGCTAGGACTTTTAAGGGTTATAACGTGGTCTGGTTCACGGTTCAAGAAACAAAGGATAAATGCTCACATTTTATTTGTACCCAACCTGCTCTTCGTGATGTTCTTCAGTCCTATGCTCAGTTAATTGTGCATTTAGATCCCAATTGAGTATGGAATCTTTGCTCTGATACTTGGCGATGGTTCAAAAATTGAACGTTTGTTTGAGGAGGCAGTCATTTTTGTAACCTTTTCCTTTTTTGTTGAGGATTTGTAGGACCTCTTTTTTTTATCCCTACTTTTGCCTGAACTATTTCTTTGGTGTTTACAGTCAGCGGGATGCCCCAGCTTTTCTTAAGTCTCCTTCATAGGTTTTTGACTTAACGGGCCTTTATTTTGAGAGACAATGACTTCCTTCCTTGACGATTATGTGGACCCATCACCATCTTCTAGAGAGCATCTTCTACACTATTTATCGTGCATGAAGTGGAAAATTTGCAATTGAATGCATATCTGAATTAATTGAAAAAACTACCCTGCCCCGGGTTATGATTAAGGGTTTTAATTTGTGTGAAAATAAAAACTCCTACTTCTTAGGCTCAAAGGGGTTGACTAGGGATAATCTTCCTTATAACTCCATTGTTTAGGATTTTAAACAACGCATGTACATCATCAGCGAGGTATGTTCAAAAGTACATTGTATGAGATTGTGGTATCGTTTTCGTCATCCTCCCTCTAAAGGCTTAGAGCTTTTTAATCAGGAGTTAAATATCATAAAAAGGAAGTAAAAACACAGTTTGAATATAATGAATACGAATGAAATGATTTAAGACAAACATATGAAATGTATTAACATGAATAACCAAAGTTTGACATAAAGATAAATGTTTTAAGAAAAAACGAAATTACAACTGATAATTCAAATGGAATAAACACTCTCAATTTTGGCCATGATTTGGCACGGGAGCAGTGATCACATTGGGGTCTTAGGAGAGTCAAATTTGATCTCTTTGCTGTTGATCAAATCCTGAATCTTGTTCTTCAAAGTTCAACAACTGTTAATGTCGTGCCCAAGACTATCAGAATAGTAGGCACATTTTACATTTGGATTATACTTAGGAGAGGAGGTATCAGGTTTTTGAGGAGGATCCTTTACTGTAATCAGCTCCTCTTTTAGCAATTTTTGTAATGCTTGAGACAAAGGCATATTAATATCAGTGTACTTCCTCTCTTAATACTTTATCCTACGCCTATTTCCCCGTTGATGTTGAACAGGTGTAGGATTAGACATTAACACCGCTCTCACAGACTGATGGTGGTTATTTTTACTATGGCTCTTTTGGCCATAGACAACATTAATTTCTTTTTTGCCACCAAATGCATTCTTCTCAGCAATAGAAGATGCAACCATCAGAATCGTCCCACTCTTGATACCTCTTTCAATCCTCTCCCCAGTCAGAACCATCTTTGTAAAACCGGATGAGGAACTTCCAATCAGCAAATTGAAGAACGGGTTTGTCAGTGTGCACGTGAACATGTCCACCATTTCCCGATCAGTCATAAGAGGTTGCACCCTGCAAGCCAAATCCCTCCATTTCTGCGCATATTCCTTGAACCCTTCTCTTGAGCCCATGGACATATTCTGGAATTGCAATCGAGTTGGTACCGGGTCAGAATTATATTAGTACTGCTTGTAGAAAGCAACAACCAAGTCTTCCCAAGTATAGATGTCAGTTCCTTCTAGATGATAGAACCACTCCAGTTGAGTTCCAGCCAAACTTTCTTGAAATAAATGGACCCATAACTTCCAGTCAGCAGTGTGAGGCTGGATCTTTCTGACGTATGATCTCAAGTGAAGTTTAGGACAAGAAACTCTGTCATATTTGGAAAATGTGGGGACCTTGAATTTTGGTGGGATAATCACGCCAGAAACTGACCCTTATTCTTCAAAGTCAAAGCCAGCTATTTGCTGAATCTCCATAGCATTGAGACGATCCTCCAGCTGTTTGTATTTATCACCAGCAGGAGGATACTGCTCTTCAGAATAGTCAGGTTCATCCTCATCAGTCCTCGGGTTGTCATCTTATTCATGATTATCCCCCTCATTTGATGGAGTTGAAAGATCTAGAGCTCCCTTGACTGGTCCTCTGAGTCTTCTTCCCATATTCAAGATACCATCCAGTTTCTTGGCCTTCTTCTTCTTCTCTTTCATGACGAGATTTTTTAGTTCTTCCTGCCCTTTATCCAGATTCGGGAATAATTGTTGGAACTGAGCGTTTTGAGTTTGAAGGTCTTTTACTGTCTGTTCAAGAGCCATTTCTTTTGTTGAAATAAACAGCGAAAAGATAAGAAGCCTGTCCTGAAACTTGTTTATGCAATGATATATATGATATATGTATGCAATGTTTTCAAGGATCTCGCGGGTTAAACAAGAAAATGTCAGAAGTTGAATTTTGCAGTTTTGATTGAAGAACTTCGTATCATTGAAAATAATTCTACGAGAGTCAAGCTCACCATGTCGAGTGGGTCATCGCCCCTGACTCAAGTTATTGTGTTCTGGCATTTTTGATGGCACTGGCTAGAGGAAAATAAATCCCCTAGCCCCTTGCTAAACGTCTGGTTCATCATAACTTGCACCACAGACCCTTGAGATCCTTGAAATGGTTAAGGAGATGCTATGGGATGATGTTGTGATGTGTATGTTATGCATTAAGCAAAAGTGTATGGTGATGAAGACGAGTGAGTCTGGCAAGAAGTCCAGGTTTTGGATAATGACTCACATCATCAGATAATAAACAAACCCTGCAAAGAGTTCAAGTTGTTAGGAAATGAAAGCAAACAAGTCACACAAGTAGCCATAGGTTTAGGCTAGCATGGGGTTTGTAGGTAAGTACCCTCTTGAAGTTTAGTTGGCTCAACCTATCTGTTGTAAATTTGCCCTCTCATTTCTCAAGGAATCACCCTGGATCCCAAGTTTGCTTCCATCCAATTCCAAGCTTTGAACTGCAAATTTTCAAAGAAAATCACTCATAAGGGCAAAATGGTCATTTACACACTGAGATGTCAAACTTTGACTTTTGGATCAAAATCAAATCTCAAAAATCATATTTCATCAAGACATGTTGGAATGTGAGATTTGTTTCACCAAGAAATTCAAAATTCGAATTTACTATGGAAAAGCCAAATTTATAAATACTTGGGATTTTTCTATGTATTTAAGAAAAATAACCATTTCAGAACTTCTGACCATATTATCACCATAACACTCAGCAAATACTAGGCACTCTCAAGGCAGAGTTTGGTCAGAACTTCTGGGCAAGTTGTCACAAAAGCTCGGTCAGAGTTTGCCAGTGTAATTCAAAGAAGGTTAAGGAATGCGCTGCAAGCTTTCCAGAAAGTCTGAAAGCTCCTTCAGAACATGCTGGAGCCAGAAGATAAGAGGATCAGAAGATTAGATGCTACGCAAGCTCAAAACTTCTGATCTAGAGCTAAGCCTTGGTGTAGAGTTTCACGTTGCAGGATTTCTAGTTGTGATAAGTCTCATCATCATTTAATGCTCATTTAATGCTCACAACCACTTGCTGAGTCTTTATCCAAAGGATTTCCACCATGTGTACCTCTACTATCTTGGGATAGCAACCTTGCTACTAAGCCCATGATTTGATTTTTGCTTTTCCTTAATTCTTGCTGACAGCCACCATGCTTAATCCAAAAAAAAATAAGACAACGCTTCAGCACATGAAGGCTATATTCAACACTTTGGTCAGAACTTGACCAAATCCCAAAACCTTGTTTACGCAACTTGCTGCAGGCCTATAACCAACAGCTGGCTCAGCCTACGCCTGCATCCCATGATTACACTAAACTAGCATACGAAAACTGTGATGAAAAAGCAAAGGAATAGGATGCCAAAACAGGTTCAAATCCCACTTATTTTCCCCCCCAAATCACAGCAAAAATCATCTATAAATACTTGGTTCCATCACACGTTCAAGGGGATGGCTTTTGAAGAGAGAGATTGGCCAAAAGAGAGAAAAGGAAGTTGTGAAACCTTCATAAAAATCCAGATTTCTCATACATAAAAAAAAACCTTTTTTCTTCCCTTTGTACAAAAGGACACAACCACTCTTCCGTCTCTCTTGCTGACTCAGAACATCCAGAGGCAGCCACTCAAAGCTCCAAGCACGCTCCAGGTAAGTCTTTATGACTTTACTTGCTTTTCATTCTGAACACCATTAACATGTAAATATCGTAGTATTAATGTTGTACATATCATTGTATGAATAGAAAAAACTATGGATCAAAACTTCTAGAATAATGCTAGACTCAGACTTAGGATTAGAACTTCTATGAACTGTTGTGCTGATTATTCTTCTGATTTGTTGTTTGCCAAAAATGAATGAGTTGTTGACATGCTGATTAATATGAGAAAAGAGTTGAAATGTAATATAGAACTTCTAGTTTTCACATAACACACAGAAATTTTATGATTTTTTTCTCACTATTAACACACACTGAACTTCTGACTCTCATATACTGATAATGCACTGAACTGCTAAGGTTCATTCACTGGCTCAGCACAATATTGAACTTCTGATGTTCACTCACAATCTTAACACAGCACAGAACTTCTGAGTTCTCCTTACATGTCAAATACACTGAACTGCTGACGTTTGCTCACTGTTTCAGTGTAATACAGAACTTCTGACTTTTGGTTCACTGGTTGAACACCACCCAGAACCTCTGTGTTTTCCCTCTAACGTTTTTGCAGGACTTTATAGTGTATCCATCTAGAACCTCTGTTCCCTTTCTCTCTGGCGTTTTTTTGCAGGACCTCAGAGTGTACGAATCTAGAACTTCTGATCCCACTGACTTTTCCTGCTGAGTCACGAGTCTGGCTTCAGAACTTCTGATCCTTGTTTCTTTGTTTGCAGCAACACGCTTTTTTCTATTTTTCATTTATTTTCCTTTTCATTTTTTTTATTAACATAAAAAACATACAAATATTTTATTTTATTTTATTTCCTTAAGACAAAAACATTTTCTAAAACTAGTCCATTTCCTTGTACATTCTTATAAATTTCAATATGGTTGTAATAATAACTTAGGACTTCTGTTTTCTTGCAATCCCCATTCGTAGATATGTACCCCCATCCCCAAAAAATTGTAATACGTAGGACTTTACATTTCTGCAATTTATCACTTTCAAATGTAAATGCTAGTAATTAGGCGTGTATGGAAAGATAAAACCAACAAGTAGACCACCAAAAATCAAAGAAAAATGCATGCGATCCAACACACTTGCACACATGCACCCTTAAGGTAATCTCACTTTGTTGCCTATCGGAAAAATAGTCATGTCCCTCGAACATGAGCATTTTAGCAAAAACACTCGATAAAAGATCGTAGTCCCTCGATTACCCTTGATGACCCTCGACGTTGACTTTGATAAAACGATCTAGTCCCTAAAACGACATTTCTAAAACGTTCCATGAGTCGCTTCCTATGACTATACAATCGTCCCAACACCCGTCCCTTCACATCCAACAATGGAGCTTCTTACCAAATCAATGGTAAGATAGCAACGTCTAAAGGAGGAGGAAAAACACATCTAAGACCTTTTGAGTAGGTAGGTTCGTTCTCTGTTACTCGCTTGCTCACAACAAAAACATTTTATACACCTACACTTCCATTTTGAAACATTTTCGAAACAAACACTTTGTATGCGTTCTTATAGAAACGAGAACCATTACAAAGTTACATTTTCAAAATACTTTCAAAACCCTCACCATAAGCACATTTTCAAACAAAATCAAGTGATCTAGCAAGTAACTAAGAGCCCATGGAAAACCATGGATAAAAAGGGTGCTAATACCTTACCTTTTTATAATCTACCCCCCGAACTCAAGAAAACATCTCAAAGGTCTTTCCTGTGCTTTCTCACCTTTCCTTTTGGATTAAAGAAAAGTTGGTGGCGACTCTTGCTAAACCGCAACATTTGCGATAAAACGCAAAACCTCAAGTCAGTTCTCCCACCGTATCATAGAACTGGCGACTCTGTTGGGGACAAACTTAAAAGTGGGGTTACCTTAGGGTTAGATCACCTTTACCTGCTTACATTGTTTGATTTTTTTTGCTTTACATTTTGGTTCCGTGTTTGGGTTTTTTTAAGCCCTACACCCATACTTGGGGGCATCTTTTAGGTAAGTAGCAATAGATTGTGAGGGAACTGTGCAGCGTATACCGACATGGTTGAAGCAGTAGCTATGTTGATGTGGCACTTTGGTTGGTATCGGTAACCCTTGAGTCAGTCAAGGAGAGTAAGGGGCCGTCGCGTGGTGTCGTGAAGCATCAACTGACCTTAGAACCTTACTTGACCAACTTGGCCATTAGGAAGTAGTGAGATAGCTGGTTTCGGTGTAAAGCTAAAAATTGGTTGATACTCGATGCTACACTCATTGAGGCTCGACCCTTAAGTTTTGTTCGGTTGCGAGTCAATTGCTTATTGAATGAAGCTTATGGGAAAGGTCGGTGTGATCGGTGGATCTGGAACTGACTGTTTAATGCTGGTTCGCGAAATGTCGCGGAAGCAAGAGTCGCCACCGTCTTTTATTTTCTCCAAATGGAAAGGACAAAAGCACAGAAAAATTCCTTATAGAGATTGCTCTCGGTTCGGGAGGTAGGTTATAGAAAGGGAAGGTGTTAGCACCCTTTCTATCCATGGTTATCCATGGGCTCTTAGATACTTGCTCATTGTGTTTTCAAAAATGGTTTGTTTGCTTTTCAACTGTGGGTTTTAAAAAGTTTCTTTGAAAATTCCAGTTCGACTCTTGTATCTGTCCTCAAGAGTGTTTGAAAAATTGCTTTCGAAAGCTTTTTGAAAATGTGTTGGTGTGAAAAGTATTTTTTGAATTGGTTTTGAAATTAGAGCAAGTATCTACGAGAACCTACCTACCCTAAGGAATTCGTCTGTGTAAATGTCCTTTAAAGTAGTGCCATCCCACCATTGAGAGGTAGGTAGCACCACCGTTGGAGGTGTTCGGGTCAATTCGAGGTTCGGGACATGGTGATCACCAGAGCAATGGGAAGACACCTTAGAAGCTACCCTCGTGCCAGGTTCCCGGATCATGAGGACTTACTAAGACATCCTCTACTCGACGATCACCTTTCGAGGCAAGGCAACAGTGAGGCGTACCCTAGGGGTGGTGTGTGATTTGTGTGTCGTTTTCATTTGCATTTGTCTTGTCATGTTATTGGTGTTCTACACTTGTTTTTATTTTAAGGCCATTCATTCTTGCATGCTTTGTTTAACAGTTATAATGTTTGCGAGAAAGTAAATTCTAATCTATTACAAATGGCGCGGGTCCACATCGCCAAAATTAACCAGGACCCGATTTGGCAGAAAAATAAAGAAAGCAAAGTAAATAAAGAATTGGAAAGTGCGAGAAGTAATTACATGGCTTCGGGAGAGGTACATAATTACTTAAGCAAAATAAAATAAATATGCGAAATTAAATAAAAATTAAGAACATGGGCATTGGACCCTTTTGCAAAAATTAAAATTAATGAGGAATTAAAATTGAAATTAAAAGAAAGCAAGAATTTGTTTTTTTTTTAGTGTTTTAAGATTTAATAAAAAAAAGGAATTAATTAAAATTAAAATAAAATGCTAAACCTAATTCTAATTATTTTTTAATTTATTAAGAAAACGTTTAAGTTTTTAACCTAAATTAAACCTAGTTTTTATATACAAATTTAATTATGAAAATAAATAAAATAAATAATATTATTGTGAAAAAGAAAAATTAAAAAGGAATAAAACATTAATTAAACCTAATTCTATATTTTTTTGGATTTTTTTTATTAAAAGAATTAAAATTGACCTAAATTAAAACTAAATAATTACATGCAAATTTATTCATGAAAATAAAAATAAAATAAAAAAAAAACATTTTTTTATATTTTTTATCTTTTTCTGATTTTTTATGATATTTTGTATTTTATAAAAATAATTAATTAATTCAAAACAATAAAGAGAATAGAATAATAATTGAAAAAAATAAAATATAAGGAAAATTGCAAACCAGGGGGGGTGGTAGTCCCCAAATAGGAGGTATCCTTTAAAAATCCAAGCCCAACAAGACATTGATCCGTTTGACTTTTGCCACTAGCGTGTAGCAATGTTGACCTGAGTTTATGGTGCTCATCAATTCTCAGCCTTTGATCTGATCTCCAGGAGCACGTGTCACGCTTGATTTGGAAGTGTATCATGGTCCTCAGTAAGTGGAACGGCATGTGAACCCTGTTTGAAAAATAATATGAAGAATAATGCAGACCTGGGGCTCGAACCCAGGTCTTGGATGTCAACACAATCAACGCTTCCCAGCTGAACCACTGAATTCTTTTGTTAGATAAATAAACAACGAATAATATAACACGAAACCACGCGTTAGTGGGTTAAAGAGCGCGAGTTTTCAAACTAGCCTATCACCATTTGCCAACACATCATCTTCTTCGCGTGTTTTGTTTTTTTTTCTGAAACAAGAATATAAAGCAACGGTTTTAAACGTGTTCTATTAGGTGGCTTTAGAGAAAATAGCGAATAGGTCTTAGAGGGTTCATAAATTGATCGCGAGTGTGGTATCTTCTTCGTCCAGATGCACTGATTCGAATGGTATGGGTCTGGAGGGCTAATTTTTCTTTAAATAAGAAACCCCAATTTTGAGGTTCTGCAAACCCTATCAATTGGCAATGGTGAAATCGTACACAAGGCGTAAAAATGCAATCAAAGTATATGGTTAGTTTGCAAATGCTTTACTGATCACAAATATGTAAACAAAACAGCATGAATGAGCCTAGAATGTAAAACACGATAATGAAAATAAAGGGAGAAAGGCTAGCTTCTGTACAACGATTCAGGAGGTTATAGACTTGGAAACCTATGCAGGCACGTTGCTG
The DNA here is from genome assembly GCA_948472305.1 of Vicia faba. NCBI lineage: Eukaryota > Viridiplantae > Streptophyta > Magnoliopsida > Fabales > Fabaceae > Vicia > Vicia faba. The sequence continues at coordinate 1,075,367,892 of OX451735.1, read as the reverse complement.
GAGACCTAAAGAAGATGATGAGATGAAAATCTCAGCTTGAATCGCCCTCCAATGTGATTTTCAGTTTTGAGTTTCTTGAGAAAAATTCAAGTTTGTCAATGGCTCTTGGGCGCAGCTGTGCGTGTCTTCTCATTAGGGTTGTGATCAGGCATTTGTATTGAGTGAATTAGGTCAAGAAAAGTAGCACAAATCCAATGCATTCATGGCTTTTGAAAATTTGATTCTTTAAGATTTTTTCATATCTTTTTCCATGCAATTTTGTGTCAATTAGGATCCAATCAAACCAAATCTTCCCATATTTGAATGTGCGCGAATTATTGAGTCTAAAACATGTGCAAAAAGATTTGTTAGGTTAAGTTAAGTATTTTTCACATATTTAAATGATTTAAATGAATTAATATAAATAAAAATTCAAATAAATAAATAAAAATTGAGAAAATACTTCCCTTTGGGCCAAGTGGTCGTGCACATGCTTAGAATGATGAATTGTGGAAGAAAAATGGGCCCATTAGCAATTTTAGGTCATTTGAAGTAATGTTGACTTTTCAAAATATCCAAAAATTTCCCAACTTCCACAAGGCATAACTTGCTCAATTTTTAAGCTTTTCTCATGTTCTTGGACATTTTGGAAAGGTATTTGAGTCCTCTAACCAATTCCTTTTTTCCCATGTCATTTTGATTTACCAATCTCAAGTTATGGCCTTTGACTTAAAGTCCCTTTTTGTTGACTTTTGAAAATGACCTATAATGTTGAAATTGATAACTTTTTGTGAGAGCATTTCTTGGACTTGAAGTATGAAGATGAGTTGTAGGAAATGTCTTTCTCTTCAAAATGAGCTTTGGATGGAATTTTTCTGATAATCCATGTGAAAGTTATGCCCTGGTCAATTTCAGTTGACTTTTTCAGCTGTCCAAATAAGGAAACTTTTGCATCTTGATGATTTATGAGCCAAATTTTGAGAATCATGATCAAGCCTTGATCAAATGATGTTTGTGGCTTCAAAATGATATGTTGATCAAAAATTTGAACTTTTGACTGCCAAATGACCATTTTGCCCCTACAGTTGACTGTAGTGCAATTAGGGTTTTTGATTGTGCAATTTTGAGCTGAATGCCTTGAAACTTGATATGAGGATGCTTGACCATATTTGTAGGCATATGAGATTTGATTGGACCTTTGGAAACTTCATTTTCTTGATCAGAACATAAACCCTAGTTTTGACTGTATAGGAGACCTTTGCACTGTGCAACCCTTGGGGAATTTTGAAGCATGATTTGGCAATTTCTTGGAGAATATGGGAGGGCAAATTTTGGGGTACAACAGTTGCCCCTGTTAAATCTTCTTAGACCTGAGGATGCAGATTGGCTGGCGTGCCTTTCGTAATCCGAGGGTAGAAGATGATTGGACACCAGAGTGCCCAGAAATTTGCGCTCACATAGTAGCAGTGTGGTGGAATGGGCTTATAGATGCCCTTCAGAGGTCGATGAATAGGATGATGGGCTTATAGATGCCATCTGGATGTTGATTGCGTAAGAGATTCCTTAGCGAGAACCTACATACCTGTAAAAGAAACAATGAGTACCTGACACGTTGCAGGAGCTGATTTCAGATGCTTGATATAGATATGTCCTGACTGGTTACAGGAGCTGGATCTGGAGCTTCAAAAGATGATGAATGAACCAGGGATGGTTACTACCTTAGCATGAATGGTAAGAGAACCTTAGGTGATTTTAACTTCAACAACGCTCGTTGAGAAAATCTTGGTGGGAAATACCATCTTTGCAGGATCGGGAAGAGAACCATAGGTCATTATAATCTGAAAAGGGAACTGTCACCTCACTCGCCGTCAGAGAGGGAACTATCTGGAAAGGAATTATCACCTCACTCACCGTCGGAGAGGGAAACATCTGAAAAGGAATTACCACCTCACTCACCGTCGGAGAGGGGACCATAGGAGACTATCACCTCACTCACCGTCGGAGAGGGAAACATCTGAAAAGGAATTACCACCTCACTCACCGTCGAAGAGGGGACCATAGGAGACTATCACCTCACTCACCGTCGGAGAGGGAAACATCTGAAAAGGAATTACCACCTCACTCACCGTCAGAGAGGGGACCATAGGAGACTATCACCTCACTCACCGTCGGAGAGGGAAACATCTGAAAAGGAATTACCACCTCACTCACCGTCGGAGAGGGGACCATAGGAGACTATCACCTCACTCACCGTCGGAGAGGGAAACATCTGAAAAGGACTTACCACCTCACGCACCGTAGGAGAGGGAACCATAGGAGATTATCACCTCACACTCACCGTCGGAGAGGGAAACATCTGAAAAGGACTTACCACCTCACTCACCGTTGGAGAGGGAACCATAGGAGACTATCACCTCACTCACCGTCGGAGAGGGAAACATCTGAAAAGGAATTACCACCTCACTCACCGTCGGAGAGGGGACCATAGGAGATTATCACCTCACTCACCGTCGGAGAGGGAAACATCTGAAAAGGAATTACCACCTCACTCACCGTCGGAGAGGGGACCATAGGAGACTATCACCTCACTCACCGTCGGAGAGGGAAACATCTGAAAAGGACTTACCACCTCACTCACCGTCGGAGAGGGAACCGTCTGGGATAACTTCTACTGAGTCTTCATCAGAAAAATCTGTTGGGAGTCGATTTAGCTGGACTAGAGAAGGCCTTGAAATATGATTGAAAATTTCAACTGCATCTTTCCTGAAAGGTAAAGGTCAGTCATATGCAATGCATGATATGGATCGAGCAATGATGTTCTCAACATAAATGAGATTTGTATGATACGATGCGTTATGCATGCTATAATGATGTATGTGATGTTTATGTATGTGTTTTTCGTCTAGGAAAGTAAATCCTTGACGGGTGCCGGGAAGTCATATCCTGGGCTGATGTTGAAGAATAGATTTTTGCTTCCGCTGGGGATGATAACTGCAAGAATACCGGTAGGAGAATATGACTCCGTTGCGGAATACTTGGCAAATGGAAGATTCTGCGGGGAGAAAAAGATACTCTAGCAACCATGCTGGGAAGCAATACTCTGTGGGAAGAGGGATGCCTTGCTGAATTGTTGAGAATGACTTGCTGAGGATATCTTTGTTGTATTGGAAGTATGAATAGACTTCGCGGGGTAAGAAGACTTCGTCGAGGGCGCTCTTTCCGTGGCTTTTGGCTGAGGATAACCCAGTTATATCCTGTTAAGGAAATAACTCTTTGAATAAAGCCGGACGACGCGTTCGTGCTCTGTTAGGGGATAAGCTTCCAGAATATACTGGGGATAAGCTTACTGCTTGGGGAGATAGATTCCAACCTTCCTGGGGAATTGGATTGGACTTTCTTGGGGAAGTTTTGAACTATGTCGGGGAAGCGATTCCTTTGAATATTTGATATACCGCCGGGGAACAACCTTTGGACCAAGACTGCCGGGGATGCTCGTTATGAATATGCATGCTGCTGGGGAATGTTGATATCTGCTGGAGGATACCCGACTTCCTTGAGATTTGATAATTTTGCTTGGAGAATAATGCACTGTTTTGCTGAACCACTCTCTGGGGAATTAATATGTACTTGGTCATATTCTTTAGCTGAACCTATCTTGGTACCTTGGAGGATGGAACAATTAGATTGCTTAGACAACTCCTTATTGCCCATGTTTCTATGGGAGAGGAAGACCTGTGGAGGTGCTTGGTGATTGCCGATTGACAAATCTTCTTTTGGTAGGCGAGTGACAAGATGCTGGGACATAGTCGTACGCTTTTGATCCCTAACTTTTGCCTGGACCGCCCTTTCGGGTTTTCAGTCCACCGGGATACCCATTTTTGCCCAAGCCGCCTTTTCAGGTTTTCGACTTGCCGGGTGTACAGATTTTTCATTTCATCCCTTCATTTTGCCCGAACCCTTTTGGTTCGCCGGGAAGCCCTAATTTTTGCCTAGGTATGTCAACCTAGCGGGTCTTTGATTGTGCGTAGTATTTTTCCGACTATGTCCGTTCTCAGAATGTAGGGAGTTTCCCCTGTTAGAAGTGTTTTGTCGTGCCACCAGAAGGTGTTTGATCAGGCCAGATTCGTTGTTGAAATGCCCCCAGTGACTCAGGAGGAGATTTGCCCCAGGCTATTTGGCCTTCGAGAGATTCTCCGAATCTTGATTGGACTGCCCCAGATGGTAGACCATGATCATGTCATGCCCCTTGATTGGAGGTGCTTCTGTTCATTAGGCATTCGTCGTGCGAATTTTCCTGCTGTTCAAACAAAAAGTCATATGCAAACAAAGTTATGTTAAAAATGCAAAACCTATGTCTGTCTTGAAGATTTTGAAAATGCATTCTTTTTCATAAAACAAATGAATGTTTGTAAAACGTGATGTCAACTCGTTATTTTACCGCAAGCCTTAAGGAGTCAGGATACCTTTCGTAACAGTATGCTTTCGAACTAACCCATGCTTCAGCTAGGACTTTTAAGGGTTGTAACGTGGCCTGGTTCACGGTTTAAGAAACAAAGGATAAAGGCTCAAATTTTATTTGTACCCACCCGCTCTTCGTGATGTTCTCCAAACCTAAACTCAGCTGATCATACGTTAGACCTTGTTTGAGTCTTTGCTCTGATTTTCCGGTGATGATTCGGATGTTGATAACTTATTTTGAATAGGCAGTCATTTTTGTTGAGGGTTTGTAGGACCTCTTTCTTCTTTCTTTTATTATTATCCCTATTTTTTTTTGCCTGAACTATTTCTTTTTTGGAATTACAGTCAGCGGGATGCCCCAGTTTCGTAAGTCCCCTTTATAGGTTTTGACTTAATGGTTTTTTTATTTTTTGAGATAATGACTGCCTTTCTTTATTGATTATTCGGAACCATCACTGTCTTTCTTTGTTTTGTAAGGACCTCTTCGGTGCCATTCGTTATGCACTTGGATCAACTGAGAGAACTACCCTGCCCCAGGTTATGATTAAGGGTTTTAAATTTCGAAAAGAAAAACTCCTACTTCTTTGGCTCAGAGGGGTTGACGAGGGATTATCTTCCTTATAAATCCAGTGTTTAGGGATTGAAACAATGCCTGTACCTCATCAGCGGGGTCTGTTCAAAAGCATACTGTAAAAATCGTGGTATCGTTTTCGTCATCCTCCCTCAAGAGGCTTAGAATTAGTGAGAGTTGATCATCAGAAAAATATGAAAATAATTTGCGTATAGTGAATACGAATATATTGCTTCAAAACAGACATATGCGATGCATTAATTAAATAACAATGTTTAACATGAGTAAATGTTTGAACAGAAAGAAATTACAACTTGAAAATCCTAACGAACAAAAGTCTTCTCATCTCAGGGCTTGTTACTTCAAATGGTGCCTCCTGTAGGGATGGTAGAAGCATTCAGCCTGGCCATCTTGGGTGAATTCCACAGCTCCTTCCTCAATCAGGTCTTGGATCTTATTCCTCAAATTCCAACAATCCTCTGTAGCATGCCCCGGGCTGTCAGAATGATAAGCACAGTGAGCGTTGGGGTTATACCTTGAAGGTGTCCTGTTGGGATTCTTAGGAGGATCTTTTCGAGTTACCAAGTTCAACCTCAGCAGTTGTTGTAAGGCTTGAGGCAGCGATACGTTGAGCTCGGTGAATTGCCTTTGGGGCTTGTCTGGTTGAAGCTGGTGAGGTTGATACTGAATTGGTGATACTGGAGTCATATGAGGAGCTTTCTCCTTGCCTCTTTGTCTCAAAGATGGTCGAGCGATGACTGGCTTTTTACCCTTAGATGTTTGCCCCAGTTGGTTACCTTGAAGCAGTTGGTTGACGAGAAACCGGAGCTCATCTTGTCTTTGAGCTAAACCTTGAATGGCATTCCTCTGCCCCAGCATTTGGGCTTTCATTGCATCCATCTCAGCTTGTAGGTGTTTCAACTTTCCATCCTCAGCACTGTTCTTGACAAGGGTTTCCCTGAGAAGGGTCCTTAGTTCCTCCTGCCCCTTGGATAGATTCAGAAGGATTTCCCCGAACCGAGTCTCTTGAGCAAGAAGGTCCTGGTTGTCTGGTTGGAAGGCCATTGCTGAAATAAACAGCGAGAAGGGTAAGTGACCTGCAAGAGGGATACCTGTTATGCAATGATATGTATGACATGCATGCAATGTTTTCAAGGACCTCGCGGGGTAGACAAGAAAATTTGTTAGCATTTGGATCCGGTAGCTGAATTGAAGGAACTACATGTTGTTGAGAGTCCTTCTTCAAGGTCAAAGGCTCACCATATCCAGTGGGTCATAGCCTCTGACAACCTTGGCTAGAGGAAAATAAATCCTCTTTTCCCCTTGCTAGACGTTTGATTCGTCATGACCTGCATCACAAGCCCTTGATATCCTTGAAATGGGTTAGGATGTATGCAATGGTATGATGTCATGATGCATGGGGTAAAATGAATAAACCCTGTTATGAGCCCTTATTAAGGACTATCAACCAAAACCTGCAAGAAACTCAGTAAAACCTGTCATGAGTCCCAATTAAGGACTAAAACAAACCCTGCAAGAAACTTGGTAAACCTTGTTGTGAGTCCTGGTTAAGGACTAAAACAAAAACCTGCAGGAAATTCAGTAAACCCTGTTATGAGTCCTAGTTAAGGACTATAAACAAAACCTGCAAGAAGTTCAGATGTCAGATAACAAGTATGCAAATAGTCAAGTACGAAGGCACACAAGTCACACAAGAGAAACCCTTAGAGTTTAGGCCGGCATGAGGTCTGGGTATTACCCTCTTGAAGTTGGTGGGTTCAACCTGTTCTAATCAAAGTAACCGGGTTCTAAGGGTCCCAATATCACTGGATTGCTTTCATTGTTCATCGTTTCGATTTAGCCACTGAACTGGCGACCGAAATATTCCAGGAAAGCAACCCTCAATTGAGTGTAGTATCGAGTATCAACCATCCTCGGACTGCACCAAAGTCAGTTATCTCACTACCCTAAAGAGGCCAAGATAGTTCAATTAAGGTTCCTAAGGTCTGTTGATGCTTCACGACACCACGCGGAGGCCCCGTACTCTCCTTGACTGAACTCAAGGGTTACCGGTACACACCAAAGTGCCACATCAACGTAGCAGACTGTTTCAACCATGTCGGTATACCCCGCACAGTTCCCTCATAGCCTTGTTGCTACTTTCTAAGAAAGGTATCCCCAGATCCGGGTTAGGATCTATAGAACTCCCGAGACAGTCCCACAATTTAAAGCAAACAAAGAAAGCAATTGAAAACACAGTTATGAACTAACCCTAAGGTACACCTCACTTTATAAAGGATCCCCAGCAGAGTCGCCAGTTCTGTGATCGGTGGATCTGGAACTGACTGTTTAATGCTGGTTCGCGAAATGTCGTGGAAGCAAGAGTCTCCACCGTCTTTTATTTTCTCCAAATGGAAAGGACAAAAGCACAGAAAAATTCCTTATAGAGATTGCTCTCGGTTCGGGAGGTAGGTTATAGAAAGGGAAGGTGTTAGCACCCTTTCTATCCATGGTTATCCATGGGCTCTTAGATACTTGCTCATTGTGTTTTCAAAAATGGTTTGTTTGATTTTCAACTGTGGGTTTTAAAAAGTTTCTTTGAAAATTCCAGTTCGACTCTTGTATCTGTCCTCAAGAGTGTTTGAAAAATTGCTTTCGAAAGCTTTTTGAAAATGTGTTGGTGTGAAAAGTATTTTTTGAATTGGTTTTGAAATTAGAGCAAGTATCTACGAGAACCTACCTACCCTAAGGAATTCGTATGTGTAAATGTCCTTTAAAGTAGTGCCATCCCACCATTGAGAGGTAGGTAGCACCACCGTTGGAGGTGTTCGGGTCAATTCGAGGTTCGGGACATGGTGATCACCAGAGCAATGGGAAGACACCTTAGAAGCTACCCTCATGCCAGGTTCCCGGATCATGAGGACTTACTAAGACATCCTCTACTCGACGATCACCTTTCGAGGCAAGGCAACAGTGAGGCGTACCCTAGGGGTGGTGTGTGATTTGTGTGTCGTTTTCATTTGCATTTGTCTTGTCATGTTATTGGTGTTCTACACTTGTTTTTATTTTAAGGCCATTCATTCTTGCATGCTTTGTTTAACAGTTATAATGTTTGCGAGAAAGTAAATTCTAATCTATTACAAATGGCGCGGGTCCACATCGCCAAAATTAACCAGGACCCGATTTGGCAGAAAAATAAAGAAAGCAAAGTAAATAAAGAATTGGAAAGTGCGAGAAGTAATTACATGGCTTCGGGAGAGGTACATAATTACTTAAGCAAAATAAAATAAATATGCGAAATTAAATAAAAATTAAGAACATGGGCATTGGACCCTTTTGCAAAAATTAAAATTAATGAGGAATTAAAATTGAAATTAAAAGAAAGCAAGAATTTGTTTTTTTTTTTTAGTGTTTTAAGATTTAATAAAAAAAAGGAATTAATTAAAATTAAAATAAAATGCTAAACCTAATTCTAATTATTTTTTAATTTATTAAGAAAACGTTTAAGTTTTTAACCTAAATTAAACCTAGTTTTTATATACAAATTTAATTATGAAAATAAATAAAATAAATAATATTATTGTGAAAAAGAAAAATTAAAAAGGAATAAAACATTAATTAAACCTAATTCTATATTTTTTGGATTTTTTTTATTAAAAGAATTAAAATTGACCTAAATTAAAACTAAATAATTACATGCAAATTTATTCATGAAAATAAAAATAAAATAAAAAAAAAACATTTTTTATATTTTTTATCTTTTTCTGATTTTTTATGATATTTTGTATTTTATAAAAATAATTAATTAATTCAAAACAATAAAGAGAATAGAATAATAATTGAAAAAAATAAAATATAAGGAAAATTGCAAACTAGGGGGGGTGGTAGTCCCCAAATAGGAGGTATCCTTTAAAAATCCAAGCCCAACAAGACATTGATCCGTTTGACTTTTGCCACTAGCGTGTAGCAATGTTGACCTGAGTTTATGGTGCTCATCAATTCTCAGCCTTTGATCTGATCTCCAGGAGCACGTGTCACGCTTGATTTGGAAGTGTATCATGGTCCTCAGTAAGTGGAACGGCATGTGAACCCTGTTTGAAAAATAATATGAAGAATAATGCAGACCTGGGGCTCGAACCCAGGTCTTGGATGTCAACACAATCAACGCTTGCCAGCTGAACCACTGAATTCTTTTGTTAGATAAATAAACAACGAATAATATAACACGAAACCACGCGTTAGTGGGTTAAAGCGCGCGAGTTTTCAAACTAGCCTATCACCATTTGCCAACACATCATCTTCTTCGCGTGTTTTGTTTTTTTTTCTGAAACAAGAATATAAAGCAACAGTTTTAAACGTGTTCTATTAGGTGGCTTTAGAGAAAATAGTGAATAGGTCTTAGAGGGTTCATAAATTGATCGCGAGTGTGGTATCTTCTTCGTCCAGATGCACTTATTCGAATGGTATGGGTCTGGAGGGCTAATTTTTCTTTAAATAAGAAACCCCAATTTTGAGGTCCTGCAAACCCTATCAATTGGCAATGGTGAAATCGTACACAAGGCGTAAAAATGCAATCAAAGTATATGGTTAGTTTGCAAATGCTTTACTGATCACAAATATGTAAACAAAACAGCATGAATGAGCCTAGAATGTAAAACACGATAATGAAAATAAAGGGAGAAAGGCTAGCTTCTGTACAACGATTCAGGAGGTTATAGACTTGGAAACCTATGCAGGCACGTTGCTGGAGACCTAAAGAAGATGATGAGATGAAAATCTCAGCTTGAATCGCCCTCCAATGTGATTTTCAGTTTTGAGTTTCTTGAGAAAAATTCAAGTTTGTCAATGGCTCTTGGGCGCAGCTGTGCGTGTCTTCTCATTAGGGTTGTGATCAGGCATTTGTATTGAGTGAATTAGGTCAAGAAAAGTAGCACAAATCCAATGCATTCATGGCTTTTGAAAATTTGATTCTTTAAGATTTTTTCATATCTTTTTCCATGCAATTTTGTGTCAATTAGGATCCAATCAAACCAAATCTTCCCATATTTGAATGTGCACGAATTATTGAGTCTAAAACATGTGCAAAAAGATTTGTTAGGTTAAGTTAAGTATTTTTCACATATTTAAATGATTTAAATGAATTAATATAAATAAAAATTCAAAAAAATAAATAAAAATTGAGAAAATACTTCCCTTTGGGCCAAGTGGTCGTGCACATGCTTAGAATGATGAATTGTGGAAGAAAAATGGGCCCATTAGCAATTTTAGGTCATTTGAAGTAATGTTGACTTTTCAAAATATCCAAAAATTTCCCAACTTCCACAAGGCATAACTTGCTCAATGTTTAAGATTTTCTCATGTTCTTGGACATTTTGGAAAGGTCTTTGAGTCCTCTAACCAATGCCTTTGGTCCCATGTCATTTTGATTTACCAATCTCAAGTTATGGCCTTTGACTTAAAGTCCCTTTTTGTTGACTTTTAAAAATGACCTATAATGTTGAAATTGATAACTTTTTGTGAGAGCATTTCTTGGACTTGTAGTATGAAGATGAGTTGTAGGAAATGTCTTTCTCTTCAAAATGAGCTTTGGATGGAATTTTTATGATAATCCATGTGAAAGTTATGCCCTGGTCAATTTCAGTTGACTTTTTCAGCTGTCCAAATAAGGAAACTTTTGCATCTTGATGATTTATGAGCCAAATTTTGAGAATCATGATCAAGCCTTGATCAAATGATGTTTGTGGCTTCAAAATGATATGTTGATCAAAAATTTGAACTTTTGACTGCCAAATGACCATTTTGCCCCTACAGTTGACTGTAGTGCAATTGGGGTTTTTGATTGTGCAATTTTGAGCTGAATGCCTTGAAACTTGATATGAGGATGCTTGACCATATTTGTAGGCATATGAGATTTGATTGGACCTTTGGAAACTTCATTTTCTTGATCAGAACACAAACCCTAGTTTTGACTGTATAGGAGACCTTTGCACTGTGCAACCCTTGGGGAATTTTGAAGCATGATTTGGCAATTTCTTGGAGAATATGGGAGGGCAAATTTTGGGGTACAACAGTCGGTGATATTGAGATCCCTTATAACCCGGTTACTATTAACTAGGACAGGTTAAGCCAACTAAACTTCAAGAGGGTACTTACCTATAAACTCCATGCAAGCCTAAACCTAAGGACTTGTCTGCTTTGTGTGGATATGATTATTTGTATATACACTTGCTTACCTCGCATACTTGTACATAACATCATAACATCATACCATAGCATTTTCAATAACCATTTCAAGGATCTCGAGGGTCTTTGATGCAGGGTCACGTTGAACCAGACGTCTACCAAGGGGGAAGAGGATTTATTTTCCTCTAACCAAACGCCGTCAAAATCAAGTACAATGAACCAGAGTTAAGGGCTATGACCCACTCGATATGGTGAGCTTGACTCTTGAAAAAGGACTCTCAATGACACAAAGTTTCTTCAATCAAGCTCCAATCAAATTCTAACAGTTTCTTGTTTACCCCGCGAGATCCTTGAAAAAATTCATCCACATATTATGCATCATATCATGACATGTTTCTCCCACACAGGTCTCCTTATCTTCCTACTGTTTATTTCAGTAGAGATGGCTCTAGAGAAGACTATCAAGGACATCCAGGCTTAAAACACTCAACTTCAAGAGATGTTCTTGAACCTATCCAAGGGACAAGAAGAGGTCAAGGCGCTCCTCACCAGGGGAATGATCGTGGGAAATCCTGGGGACGACAGAGATGACCAGTTGGAGCGGCTACAAACTGAGATAGCCATAATGAAAGGTCCAAATGATGGGACAACTGGTGGGCCAGATGGATCTTATTCAAAACCTGGCGCAAGGACAAGAAGAGTTAAGGGTCCTCATCAAAAAGCTTCGTCGGTATGGATGTAACCAAATGGGGAAAACATCTAGGATTGGGGATCAAGTCACCATTCAGCCTCCCTTGAGACAAGAAGCCGAGAGAAGACCTCGCCAATTTGCTTTAGCGTTACAAACCCATTAACCACCTCGTCAACAAGGACAGGGTAATCGAAGCAAACAGGTCCCAGCCATTAGGCAATTCACCAAACTCGACATGCCTATATCACAGGTCTTACAACACCTGCTGAACTTGAATTTGGTCACATTAAGGGATCCTCCTCAGAATCCCGATACCTCTGCTCCTAGCTATCATCCCAATGCATTATGTGCATACCACTCCAATAATCCTGGGCATGATACAAATGACTGTTGGGCTTTGAAAAATAAGATCCAAGACTTGATTGACAGAGGAGTGCTGGAGTTCACACAAGGTGGCCAGACTGAGTTCTTCTGCCGTTCCTCAAAGGCTCACCACCTAAAGTGACAAGTTCAGAGAAAGAGACTTCTGTTCATTTTGAATTTTCAATTGTAATTTCTTTTGTTATTCAAACAATTATCTATTAATGTCAAACTTTGTTTCATTAATGAATTACACATGTTTGTTTTGATTTGATCCGCTCATTTTCATTACATTTAAACTATGCTTTTTACTCACTTTATGACATTCAACCCTTGCTAAAAGTTACAAGCCTTTAGAGGGAGGATGACAAAAACAATGCCATAATCTCATACAATATGCTTTTGGATAGACCTTGCTGACGATGTACAAGCATTTCTTTCAAATCCTAAACACTGGAGTTATAAGGAAGATAATCCCTAGTCAACCGCTTCGAGCCGAAGAACTAGAAGTTTTTCTTTTTCACAAAATTAAAACCTTTAAACAAAACCTGGGGCAGGGTAGTCTCTCAGTTAATTCAAACGCGCGTTTAGCCGCAAACTCTCATCTCGTTATACAACGAATGACATCAAGAAACATTCCTCTAGAATCAAAAGACAGTGTTGGTTCCCTATCGCATAGGCAGTCATTATCTCTCAAAAAGAAAAGCCCACTAAGTTAAAACCTACAAAAGAGACTTAAGAAAAACTGGGGCATCCCGCTGACTGTAATCTCAAAACAAGAACTATCAGGCAAAGATAAGGGATAACAAATAAAAATAAAGAGGTCACTACAAATCCTCAACAACATGAAAAAAATGTTGCAAAAAATGACTGCCTTCCGACAAACTTAACTTGTCTGAACCCTCACCAAAATGTCATTCCAGACTCAATTGGAGTTCAAACTCACAATTAACTGAGCTTAGGACTAAAGAACATCGCGAAGAGCGGATGGATACAAATACACTTTGAGCCTTTATCCTTTATTTCTTTGAACCATGAACCAAGCCACATTACAACCCTTCAAAAGTCCTAATTGAAGCATGGGTTAGTTCGAAAGCATACTGTTACAAAAGGTATCCTGACTCCTGTAAGGCTTTACTCAAAACCCAGAGTTGAATTACAAACTTCTTTACTTTCTAAAGAACGCGTTTTTCAAAACTTCAAGACAAACATAAACTTTGCATTACTTGAATATCGCTGTTTTCATATGGCTATTTGTTTAATAGCAGAGAAATTCACACAATGAATATCCAGTGAACGAAAGCTCTCTCAATGAACAAAATCAATTCAAGTAGGATGATACTCCCATAGACAAATCTCATATCAACAGGGGGACGTGACATGTCACTATCCAGCACACTTGGGGCAGTACAAATTCCAATAAATCTCTCGAGAAATGCAGAGTAACCAGGGAAAAGTCCCCATCTCCGTCACTGGGGGCATTGAATGTCAATCTCGACAAAGGGTTACATACAGTCAAACATTTCCAGGCAGTTCCATAAGCACTTGCTACTAGGGGAAATGACAAATCTCCCCAAAAATCCTTCTCACAGGATGATTCCCCAGCCAGACTTTAATCTCTGAAACCCTTTCCCCAACTGAGAAAACTTCAAGAATCCTCGTGGACTTTGCCAATGAGTTCATCACCTCTCTAGCAGATCGACAACAGGGTTTATTTCCCCAATAAACTACAGATTCCCCAATTTGAGCTTGCCTCTCCGACTACTACAAATCAAAGTTCCACAACTCCTCTTCCCCAGTAGACTACTCTACAATCCCCAGAAAGTTACTGTGAAACCTGGACCCGACCAGATATCAGTTCAACTTCGACTCCCCCAGTAGGGCAACGGACAACCGAGACTCCTGAACTCTTTTCCCAAGCAGGAATAAATGTACTCCCCAACGGAGTTTCTCCTCAAATAACAAAACAGGAATCCCCGATGGAAACATTCTAAGCAAAGTTTGAAGACACACATACTCTTCAACAGCAGTCCAGGATTTAACAAACTCCCCGACATTTGTCAAGGATTTATTTTCCCAGACAAAAATACATTCATAAACATTTCACATTTCATACCTCCTATTTACATACATGATAAGGGCATACGACACAATCTCATTTATTTTGAGAATATCATAACATCATGCATTTCATACATCATGACATTTCATATGACTAACTCTTTACCTTTTCAGGGAAATACAAATTAATAAACACCATTGACTACTTATATGACCTGATAGTCCTCTCAAAAACTACGTCTAATGAAGGGCTGTTTCAGTAGATTCCTCAGAAAGATGCCCTTACAATACCTTCTCTGGTTCAGTCAGATCGATGCTAAGATCTCCCTGATTCTTATTCCAGTTGAAGATATTCCAAAACTTTCGTCTGGTTCAGTTAAACTGATTCTAATATTTTTCTGATTCTTATCCAGTCAAAGTTAATCCAAGACATTCTCTGGTTCAGTCAGATCGACGCTAAGATCTCCCTGATTCTTATCCCAGGTGAAGATATTCCAAGACTGTCGTCTGGTTCAGTTAAATCGATTCTAAGATTTTTCTGATTCTTATACAGTCAAAGTTAATCCAAGACCTTCTCTGGTTCAGTCAGATCGACGCTAAGATCTCCTTGATTCTTATCCCAGTTGAAGATATTCCAAGACTTTTGTCTGGTTCAGTTAAATCGATTCTAAGATTTTTCTGATTCTTATCCAGTCAAAGTTAATCCAACACCTTTTCTGGTTCAGTCAGATCGACGCTAAGATCTCCCTGATTCTTATTCCAGTTGAAGATATTCCAAGACTTTTGTCTGGTTCAGTTAAATCAATTCTAAGATTTTTCTGATTCTTATCCAGTCAAAGTTAATCCAAGACCTTTTCTGGTTCAGTCAAATCGACGCTAAGTTCTCCCTGATTCTTATCCCAGTTGAAGATATTCCAAGACTTTCGTCTGGTTCAGTTAAATCGATTCTAAGATTTTTCTGATTCTTATCCAGTCAAAGTTAATCCAAGACTTTCTCTAGTTCAGTCAGATCGACACTAAGATCTCCCTGATTCTTATCCCAGTTGAAGATATTCCAAGACTTTCGTCTGGTTCAGTTAAATCGATTCTAAGATTTTTCTGATTCTTATCCAGTCAAAGTTAATCCAAGACCTTCTCTGGTTCAGTTAGATCGACACTAAGATCTCTCTGATTCTTATCCCAGTTGAAGATATTCCAAGACTTTCATCTGGTTCAGTTAAATCGATTCTAAGATTTTTCTTATTCTTATCCAGTCAAAGTTAATCCAAGACCTTCTCTGGTTCAGTCAGATCGACACTAAGATCTCCCTGATTCTTATCCCAGTTGAAGATATTCCAAGACTTTCGTCTAGTTCAGTTAAATCGATTCTAAGATTTTTCTTATTCTTATCCGGCCAAAGTTAATCCAAGACCTTCTCTGGTTAAGTCAGATCGATGCTAAGATCTCCCTGATTCTTATTCCAGTTGAAGGTATTCCAAGACTTTCGTATGGTTCAGTTAAATCGATTCTAAGATTTTTTTGATTCTTATCCAGTCAAAGTTAATCCAAGACCTTCTCTGGTTCAGTCAGATCGACACTAAGATCTCCCTGATTCTTATCCCAGTTGAAGATATTCCAAGACTTTTGTCTGGTTCAGTTAAATCGATTCTAAGATTTTTCTGATTCTTATCCAGTCAAAGTTAATCCAAGACCTTCTCTGGTTCAGTCAGATTGACGCTAAGATCACTCTGATTTCCATTCCAATTGAAGACACTGTGAAGCCTGGATCCGACCAGATAGCAACCAATTACTTCATCCTCAACAACTGTGAAGCCTGGATCCGATCAGATAACAGTTGATATCTGAGTCAGGGATTTATTTTCCCGGTTGAAAACACACATTTCAAACTCATACATCATAGCATGTACATACCAATACATTTAGCATGATACCACATCTGGCGAACATCATGCAAGCATCTACATTTTTGTAACCCCTTTTTCTCACAGGTAAAATAACAAGTTTAGTATGAATCAACAAAAGATCTGTGCTAATACTTCTTCTAGTGTTTACCTACATTCCTCCAAATGGCATCTATAAGCCCATTCACCATATATCTTCGAGTGCAAATTTCTGGGCACTCTAGTTTTCAATCATCTTTCACCTTCAAGTCACGAATGGCGGATCCGCCAATCTAACTCTCCAGGTTCAATAAATTTGAACAGGGGCAGCTGTTGTACCCCAAAATTTTCCCTCTCATTTGTCAAGGAATCACCCTGGATCCCAAGTTTGCTTCCATCCAATTCAAAGCTTTGAACTGTAAATTTTCCAAGAAAATCACTCATAAGGGCAAAATGGTCATTTACACACTGAGATGTCAAACTTTGACTTTTGGATCAAAATCAAATCTCAAAAATCATATTTCATCAAGACATGTTGGAATGTGAGATTTGTTTCACCAAGAAATTCAAAAGTCGAATTTACTATGGAAAAACCAAATTTATAAATACTTGGGATTTTCTAAGTATTTAAGAAAAATAACCATTTCAGAACTTCTGACCATATTATCACCATAACACTCAGCAAATACTAGGCACTCTCAAGGCAGAGTTTGGTCAGAACTTTTGGGCAAGTTGTCATAAAAGCTCGGTCAGAGTTTGCAAGTGTAATTCAAAGAAGGTTAAGGAACGCGCTGCAAGCTTTCCAGAAAGTCTGAAAGCTCCTTCAGAACATGCTGGAGCCAGAATATAAGAGGATCAGAAGATTAGATGCTACGCAAGCTCAGAACTTCTGATCTAGAGCTAAGCCTTGGTGTAGAGTTTCACGTTGCAGGATTTCTGGTTGTGATAAGTCTCATCATCATTTAATGCTCACAACCACTTGCTGAGTCTTTATCCAAAGGATTTCCACCACGTGTACCTCTACTGTCTTGGGATAACAACCTTGCTACTAAGCCCATACTTTGGTTTTTGATTTTCCTTAATTCTTGCTGACAGCCACCATGCTTACTCTAAAAAAAAACAAGACAATGCTTCATCACATGAAGGCTATATTCAACACTTTGGTTAGAACTTGACCAAATCCCAAAACCTTGTTTACGCAACTTGCTGCAGGCCTATAACTAACAGTTGGCTCAGCCTACGCCTACATCCCATGATTACACTAAACTAGCATACGAAAACTGTGATGAAAAAGCAAAGGAACAGGATGCCAAAACAGGTTCAAATCCCACTTGTTTTTCCCCCAAATCACAGCAAAAATCATCTATAAATACTTGGTTCCATCACACGTTCAAGGGGCTGGCTTTTGAAGAGAGAGATTGGCCAAAAGAGAGAAAAGGAAGTTGTGAAACCTTCATAAAAATCCAGATTTCTCATACATAAAAAAAACAAACCTTTGTTCTTCCCTTTGAATAAAAGGACACAACCACTCTTCTGTCTCTCTTGCTGACTCAGAACATCAAGAGGCAGCCACTCAAAGCTCCAATCATGCTCCAGGTAAGTATTTCTGACTTTACTTGCTTTTCATTCTGAACATCATTAACATGTAAATATCATAGTATTAATGTTTTACATATCATTGTATGAATAGAAAAAACTATGGATCAGAACTTCTAGAATAATGCTAGACTCAGACTTAGGATTAGAACTTCTATGAACTGTTGTGCTGATTATTCTTCTGATTTGCTGTTTGCCAAAATGAATGAGTTGTTGACATGCTGATTAATATGAGAAAAGAGTTGAAATGTAATATAGAACTTATGGTTTTCACATAACACACAGAACTTTTATGATTTGTTTCTCACTATTAACACACACTGAACTTCTGACTCTCATATACTGATAATGCACTGAACTGCTAAGGTTCATTCACTGGCTCAGCACAATACATAACTTCTGATGTTCACTCACAATCTTAACACAACAAAAAACTTATGAGTTCTCTTTACATGTCAAATACACTGAACTGCTGACGTTTGCTCACTGTTTTAGTGTAATACAGAACTTCTGACTTTTGGTTCACTGGTTGAACACCACCCAAAACCTCTGTGTTTTCCCTCTAACGTTTTTGCAGGACTTCAGAGTGTATTCATCCAGAACCTCTGTTCCCTTTCTCTCTGGCGTTTTTTTGCAGGACCTTAGAGTGTACGAATCCAGAACTTCTGATCCCACTGACTTTTCCTGCTGAGTCACGCGTCTGGCTTTAGAACTTCTGATCCTTGTTTCTTTGTTTGCAACAACATGCTTTTTCTATTTTGCATTTATTTTCGTTTTCATTTTTTTATTAACATAAAAAACATAAAAATATTTTCTTTTATTTTATTTCCTTAAGACAAAAACATTTTCTAAAACTAGTCCATTTCCTTGTACATTCTTATACATTTCAATATGGTTGTAATAATAACTTAGGACTTATGTTTACTTGTGTTGTACCCCAAAATTTTCCCTCCCATTTCCTCAACATTTTCTCATCACAAAACCCTTGGAGATCAAGATCTAGTTTGGGTTTCCTCTGCTCAAGACTTCTCCTTGCACAGTTGACCCAAATTAGGGTTTGTGTTTGCACAAAGAGATTTTGACCTAAAATGCCTAAGATGACTTTCATGCTTCATGTTGGACTCCCAAGTTTATCCATATCAAGTTTCAAGTATTGATTCCAAGTTTTGCCCAGTCAATTGGACAGTTGACCTAGAAATCAACTGCATTGGGGAAAAAGTCAACTGTGGCCAATTGACAGTCAAATCTCATGAAAATTGACCCACATCAACATTATGAACTCACATGAACCATTTGATCAAGTTTGGATCACAATTCCACAAGAAATTTGATCAGATCACCAAAAGGGCAAAATGGTCATTTTTAGGGTTTTGACTGCACAAGGGCAATTTTTGACTGTTTGACCTAGCCAATGGCAAACCAAGCTCACATATGGACTCAAGGACCCCATGGAATTATCTTGACATGCTCAACAAGTTCAAAAGATCCCAAATACACAAGATTGATAGTTGAATTTCTCAGTCAATTGATCAATTTTGACTGTATACTGAAAAGTCAAACTTTGACTTTTTGGTCAAAATCAAAAGTCAAGATTCATTTTTCATCAAAACATTCCAAAACATGAAACTTGTTTATCAAGAAATCAAAAATTGCAAATTAGGGTTTGAAATGGGAATTTTTCATAACGTAGAATTTTTCTAAGTTATGGAAAACCCTAATTTTTTCCCAACTTTGCCCCACTTTCTCACCAAGATTCATTTGGATTCAAACAAAAGTCAAAACATGAAAGTTGTAGATTGTTGCATAATCTACAACTTTGATTCACAAAGTTTACCCAAATGAAGCTTGTATCTCAAGTTACAATTTTTTGAATAAGGGCACTAAACCATTCTTAACTTAGTGAAATTTTAACCTATTTTGACAAGGTTTTCTACCTAACTTCAAGGCCATTTTCCATACACTTCCACTTGGAATTTCAATTTGCATTTCAAATATGGATTGTAGTACACATTCCAAGCTTTCCAAAATGTCCAAGAACTCATCAAACAACCTCATAACTTGAGAGAATCGAATTTCACAATATGGCCAAAACTCACTTTTGATTTGATCATGAACATGTTCATAACTTAGGCCATTTTCAAGTCAGCATAGTTTGTGCTACATTACAGGTCCTAAAACGCTTTGACACTCAATAATTTAATGCCAAACCTTTGTGCCAAGACCATGTTTTGTGTATTCAAGCATTGTCTAGAAGATTAATCCATTTATAGATAAAACATTATTTCCATTTTGAAAAAGTAGAACTTTATGTCCATTTTGCAAATCCAAGTGGTACAGCCAAAATCTTCTAGGCACAAGTTATGAGACACATTGCACTGATCAAGGCAAAGGGTTGTAGCATGTTATGGGGGCCTGCATCAGTCTAGAACATCAACTTGCCTTTTGTTGCTTAAGAAAGAAGAAACATAGCATAACTCATACCAACTCTCATATCAGCTTACAAACACTTAAGCAAACTTGTGAAACACATTCAAGAGATACCAACTGAGCTAATACACGACCCTAACATCCCTCATACACTCCCCTTCTCAGAATCACCTTCAAACTACAAGAACAGGGCAGGGCCTGCAGTTTGAGTGCCATCTCTCATTCCTCTCAAGCTTTCTTGCCCAAACCAGTTCACACACCTTCCATACCATCTATGCAAGCTAACCAAAGCCTAAAACACGACCTGTAATCCCTCTAACTGGTTCCACCATTTTCACTTTTCTGATTTGCAGGTGAAGTGCTCTAGCTCGATTCAAAAGCTTTCAAGGCAAAATAAAGCTTGGAATAGCATCCCTGGACCTCAAGGAAACTATCCCAATCATCACCTTGCATTGAAAGCTTCTCCATTGCCAGATAGAACTTCAACTGAACAGGTAAGTTTTTGAATTCGTATCTCTCTTATTAGGCATTGTTAGCTTTAGGTTTGTGAAGAGAATATGTCACAATCATTGCCCTGAACATGCCCATATAATTAGATTTTATTTATATTATGTGTGTTGCAAGAATTTTGAGTCTGAACATGGAGGAAAATCTAGGTTAGGATTTGGGGGAGAAGAAATTCTCCCTCATCTTAGAGAGTTAATACAAGTTCTGCATATGGTTGGATTCGTCTTCTCATGCTCTACACTTTTCATGTTATGAGTTTTGCTTGAAAGTCCAGGAATCAAGAGATGGAAAACGCGTGCTTGCTTGAACAATGTTGTTCAGAGGTTGAAGATGACTGGTTCTGGGCTGGGCCTGGAATATTTTTCTTATTTGCACCATACAATTGCTTCTGAACCCCCTGAGCCCATTTGGTTTATTTTTAATGTTTTTTGACTTTTTCTTTTTTAGATTGACTTATTTATTTTCCCTCATCATATAAAAAATATAAAAATAATTTTTTGTATCATTTTCCTATTTATTAGATATTTATTTGGTTAGACTAGTTATTTGAACATAAATAAGTAAATAAATATACTTTTATTTAAAAAATGTTAGAATGGTGTAAATACATTTTTGTTTTTATTTTATTTCATTTTATATTCTGAAAATATTTTATGTGAAATATATTTTTTTATAAAAATTAAATATTATTATTTTTGTGTATATTTAAAATAATTTGTAAATAATACAAATAAATACATATATATTAATATACTTAGAATAAAATGCCAAAAATATACATATTTTTATTTTATTAATATTTAATACTAAAAATACATTTTTTACAAATATACTTCATCTTTATTTTATTTTTGTACACAAATAATAAATATTGTATATATTGAATGAATAATACATTCATTTAATAGAATTAGGGTTTTGCCCTAACATGAAAACTCCAAAAAAATACTTTTATTTTTATTTTATTTATGTGACATAAATAATACTTTTTTTCATACACATAAAAAACTTTTTGCATTCTTGCATATTTGTTTTATTTTTATTTAATTTATGCCTCTAATTATGTTGCAAATAATCAAAAAAATGATGTAATAGCTAGGTTTAATTTCCTTGTCAAAATCCCCATTCAAACATTTGTACCCCCTTCCCATATATGGTTTTGTAATAGCTTAGTAAATTTATTTTCGCACTTTATTGCTTTCTAATTATACCATGTTAGAATTAGGGTTTGTATGCGAAAAATAACGAAAAATAGTTTTGACCTAATTTCAAGATAAACAAGCATGAAAATGGACACACAAATCACACTTGCACCCCCTAGGGTATTCCACTTGTTGCCTTTTCAAAATTGGGCCATATTGCATGTTAGGTCTCTTTGGGCAAAACAAATATAAATCAAATGATCATAGTCCCTCGATAACACTTTCAAAATGTTGCCTAAACAAATGATCAAGTCCCTTAAAGAAAATGCCCAAAGACACTTGGCACCATTGCAATTATGGTCTAAACGATGACCCACGCCCGTCCCTTTCACATCCTAACATGAGATTGTCCACCAAATACAATGGTGGAACAAACTTATTATAAGGGTTAAAACATAGCAATAAACTTTGAGTACAATAGGGTAGATAAAACTCTTAGTTACTTGAGATCAACTTGCAAAAAAATGCTTGCCTTCTTTTCAAAAACCACAATCCACAACACTTTCAAAACAAACTTTCAAAAACAAAATGAAAACCTTTTCAAAAGACATACATCTTTGTATACATCCCCACATGGATCATTACAAAGGTTGCCACCACATTGGCTTCTTTTCAAAACATTTTCAAACCCACACACAAGCACCATTTCAAACAATTGAAAAACAAAAGGCAAGTGATCTAAGCAAGTAACTAAGAGCCCATGGATAGAAAGGGTGCTAATACCTTCCCTTTCTATAATCTACTCCCCGAACCCAAGAAAAATCTCAAAGGTTTTTGCTGTGCTTTTTAAACCTTTCCTTAGGATAAAATAAAAAGTCGGTGGCGACTCTTGCTCAACCGAAACATTTGCGAAAACAAACACAAAACTCAAGTCAGTTCTCCCACCGTATCACAGAACTGGCAACTCTGCTGGGGAATAAATTAAAAGTGGAGTAACCTTAGGGTTTAGATCACCCTTGTTTTCAATTGTTTTCTTTGTTTGCTTTTATATTTGTGGGCTTTGCATCGGAGTTTCATAGATCCTAACCCGGATCTGGGAAATACCCTTTTTAGGTAGCATAATCTGTGAGGGACCTGTCCGGCATAGACCGACATGGGTGAAGCAGTGGCTACGTTGGTGTGGCACCTTGGTCTGTACCTATATCCCTTGTGTTGCAATGAGGAGAATATAGGTCTTCTAAGGAGTCATTAAACACCAACCAACCTTAGAACCCTAAATTGACCAAACTTGGCCATTAGGACAGTAGCAGTATGCTACACTCATTGAGGCTAAACTCTCGAGATGGTTCTGGCCGCAAGAAAAGATTGCGATGCTGGAGTTATGACCGATTGAGGGTAGCCAATGATTTGAGATCCTCTAGAACCCGGTTACTTTTGATAGGACAGGTTTTAACCAACGAAACCAAAAGAGGGTAATACCTGAAATTCATGCTGGCCTGAAACCTAAGGGTGTCTTGTGTGACTTGTGTGCCTTATCATGTTTGCCTGTGTGAATACTTGTGGTGTGCTTCATCATAGAATCATACCATCATACCATTGCATGCATCCTGTATAAAGGACTAACCCATTTCAAAGACAAAAAAGTTTCATCTTTGCTCTGTTTTGTAGGACATCATGATGCCCGTGCATAGGAATACTACCCGGCTCAACTTTGTTCAACCACCAACTTTGCTCAAGGATTTGGTTGGTAGGATTCCAAACACTTCTTCCTTCATCAACAGGCATGGTTCTCTCCTTGGCTTGATCACTTCAAAATGGGACCAACAACTGATAAGTGTTCTGACCCAGTTTTATGACCCTCTGTATCATTGTTTCACCTTTCAAGACTTCCAGCTGGTCCCTACCCTGGAAGAATTCTCTTACTTGCTTGGGATCCCTGTCTTGGAACAAACTCCATTCACTGGTTTGGAAAAGACTCCTAGGCCTGAAGAGATTGCTGCAGTCCTCCCCTTGACCAAAGAAGAGGTATTGGCTAACTGGGAAACTAGAAGTGGAGTTAAGGGCTTTTTGGTCAAATTTCTGGTTGGCAAGGCTAATGATTTCTAGAATGACTTGGACTTCAAGGCGTACGAGGATATTCTGGATCTTTTGATCTATGGTCTGGTATTGTTTCCCAATCCTGACACCTTTATCAGTATCCATGTCGTAAGGATCTTCATGTCTCGGAATCCTGTACCCACTCTTTTGGGTGATATCCTGCAACAACTTTATGCTCGTACTGCTCGAAAATGGGGAACTCCGTGGTGTTGTGCTCCTTTGCTAGCAAGGTGGTTTATTTCGCACCTTCCTAAGTTCGTGCTGAAGAATGAAGAAGGAAAAGGTTGGGCTCGGAGGTTAATGTCTCTCACAGATAATGACATCACTTGGACTCTCAGAGGTTTGGATGAGGTAGCTGTTATTGATCATTGCGGAGAATACCCTAATGTTCCGTTGATTGGTATCCAAGGAGGAATCTCTTATAATCCATGCTTAGCTCTCCGTCAGTTTGGAAGAGCCAGAGGAGCGGGGCCTCATGAAATGTTGGTTCCTCACTTCCATTTTGAGTTTCAGGCAGACAGTGACAAACTACGCCATGGATTCATTAAAGCTTGGGACAGAATTCACAAAGCTGACCCACATGAGTTGGGACCAAAGACCTCTCTACCATTGGAACCCTATTGCAAATGGGTCCGCGTCCGTGCTCAGAGGTTAGGTATGCCGTACGAAGCTGTCAGACCTATCATTTTTGAATCTCCTGATGAAGATGGGGTTCCTCCAACTGTCCTCCCTCCTCAGATACCCACTGATTTTGACACAATGAAGAGATCTTGGGCGCAGCTAAAGGAAGAACGGGATTTCTATCGGGAAAAGTTCAACGAGCAGGAACAGAAGATCCAGAGGCTGACTAAGCAATTGGAGGAAGAGCGGGTCCTGAATAACTACATCAACACTGAGAAAAGGAGGCCATGGAAGCACCGATAGGCTTTGGATATTTCCTTTTATAGCTTTCATTTCCTTTCCAGTATTTTTCATTCCTGTAACGCCTAAGGGCAAGTTGTTGAACAATTGAAAATTTTAATCTAATGAAGTGTGTTTCCCTTTTTGTCTACAAAGTTGGATCTTGTTTGTCTTTGAAAACATAAAACATACGCATTTCATTGCACCATATGCATAGCAGGTACCCTATTTCACAGGTTGCTTATTCTTCTTCGCTGTTTATTTGAACAGTCATCATGAATCCAGACTCCTCCAGTGAGCAAGCAATCAAGGACCTTCAGGCCCAAAGTGCACAGTTTCAAGAGATGGTCCTAAGCTTGGCCCAAGGTCAGCAAGAGTTGAAGACTCTACTTCTGAAGAAGAAGAAGAAAAAGAGGACTGCGTTATTCAACACCGGACGCAGATTTGGGAACACACTCCACAATGAAGCTGATCCAACTACTTCTTCTGCTGAGAAAAACAGTCCCCAAGGGGGAGGAGCTCCTAGTCCTGTAGTCTCCCACAACGAGACGGACTATAATGACGAACAATACCCACCTGCTGCTGACAGATACAAGCAATTGGAGGACCGCTTGAGCGCCGTGGAGATTCAGAATGTGCCGGGGCTGGATTTCAGAGATTTGGGGTTATCTTCTGGGGTAGTAATTCCACACAAGTTTAAGGCGTCTGCCTTCGCCAAATATGATGGGGTCTCCTGCCCAAAGCTGCATCTAAGGTCGTACGTAAGGAAGATCCAACCTTACACGGCGGATAAGAACCTTTGGATTCACTTCTTCCAAGATAGCCTTTCGGGGTCACAGCTTGAATGGTTCTACCAATTAGATGGAACTAGCATCCGACACTGGGAATATTTGGCAACCGCATTTTTCAGACAATATCAATACAATTCTGATCTCGCTCCTACGCGTACCCAACTTCAGGGTATGTCTCTAGGAACGGGTGAAGGGTTCAAAGAATATGCACAAAAATGGAGAGATTTGGCTGGCAGGGTGCAGCCTCCATTGACTGATCGTGAGTTGGTTGATATGTTTCTAGGGACTTTGTCTGGTCCATTTTTCAATCATTTGGTTGGTAACTCCTCCGCTGGGTTTACGGATTTGATTCTGACGGGAGAAAGAATTGAAGCTGGCATCAGGTCAGGAAAGATACAAAAAGCTGCCTCCACAAGTACTGAGAAAAGGCCTTTCAAGAAAGAAGCAAGTGCCGTCTATGGTCCTAGAAGATAAGTCAAGCCCGAAAGTCGCCAAGCCGTCAATGCTTTGGTCATTTCAAAACTTGTTGCTGCTCCTCAGCAGTACAATCAACAAAGAAGTGAAAGGCCCAAGAGGCAGTATACTCGGCTGAGTATGACTTTATCTCAAATTTTACCCCAACTATTATCAACCAACTTGGTAACCATCAAAGAAGCTCCTAAGGTCGTCAACACTGCGTCTCCTAAGTATAACCCAAACGCCCGGTGTGCTTATCATTCTGATAGTCCCGGGCACACTACTGATGATTGCTGGGCCTTGAGAAACAAAGTGCAAGATCTTATCGACGCGAAGGAAATTCAGTTTGAAGCGCCTGAGAGACCGAATGTTGTAACTGCTCCTATGCCCCAGCATAGAGTAAATGCCATTGAAGAAGAGTTGTATGTTGTTTCGGTGAATGATGTTGCTACCCCTCTTTTGACTGTTAAGAGGAACTTACTACTAGCCGGTTTATTTCCGGGTTGTAATAAGGGTTGCCTCCTGTGTGCTGTTATCCCTACCGGTTGTCCACTGCTGAAATCAGGCATCCAAAGCCTGATGGATAGCAAGGAAATTCTGTTCAAGAAAACTGCTGTTCCGTTTGTTTCCGTTGAAGAAGTATCTGTTGTCACGATTTACAATCCTGCCAAAGCTTCCGTGAAGAAACCAGTCTAAATTATGTATGTTGCACCCATTACTATTACTGTTCCGGGACCTCTCCCTTACGAGTCTGATAAGGCGGTCCCATGGCATTATGGGGCCGATGTGTATGTGCTTGGGGTGAAGCAGGAGTTCAACACCAATACCAGTATCAGTAACATCACTGGTCCCGCCAAGATTACCCGCAGTGGCAGGCTCTTCTTGCCTGACATTGCACCGCCAGTTATCCGAAAACCTCTCACCATCACACCTGCAAGTGTACATGTTCCAATTCAAGTTCCTATGTCTACCACTGCCGCCGAGTCCTCTGATACTCGGGGAAAAGAAGTTGCTACCGATTTGCCTGCCAGGACGGAGGCACCAAAAAAGAAGACTGCTGTGGAAGCCTCCCAACAAGAAATGAAGGAAATCCTTAAAATTATCAAAAAGAGTGACTTTAACGTTGTTGAACAGTTGGGGCATACTCCCTCCAAAATCTCTATGCTATCATTGCTGCTATGCTCAGAGGCCCATGCAAAAGCCCTGATTTCATTTCTGAAAACGGCCCATGTGCCGCAAGAGACCTCCGCGGATCAATTCACTGACTGTGTGGCTAATTTGACGGCTGACAATGGCTTGGGGTTCTCAGATGCTGACCTTACCTCCAAAGGGAAAAATCACAATGATGCCCTGCACGTCTCTATAGAGTGCAGGGGCACTACTCTCGCACACGTGTTGGTGGATACCGGTTCTTCCCTGAATGTTTTGCCCAAGAAGGCATTGGATCGTCTGGATTGTGAGGGTTTGGAGCTGAAACCTAGTAACATCATTGTTAGAGCCTTCGACGGTTCTAAGAGGATGGTGCACGGTGAAGTAGACATCCCTATTCGTGTGGGTTCCCAAGTTTTCGACTCAACGTTCTATGTAATGGATATTCGTCCATCTTACTCCTGCTTGTTGGGTCGACCCTGGATTCACAAAGTTGGGGCAGTAACTTCCACTCTACACCAAAAGCTCAAATACCCTGTCAAAGGGAAGATTGTTACTGTGCAGGGTGAGGAGGAATACATGGTTAGTCACTTGAATTCATTCCAGTATATCGAGATGGACAGGGAGTTTATTGAAACCCCCTTTCAGCATTTTGAGGAAGTACCTCCAATTTTGGCATCAGCTGAAGCAGTGGTTGAAGAAGATTTTCCGTTGAAGATGGCGTCCTTGAAGGATGCCCGGGCTGTAATCAAGAAAGGCAATTGTGCGAACTGGGGTCAGCTTCCTGACTTCACTCAAAAGAACGACAAGTTTGGGCTGGGCTTTACCGCAGAGGCTCAGAAGGCTGTGCGCAAGGAAAGGATCAGAAAGGCTCCAGTGTTTATCACCAGTCCAAGGGTGAATGCTATCGAGGAGGATGTAGAGGAAGCAGAGTTCGACAATTGGATCTACCCGACTACCAGCAATGGACCAAGCAACTGGACGACAAAGGATTTTACACCTATCACATTTGTCACGCAGTAATTATTCTTTTGATTTCCAATTTGTAACAAACAATATGTTAAAACTTTGTTGGCTCGGTGTCCTACCCGGGGCATCGTAGCTCCATTTGTGAGGGCTTTTTGTATGACATTTCCAAATATCATCAATCAAAACATTGGACGTTTGTTGCATTTCAAATCTTGTGCTCTTTTTCTTTCTGTGTTATATATATTGCAAAACAGCTATATTTACACACACTCACTTATACAGGTTTCAATCCACTCTGGATCTCGCTGGTAACAGCTCTGCTACCGCCAGTTATGACTTCGAGAATCCGATCAACTTGGCCGAAGACGAAGGTGAAGATGATTGTGAAGTGCCTGGTGAACTCGCAAGACTGCTACTCCAGGAAGAGAGGGCTATTCAACCACATGAAGAGCCGGTAGAAACAGTTAACCTGGGTACTGAGACAGATAGGAAAGAGGTCAAGATTGGTGCCAATCTAGAGCTCAGCGTGAAGCAACGATTGATCCAAATGCTACATGATTACATGGAGATATTTGCTTGGTCCTATGAAGACATGCCTGGTTTGGATGCCGACATTGTAGTTCATCACCTGTCAACCAAGGAAGACTGCCCTCCGGTAAAGCAAAAGGTTCGCCGTATGCGCCCAGAGATGTCCAAAAAGATCAAGGCTGAGGTTATGAAGCAATTCGATGCCGGGTTTCTAGCAGTAACTTCTTACCCTCGGTGGGTTGCCAATGTGGTGCCAGTGCCGAAGAAGGACGGTAAAGTCAGAATGTGTGTCGACTACAGGGATTTGAACAGGGCAAGCCCCAAGGATGACTTCCCTTTACCTCACATCGACGTTCTTGTTGACAATACTGCTCAACACAAGGTGCTCTCCTTCATGGTTTTTCAGGATATAATCAGATCAAGATGGCTCCGGAAGATATGGAAAAGACTACCTTTGTGACTCAGTGGGGCACCTTCTGTTACAAGGTCATTCCATTCGGGTTGAAAAATGCTGGGGCAACCTATCAACGTGCCATGGTTGCTTTATTTCATGATATGATCCATCATGAGATTGAGGTGTACGTTGATGACATGATTGCAAGGTCTCAAACTGAGGAGGAGCACTTTGATCATCTGAGGAAGTTGTTTGACCGACTAAAGTTATACAAGCTGAGGTTGAATCCCAACAAATGCACCTTTGGGGTGAGGTCCGGAAAATTGCTAGGTTTCATTGTAAGTGATAAAGGTATTCAGGTGGATCCGGCCAAGGTAAAAGCCATACAAGATATGCCGACTCCAAAGACAGAGAAAGAAGTTAGAGGCTTCCTGGGACGGCTGAATTACATTGCTCGATTCATCTCACATCTGACTGCTACTTGTGAGCCAATCTTCAAATTACTGAAGAAAGATCAAGTAGTACGCTGGAACGATGAATGTCAGGCTGCCTTTGAAAAGATAAAGGAGTACCTCCAAGAGCCACCCATTCTTATGCCACCAGTAGAAGGGAGACCTCTGATACTATATTTAACAGTACTTGACAATTCAATGGGGTGTGTGCTGGGACAGCATGACGAGTCCGGCCGAAAAGAACACGCCATTTATTACTTGAGCAAAAAGTTTACCGACTGTGAGTCTCGTTACTCACTGCTTGAGAAAACTTGCTGCGCTCTAGTATGGGCTGCTCGCCGGCTGAGACAGTATATGCTGACTCACACTACTCTGTTGATTTCAAAGATGGATCCCATCAAGTACATATTTGAAAAGCCTGCTCTATCTGGGAGAATAGCAAGATGGCAAATGATCTTAACAGAATATGATATCCAGTATACAACTCAAAAAGCAATTAAAGGAAGTGTACTGGCAGATCATTTGGCACACCAACCTGTGGACGATTACCAATCATTGAACTTTGATTTTCCGGACGAAGATATCATGGTAGTAACTGACTGTGAAGTACCTGGACCGGATGAAGGACCTGAGGAAGGATCCCGATGGTCTATGCATTTTGACGGAGCCTCCAATGCTTTGGGTAACGGAGTCGGCGCTGTAATCATATCTCCCAAAGGAACTCATACTCCACTCACCGCCCGATTATGTTTCAACTGCACCAACAACATGGTAGAATATGAGGCATGTATCATGGGTCTACAAGATGCAATCGACTTGAGGATCAAATTTCTGAGTGTCTTCGGAGATTCCGCTCTCGTGATCAATCAGATCAAAGGCGAGTGGGATACGAAACACCCAAATCTTATTCCTTACAAGGAGTATGTGTCAACCTTGCTTCCCTACTTTGAAGAGATAACTTTTGAGCACTTCCCAAGAAAGGAGAATCAGCTAGCGGATGCACTGGCTACGATGTCTTCAATGTTCAAAGTTAAATGGGAAAATGAGGCTCCCCGGATCATTATCTGGAAGTTGGACGAACCGGCATACTGCTGCGATCTTGAGGCCGAAAAGGTGACTGAAAAGCCTTGGTATCATGAGGTGAAGAGGTACTTAGAAGCTCAGGAATACCCTGAAGGTGCATCTGTCAATGACAAGAAGTTCATGAGGAGGTTTGCGGCAAAATTCTTCCTCAGCAATGACATCCTCTACAAACGGAATCATGATTCAACTCTACTACGTTGTGTGGATAAGGCTGAAGCAGAGAAAATCATGATAGAGCTACATGAAGGTACATTCGAAACACATTCCAGTGGACACACCATGGCAAAGAAAATCCTTCGGGCAGGATATTTATGGTCCACAATGGAAGCCGATTGTTATCAACACTCTTGAACTTGTCACAAATGCCAGATCTATGCTGACAAGGTGCACATTCCTCCGGTTCCTCTGAACATCCTGACGGCACCTTGGCCTTTTGCAATGTGGGGCATTGATATGATTGGTGAGATCCGACCGACGGCATCCAACGGACATCGTTTCATCTTGGTGGCAATCGATTACTTCACGAAGTGGGTTGAGGCAGCTTCCTACGCAACGGTAACCAAGAGCGTCGTGGCACGTTTTATCCGGCATAATCTGATATGTCGGTACGGCGTCCCAGAAAGAATCATTACGGACAATGGTACCAATCTCAATAACCAAATGATCACTGAACTCTGCGAACAATTCAAGATACAGCACCACAATTCTTCTCCCTACCGGCCGAAGATGAATGAGGCTGTAGAGGCAGCCAATAAGAATATCAAGAAAATTGTGCAGAAGATGACAGTGACCTATAAAGATTGGCATGAGATGTTACCGTTCGCTCTTCATGGGTATCGTACCTCAGCAAGGACGTCAACCGGGGCAACTCCTTTCTCCTTGGTCTATGGCATGGAGGCAGTCTTGCCAATTGAAGTCCAGATACCCTCTCTCCGGATAATGAAGGATGCAGACTTGAGTGAAGATGACTGGATCCATACTCGACTTGATCAATTAAATCTGATTGACGAAAAGAGACTCACCGCTATCTGTCATGGTCAGACGTATCAAAAACGGATGATCAGGGCATTTAACAAGAAAGTCAGACCACAAGAGTATCAAGTTGGGGACCTGGTAATCAAACGCATCATCCTTCCTCAAAGTGATCCCCGGGGCAAATGGACCCCCACATACGAAGGGCCATTTGTGGTTAAACATGTGTTCTCAGAAGGAGCCATGATCCTAACCACCATGGATGGTGACGACCTTCCTCACCCCGCCAATGCAGATATAGTGAAAAGATACTACGCATGAATAAAAGACCCGCTAGGTTGACATACCTAGGCAAAAATAAGGGCTTCCCGGCGAACCAAAAGGGTTCGGGCAAAAATAAGGGATGAAATAAAAAAATCTGTACACCCGCAAGTCGAAAACCTGAAAAGGCGGCTTGGGCAAAAATGGGTATCCCGGTGGACTGAAAACCCGAAAGGGCGGTCCAGGAAAAAGTTAGGGATAAAGCGTAATACTATGTCTCATTGGATCACTTCACATCCGGAATTCGACATCAACTATCTGGCTCAGATTTCGGCACCGACCAATCAGCTTCATCTTCAACTAAGCAGCAAAGTGATGAGACGCTTGAAGACATAAAGGCGATAGCAGAGTTGGAACCCAATGGGATTGTTCACATAGTTGTTTTGTTTTCTTTTCAAAATTGTAAACTCTATGTTATTCGGCGGCGTCCTCTTACTAGGATGTCAGCCTCTTGTACAAAAACGCCTATTCACAGGCAAAATTCAAATCAATACAAATTCACTTGTCCATACAAATTGCCATTGTTTTTCCTTTTTCTGTTTTGTCTTGCGAAGAACGTCTAATGTTCATTTTGATATATGCATTTGACATTAAATTGCTGATTCATAAATATTTGAATATGAAACAAAAGATTAATTACAGGTGACATCAGAAACAGGGGCAATGTGGAGTTGTCTGATGCAGTCTGGTTGCTTTGTCCGCCAAGGTACCAGGGTAGATTCGACTGAAGAATGTGACCAAGTCATCTCAACTCCTCATAGAGTAAGACAAGATTCAGCAATACTTTCCCCAAGCGGAGTTGATTCCCCGTCAATCCTGAAAAGGCACAACATTCCCCGGCAGGTCTTAAAGCTTATCCCCAGTAGATTCTGGAAGCTTGTTCCCTGCAGAATACGGACGTCTCTCCTGAGCTTTATTCAGAGTTATTCCTCACAAGGGCTTGTAACTGGGTTATCCTCAGCTAATTACCACGGAAGATCGCCCTCGACAAAGTTCCTTCAATCCCCGACAGGAGTCTATCTTTGGTATTCCCCAGCGGAGTTTATCTTTGGTGTTCCCCAGTGGAGTTTATCATCATTATCCCCAGCGGAATCCATCATTGAAGTCCTCAGCAGGCCTCTCATCAAAACTTCAGCAAAGTATCTCTTCCAGAGCAACTCTCCGGCCAATCGTCAAGGATTTATTTTCCTAAGACGAAATTACATTCATAAACATTTCACATTTTCATACATCTTGCTTACATACATGATAAAGTGCATACAACACTATCTCATGTTGAACATCATGACATCATGCATATCATACATCATGACACTGCATACAACTTATGTTTTTGCCATTTCAGAAAAAAAGACAATCCCAAAGACAACTACCTTCAACTGTCACAATTCCAGATTCGATACCTGTATCTAGCCAGGGCATATCTGAGAGTGATCAGTTTCCAGACTCGATTCCTGTATCTAGCCAGGGCACGTCTGAAGAGTTCGAAGATTCGATTCCTGTATCCAGCCAGGGCATATCTATTGACGACTATTTCCGGATTCGACTCTTGTATCCAGCCAGGGCATATCTGTTGACCACATTTCCAGACTCGATTCCTGTATCTATCCAGGGCACGTCTGAAGAGTTCGAAGATTCGATTCCTGTATCCAGCCAGGGCATATCTATTGACGACTATTTCCGGATTCGACTCCTGTATCTAGCCAGGGCATATCTGCATAAGGAGATTGAAGATCAAACACCTGTAACAAGCCGGGAAAACATCTGTCTTTCTCAAATACACAAGTTTTCGCTAAGGAATCTCGTATGCGATCAACACTTCCAAATGGCATCTATAAGCCCATTCCCGACAAGGTTCTGTCACATCTCCAGATGGCATCTATAAGCCCATCTCCCTATCCGCCACCTATCCAAATGGCATCTATAAGCCCATTCCCGACATCACATTGCTGATACTCCAACATGCGAGTGCAAATTTCCGGGCACTCTAGTGTCCAATCTCCTTTTACCCTCGAGTCACGAAAGGCAAACTTGCCAATCTAACTCTTCAGGTTCAAGAAGATTGAACAGGGGCAACTGTTGTACCCCAAAATTTTCCCTCCCATTTCCTCAACATTTTCTCATCACAAAACCCTTGGAGATCAAGATCCAGTTAGGGTTTCCTCTGCTCAAGACTTCTCCTTGCACAGTTGACCCAAATTAGGGTTTGTGTTTGCACAAAGAGATTTTGACCTAAAATGCCTAAGATGACTTTCATGCTTCATGTTGGACTCCCAAGTTTATCCATATCAAGTTTCAAGTCTTGATTCCAAGTTTTGCCCAGTCAATTGGACAGTTGACCTAGAAATCAACTGCATTGGGGAAAAAGTCAACTGTGGCCAATTGACAGTCAAATCTCATGAAAATTGACCCACATCAACATTATGAACTCACATGAACCATTTGATCAAGTTTGGATCACAATTCCACAAGAAATTTGATCAGATCACCAAAAGGGCAAAATGGTCATTTTTAGGGTTTTGACTGCACAAGGGCAATTTTTGACTGTTTGACCTAGCCAATGGCAAACCAAGCTCACATATGGACTCAAGTACCCCATGGAATTATCTTGACATGCTCAACAAGTTCAAAAGTCAAGATTCATTTTTCATCAAAACATGCCAAAACATGAAACTTGTTTATCAAGAAATCAAAAATTGCAAATTAGGGTTTGAAATGGGAATTTTTCATAACTTAGAATTTTTCTAAGTTATGGAAAACCCTAATTTTTTCCCAACTTTACCCCACTTTCTCACCAAGATTCATTTGGATTCAAACAAAAGTCAAAACATGAAAGTTGTAGCTTGTTGCATAATCTACAACTTTGATTCACAACGTTTTCCCAAATGAAGCTTGTATCTCAAGTTACAATTTTTTGAATAAGGGCACTAAACCATTCTTAACTTAGTGAAATTTTAACCTATTTTGACAAGATTTTCTACCTAACTTCAAGGCCATTTTCCATACACTTCCACTTGGAATTTCAATTTGCATTTCAAAGATGGATTGTAGTACACATTCCAAGATTTCATAAATGTCCAAGGACTCATCAAACAACCTCATAACTTGAGAGAATCGAATTTCACAATATGGCCAAAACTCACTTTTGATTTGATCATGAACATGTTCATAACTTAGGCCATTTTCAAGTCAGCATAGTTTGTGCTACATTACAGGTCCTAAAACCCTTTGACACTCAATAATTTAATGCCAAACCTTTGTGCCAAGACCATGTTTTGTGTATTCAAGCATTGTCTAGAAGATTAATCCATTTATAGATAAAGCATTATTTCCATTTTGAAAAAGTAGAACTTTATGTCCATTTTGCAAATCCAAGTGGTACAGCCAAAATCTTCTAGGCACAAGTTATGAGACACATTGCACTGATTAAGGCAAAGGGTTGCAGCATGTTATGGGGGCCTGCATCAGTCTAGAACATCAACTTGCCTTTTGTTGCTTAAGAAAGAAGAAACATAGCATAACTCATACCAACTCTCATATCAGCTTACAAACACTTAGCAAACTTGTGAAACACATTCAAGAGATACCAACTGAGCTAATACACGACCCTAACATCCCTCATACACTCCCCTTCTCAGAATCACCTTCAAACTACAAGAACAGGGCAGGGCCTGCAGTTTGAGTGCCATCTCTCATTCCTCTCAAGCTTTCTTGCCCAAACCAGTTCACACACCTTCCATACCATCTATGCAAGCTAACCAAAGCCTAAAACACGACCTGTAATCCCTCTAACTGGTTCCACCATTTTCACTTTTCTGATTTGCAGGTGAAGTGCTCTAGCTCGATTCAAAAGCTTTCAAGGCAAAATAAAGCTTGGAATAGCATCCCTGGACCTCAAGGAAACTATCCCAATCATCACCTTGCATTGAAAGCTTCTCCATTGCCAGATAGAACTTCAACTGAACAGGTAAGTTTTTGAATTCGTATCTCTCTTATTAGGCATTGTTAGCTTTAGGTTTGTGAAGAGAATATGTCACAATCATTGCCCTGAACATGCCCATATAATTAGATTTTATTTATATTATGTGTGTTGCAAGAATTTTGAGTCTGAACATGGAGGAAAATCTAGGTTAGGATTTGGGGGAGAAGAAATTCTCCCTCATCTTAGAGAGTTAAGACAAGTTCTGCATATGGTTGGATTCGTCTTCTCATGCTCTACACTTTTCATGTTATGAGTTTTGCTTGAAAGTCCAGGAATCAAGAGATGGAAAACGCGTGCTTGCTTGAACAATGTTGTTCAGAGGTTGAAGATGACTGGTTCTGGGCTGGGCCTGGAATATTTTTCTTATTTGCACCATACAATTGCTTCTGAACCCCCTGAGCCCATTTGGTTTATTTTTAATGTTTTTTGACTTTTTCTTTTTTAGATTGACTTATTTATTTTCCCTCATCATATAAAAAATATAAAAATAATTTTTTGTATCATTTTCCTATTTATTAGATATTTATTTGGTTAGACTAGTTATTTGAACATAAATAAGTAAATAAGTATACTTTTATTTAAAAAATGTTAGAATGGTGTAAATACATTTTTGTTTTTGTTTTATTTCATTTTATATTCTGAAAATATTTTATGTGAAATATATTTTTTTATAAAAATTAAATATTATTATTTTTGTGTATATTTAAAATAATTTGTAAATAATACAAATAAATACATATATATTAATATACTTAGAATAAAAT
The DNA here is from genome assembly GCA_948472305.1 of Vicia faba. Lineage (NCBI taxonomy): Eukaryota > Viridiplantae > Streptophyta > Magnoliopsida > Fabales > Fabaceae > Vicia > Vicia faba. Next base: position 1,075,331,179 of record OX451735.1, on the reverse strand, counting down.
GCCAAAAATATACATATTTTTATTTTATTAATATTTAATACTAAAAATACATTTTTTACAAATATACTTCATCTTTATTTTATTTTTGTACACAAATAATAAATATTGTATATATTGAATGAATAATACATTCATTTAATAGAATTAGGGTTTTGCCCTAACATGAAAACTCCAAAAAAATACTTTTATTTTTATTTTATTTATGTGACATAAATAATACTTTTTTTCATACACATAAAAAACTTTTTGCATTCTTGCATATTTGTTTTATTTTTATTTAATTTATGCCTTTAATTATGTTGCAAATAATAAAAAAAATGATGTAATAGCTAGGTTTAATTTCCTTGTCAAAATCCCCATTCAAACATTTGTACCCCCCTTCCCATATATGGTTTTGTAATAGCTTAGTAAATTTATTTTCTCACTTTATTGCTTTCTAATTATACCATGTTAGAATTAGGGTTTGTATGCGAAAAATAACGAAAAATAGTTTTGACCTAATTTCAAGATAAACAAGCATGAAAATGGACACACAAATCACACTTGCACCCCCTAGGGTATTCCACTTGTTGCCTTTTCAAAATTGGGCCATATTGCATGTTAGGTCTCTTTGGGCAAAACAAATATAAATCAAATGATCATAGTCCCTCGATAACACTTTCAAAATGTTGCCTAAACAAATGATCAAGTCCCTTAAAAAAAATGCCCAAAGACACTTGGCACCATTGCAATTATGGTCTAAACGATGACCCGCGCCCGTCCCTTTCACATCCTAACATGAGATTGTCCACCAAATACAATGGTGGAACAAACTTATTATAAGGGTTAAAACATAGCAATAAACTTTGAGTACAATAGGGTAGATAAAACTCTTAGTTACTTGAGATCAACTTGCAAAAAAACGCTTGCCTTCTTTTCAAAAACCACAATCCACAACACTTTCAAAACAAACTTTCAAAAACAAAATGAAAACCTTTTCAAAAGACATAAATCTTTGTATACATCCCCACATGGATCATTACAAAGGTTGCCACCACATTGGCTTCTTTTCAAAACATTTTCAAACCCACACACAAGCACCATTTCAAACAATTGAAAAACAAAAGGCAAGTGATCTAAGCAAGTAACTAAGAGCCCATGGATAACCATGGATAGAAAGGGTGCTAATACCTTCCTTTTCTATAATCTACTCCCCGAACCCAAGAAAAATCTCAAAGGTTTTTGCTGTGCTTTTTAAACCTTTCCTTAGGATAAAATAAAAAGTCGGTGGCGACTCTTGCTCAACCGAAACATTTGCGAAAACAAACGCAAAACTCAAGTCAGTTCTCCCACCGTATCACAACTTGCAATCCCCATTCGTACATATGTACCCCCATCCCCTAAATATTGTAATAGCGTAGGACTTTACATTTCTGCAATATATCGCTTTCAAATGTAAATGCTAGTAATTAGGCGTGTATGGAAAGATAAAACCAACAAGTAGACCACCAAAAATCAAATACAAATGCATGCGATCAAACACACTTGCACACATGCACCCTTAGGGTAATCTCACTTTGTTTCCTATCAGAAAAATAGCCATGTCCCTCGAACATGAGCATTTTAGCAAAAACACTCGATAAAAGATCGTAGTCCCTCGATGACCCTCGACGTTGCCTTCGGTAAAACGATCTAGTCCCTAAAACAACATTGCTAAAACGTTCCATGAGTCGCTTCCTATGAGTATACAATCGTCCCAACACCCGTCCCTTCACATCCAACAATGGAGCTTCTTACCAAATCAATGGTAAGATAGCAACGTCTAAAGGAGGAGGAAAAACACATCTAAGACCTTTTGAGTAGGTAGGTTCGCTCTCTGTTACTCGCTTGCTCACAACAAAAACATTTTATACACCCACACTTCCATTTTGAAACATTTTCGAAGCAAACACTTTGTATGCGTTCTTATAGAAACGAGAACCATTACAAAGTTACATTTTCAAAATACTTTCAAAACCCTCACCATGAGCATATTTTCAAACAAAAGCAAGTGATCTAGCAAGTAACTAAGAGCCCATGGAAAACCATGGATAAAAAGGGTGCTAATACCTTCCCTTTTTATAATCTACCCCCCGAACTCAAAAAAACATCTCAAAGGTCTTTCCTGTTCTTTTTCACCTTTCCTTTTGGATAAAAGAAAAGTCAATGGTGACTCTTGCTAAACCGCAACATTTGCGATAAAACGCAAAACCTCAAGTCAGTTCTCCCACCGTATCACACTATCTTATTAATAGTAACCGGGATCTAATTAGTCTCATTTCACTGACCTTTATTTTAGGCATTGTTTTAGCTCAAGCACCAAAGTATTATGGCCAGAATATCCCAAAAGTCTAGTCTCAATGAGTGTAGTATCGAGTATCAACCAATCTTCGGTCGGAACCAAAGACGACCATCTCACTACTTTCTAATCGCTTAGGATGAGTCAATTAAAGGTTCTAAAGGCCAGTTAGTGCTTAATGACACTAAGGAAGCCTAATGTTATCCTTGACTGACTCAAGGAATATTAGCACAAACCAAAGTATCACGCTAACTTAGCTATCACTTCGTCCATATCGGTCTACACTGTACAACTTCCATGATTTATTGCTACTTACCTAATAAGGTGCCCCAGGTACGGGTGTAGGATCTATAGTAACCCAAACAAATCCCTTAAAAGTAAAGCAAGCAAAGCATACAAAATAAGTTAAATAATGAACTAACTCTAAGGTAACCCCACTTTTTATTCTATTCCCCAGCAGAGTCGCCAGTTCTGTGATACGGTGGCAGAACCGACTGTTAATACTGGTTTTGCATTTTGTGTTTGCAAATGTTGTGGTAAGCAAGAATCTCCACCAACTTTTCTTTTATCCAAATTAAGGAAAGGGTGAAAAGAACAAAAAAAGACCTTTTCGAGATTTTCAGAGTATGGGGGGTAGATTATGGAAAGGGAAGGTGTCAGCACCCTTTCCATCCGTATTATCTACAGGCTCTTAGTTGCTTACTAGATCACTTGCTTTTGTTTGAAAATATGCTTGTGGTGTGGGTTTGAAAATATTTTGAAAACGTCTTTGTAATGATTCTCGTCTCTATAAGAATGCGTACAAAGTGTTGGTTTGTAAAATAGTTTAAAGAGGTGTTTGTTTGTGGAAGATGTTTTTGAAAGTGATTTTGAAAAGTGCCTTTGTAATGATTCTCGTCTCTATAAGAATGCATACAAAGGGATTTGACTTTTTAAAATGTTTCAATTGAAAGTGTTAGTGTGTAAATGGTTTTTGTTGTTGTGAGCAAGCAAGGAACTAAGAGCGTCATACCTACTCAAAAGGTCTAACATTCTTTTTATCCTCCTTTAGATGTTGCTATCTTACCATTTATTTGGTAAGAAGCCCCATCGTTGGATGTATGAGGGACATCGAAGAGACGTATAGTCATAAAGGAAACAATGTAGAGACGCTTTAGCAATTTCTGTTTAGGGACTAGATTATTTACCAAAAAGTAACTATAGGGTCATCGAGGGACTATGATCTTTTGATTTATGGGTCTTTGCTAAAGCATCCCTGTCTCGAGGGACATGACTGTTTTACTTCTGAAGGCAACCAAAGCGGGGTACCCTAGAGGTGTATATGTGCAAGTGTATTATGTTTCAGTTATTTTTGTCTTTTTATTAAGTTTTCTAGTGTTTGATTTTAGTCTTTGCAATATAATCCTATTAGTCATACATCTAGCAATTAATATGAAAAGCAGTAAAAATGCTGAAAGTAAGGGACCTACGTTATTACAACCAAATCGAAAGACAAGAAAAATGTAAAAAAAAAAGAATAAAATAAAGAAGAGAAATGAATTCTTCGATCCAGACCATGAACTACTTCAATTCACAATTCTTTTTCCTTCTTTCGATTGGACTTGAGAGTTGATGTGATCAAGCTTCTATTTGCACCTTTTCCTGTCCCCTTCGACTGAGTTTGGGAATGGTATGGGCAGCCTTCGATTGCAGCCTACTTTACTTCTTTCGACTGAGCCAGCAAGTGGGCATGAGTGACCTTCAACTGTAAACTTCTATGCTTCTTTCGATTTAGAATATGAAATAACATAGATCTGCGGAGCAGAATGAGTGCATATCCTTCATTCACACTCTTTTTGTCTTTCGTTTGAATCTGTACAGGTTAGTTCCAAAAAGAAAAGCAAACAAGCCCAGAGGGAAGAAACGAAGAACACAACTAAGAGGCAATCTATATGTTATGCTTGTTGTACCCCAAAATTTTCCCTCCCATTTCTCATTAATTTCTCACCACAAAGCCCTTGAAGATCAGGGTCCAGTTAGGGTTTCATCTGTTCAAGACTTCTCCTTGCATTGTTGACCCAAATTAGGGTTTGTGTTTGCACAAAGATGTTTTGACCTAAAATGCCTAATATGACTTTCATGCTTCATATTGGACTCCCAAGTTTATCCATACCAAGTTTCAAGTCTTGATTCTAAGTTTTGCCCAATCAATTGGACAGTTGACCTAGAAATCAGCTGTATTGGGGAAAAAGTCAACTGTGGCCAATTGACAGTCAAACCTCATGAAAATTGACCCCCATCAACATTATGAACTCACATGGACCATTTGATCAAGTTTGGATCACAATTCCACAAGAAATTTGACCAGATCACCAAAAGGGCAAAATGGTTATTTTTAGGGTTTTGACTGCACAAAGGAAAATTTTGACTGTTTGACCCAACCAATGGCAAACCAAGTTCACATATGGACTCAAAGACCCCATGGAATTATCTTGACATGCTCAACAAACTCAAAAGATCCCAAGTACACAAGATTGACAGTTGAATTTCCCAGTCAATTGATCAATTTTGACTGTATACTGAAAAGTCAAACTTTGACTTTTTGGTCAAAGTCAAGAGTCAAGATTCATTTTTTATCAAAACATGCCAAATCATGAAACTTGTTCACCAAGAAATCAAAAAATGCAAATTAGGGTTAGAAATGAGAATTTTTCATAACTTAGAATTTTTCTAAGTTATGAAAAACCCTAATTTTTCCCAACTTTGCCCCACTTTCTCACCATGATTCATCTGGATTCAAACAAAAGTCAAAACATGAAAGTTGTATCTTGTTGCATAATCTACAACTTTGATTCACAAAGTTTTCCCAAATGAGGCTTGTATCTCAAGTTACAAATTTTTGAATAAGGGCACTAAACCATTCTTAACTTAGTGAAATTTTAACCTATTTTAACAAGGTTTTCTACCCAACTTCAAGGCCATTTTCCATACACTTCCACTTGGAATTTCAATTTTCATTTCAAAGATGGATTGTAGTACACATTCCAAGCTTTCCAAAATGTCTAAGAACTTCTCAAACAACCTCATAACTTGAGAGAATCGAATTTCACAATATGGCAAAAACTCACTTTTGAATTGGCTATTTTCCATGTTCATAATTTGTGCAAACTTCTCAAACCAGCATGCCCCTTGATTACAGGTCCTTAAACCATCCAACACTCAATAATTTAATGCATGTTCATTGTGCTAAGACCTTGTTTCATGAGTTCAAGCATTGTCTAAAGGATTAATCCCAAATTGGAAAAAGTATTATATCCATTTTTGCAAAAGTTTCACTTTATGTCATGATGCAAATCCACAAGTACAGATGAGATCTAATTGGCACAAGATTATGAGCAAAACACTCTGATCAAGCAGAGATTATGCAGCACATTAGGGGGCCTCTACTGACCTAGAACACAACTTGGGCATTTGTTGCTTAAGTGTAAGTAACATTGCATTTTGTAAGAGAACTCTCATATCAACTTACAAACACTTAAGCAAACTTGTAAAACACATCCAGGACATCCCAACTAAGCTAGTACACGACCCTAACATCCCTCATACACTCCCAATCCCAGAATCACCTTCAAACTGCAAGAACAGGGCAGGGCCTGCAGTTTGAGTGTCATCTCTCATTCCTCTCAAGCTTTCTTGCCCAAACTAGTTCACACACCTTCCATGCCATCTATGCAAGCTAACCAAGACTTGAAACACGACCTGTAATTCCTCTAACAAGTTCCACCATTTTCACTTTTTCATTTTGCAGTTGAAGTTCCACAACCTGATTCAAGGTGTCTCAAGGCAAAGTAAATATAGGAACAACATCACCACACCTCAAGGAAGCTATACCAACCATCACCTTGCACTGAAAGCTTCCCCATTGCCAGATAGAACTTCAACTGAACAGGTACTTTGGTGAACTTCTAACTCTTAGTATAGGCATCATTAGCTCTAGGTTTGTGAATAAGAAATGTTCTACTCATGCCACTGAACATGTACATGCTTTTACTTTTCATTTCTTTTGCTTGAGCTGTGAGAATTTAAGGTTTAAAAATGGCAGAAAACTTAGGTCAGGATTTGGGAATGTCAAAATTCTCTCTCATTTTTTAGAGTTAAGAGGTGTTCTTTATATATTTGGAATCGTGATTCAATGCTTAACATTTTTTGTGTTGAAAGTTTGTGCAAAAGATCAAGGAATCAGGATGTTTGAAATGGAAGAACAGGCGCGCGTTTTGGACAATTTTTTGTCTGAAGGTTGAAGAAGAAGCCACATGGGCTGGGCCTGTGTGGTCTTTTCTTTTCACACCCTATTTCCACTTTCATACCCCCCAAGCCCATTTTGTTTGTTTTTATGATTTTTTGATTTTTCTTTTTTCATTTTGACTCATTTATTTTTTCTAATAATGTTTAAAACTTAAAAAATCATTTTTTCACCATTTTTGCATTTTTTAAGTATTTATTTGTTTATAGGGACATTTATACATAAATATATATATATACTATTATTTAGAAATATTAGAAAAAAATAATGTAAACATATTATATTTCTGATTTTTTTTCATTTTCCCCTTTTGAAACATTTTGTATAAAAAAATACTTTTTTATGAAAAAATTAAATATTATTGTTTTGTGTATATTTAATATATTTTGTAAATAATATAGATAAATATATATATATATATTAGTACACTTAGAATAAAATACCAAAAATATACATATTTTTATTTTATTAATATTTAACACTAAAAATACATTTTTATAAATATACTATATTTTATTTTATTTTTGTATATAAATAGTAAATATTATATATATTATATAATTAATACCCTTTTGATTAAAACTAGGGTTTTGTCCTAAATATGAAATATTCCAAAAAATAATACCTTTTTATTTCTTTTTTTATTTTTACATAAATAACACTTTTTCATACATATAAAAATTCTTTTTACATCTTGCATATTTATTTCATTTCCATTTAATTTATACCTTTAATTATATTGTAAATATTCAAAGAAAATGATGTAATAGCTAGGTTTAAATTCTTGTCTAAATACCCCCCATTTGAAACATTTGTACCCCCCTCCCCATATTATTGTGTTGTAATAGTGTAGGAATTTAAATCTCGCACTTTAATGCTTTCTAAACATACCATGCTAGAGTTAGGGTTTGTATGTAAATAAAAAGAACAAAATAGTTTGACCTAATTCCAAGATAAACAAACATGAAAATGGACAACACATTTCACACTTGCACCCCTAGGGTATTCCACTTTGTTGCCTTCAAATAATTGGGCCATATTGCATGTTAGGTTTCTTTGGGTAAAACAAACAATCAAATGAACATAAGTCCCTCAATGACGCTTTCAAAAAAATTGCCTAAAATGATCAAGTCCCTTTCAAAGAAAAATTGCCCAAAGACATTTAACACTATTGCAATTATGGTCTAAACGATGACCCGCGCCCGTCCCTTTCACCTCCTAATACAAGATTGTCCACCAAATGCAATGGTGGAACAAAATTGTCAAAAGGTTTAAAACATAACAAGAATCTTTGAGAAAACTTTAGGGTAGATAACTCTTAGGTACTTGTCAATTTGCAAAGAAAACACTTGCCTAATTTCAAACCACACTTCACAAATACTTTCAAAAACAAACTTTCAAAAAACCTTGAAACATATTTTCAAAAGATAAAACACCTTTTGTAAAACATTTGAGTAAAGAATTGTTACAAGGGTAGCCTATACAAGGCATCTTTTCAAAACATTTTCAAAACCACACACCAAGCACCATTTCAAACAATTGAAAACCAAGGCAAGTTGATCTAAGAAAGTACCTAAGAGCCCATGGATAACCATGGATAGAAAGGGTGCTAATACCTTCCCTTTCTATAATCTACTCCCCGAACCCAAGAAAAATCTCAAAGGTTTTTGCTGTGCTTTTTAAACCTTTCCTTAGGATAAAATAAAAAGTCGGTGGAGACTCTTGCTCAACCGAAACATTTGCGAAAACAAACGCAAAACTCAAGTCAGTTCTCCCACCGTACCACAGAACTGGCGACTCTGTTGGGGACAAATTTTAAAAGTGGAGTAACCTTAGGGCTTAGATCACCCTCTTGCATGACAAATTGTTTGAATTGTTTGCTTTATATCTTGGCTCTATTGTTTGGGTTTACAATCTTACACCCGGATTTTGGGAAACATTCATAGATAGCAATACGTTGTGGAAACTGTTCGGGGTATACCGACACGGTCGAAGCAATAGCTATATTAGTGCGACATATTTGTGAGTACCGGTAACCCTTGAGTTCAATCAAGGAGAGTACGGGGCCGCTGAGTGATGTCACTAAGCACTAATTACCTAGAACCTTACTTGACCATCTTGGCCTTTTATTAGGGGTAGTGAGATGACCGGCTTTGGTGCAGTCCGAAGTTGGTAGATACTCGATACTACACTCATCGAGGGTTGTTTTCTTGGAATATTTTGGTCGCTAGTTAAGTGGCTAAACCAAAACAATGAACAATGAAAACAATCCCGTGATATTGAGTTCCTTAGAACCCGGTTACTATTTATAGGACAGGTTTTTAAGCCAACTACACTCAAGAGGGTACTTACCTATGAAACCCCATGCAAGCCTGAAACTAGGGTTTGGTGTGATTTGCTTGTACATACGTTTTGTGCATACATCATAAACATCATAAAGCATCATATGCATTCACTAACCATTTCAAGGGTTTGGAGCTTCATCTTTGTTCCTGTTTTGTAGGTCATGGAAATTCCTCGCAGAAACACCATTCAAGTCAACCTTGTGAGAATCTCTCCTCAACTCAAGGAGCTCACCTCAAGAATTCCGGAAAGCTCATCCTTCAGTGAAAGACATGGTAGACTGCTCAGCCTAGTCAACACCAACATTGAAGAAGACATGATGAAAGTGCTATTCCAGTTCTTTGACCCTCTTCACCACTGTTTCACTTTCCCTGATTATCAGCTAGTACCCACTTTGGAGTAGTTTTCTCAACTCCTGAGAATTCCTATCCTTAATCAACTACCATTCAACGGTACAGAAAAGGAACCAAAGCCGGAAGATGTTGCTCGAGCATTACATCTACAACCATCCGACATCAAGGGGCATTGGGAAACCAGAAGCGGCGTCAAAGGATTCTTAGCAAAATTCTTGTTTGAGAAGGCACAAGAATGTTGGAACTCATTGGACCTACAAGCCTTTGAAGAGATTGTGGCACTCCTTATCTATGGGTTGGTCTTGTTCCCAAATCCTGACCAATTGGTAGATGTCAACGCCGTCAAAATCTTCTTGTCCAGAAATCCAATACCAACATTGCTTGGGGACATCCTTCACTCATTTTACACACGAACAATGAGAAAGAGGGGTGTTCTCATGTGCTGTACTCCTCTCCTTGCAAGGTGGTTTATTTCGCACCTTCCACAATCTATCCTGAAGAATGACCAAGGATCAAGGTGGTCCCAACAGTTGATGACTCTTACTCACTCTGATGTACATTGGTGTTCTCGGTCCAGAGAAAATTTCATCATCGTCGATCGTTGCGGAGAATTTCCTAATGTTCCTTTACTTGGAATTAGAGGAGGTATCACTTATAACCCTTGCCTAGATTTGAGGCAATTTGGATATGCCCGGAGAGATGGCCCTCATGACATGTTGATTCCTGACCTAGTTTTTGACTTCGACAACAATGCGCAAGGACTTCGCCAAAGATTCATCAGAGCTTGGGGAAAACTCAACAAGGTTGATAGCAAGACTCTGGGACACAAGAACTCCATCCCTCTTGAGCCTTATCTCAAGTGGGTACGATCCCGAGCCCAAAGTCTAATGATGCCTTATCCTCGTGTACTCCCAGTGATTAAAGAGCCCGTCAATGAAGGAGAGGTTCCCTACACCATCCTACATCCAAACATGCCTACATCGTGGGAAGAAATGCAGAAAAGTTGGATTCAGCTCAAGGAGGAACGGAATACTTTTGAAGCTAGCTTCTACGCCAGTGAGAAGAAGGTTCTAGAGCTTACCCGCCGACTCCATGAGCAAGAGGCCCTCAACACCTACATCGCACCAAAGAGGATGCGCAATGTCTTTTTGCCTTAAGAAGTTATTTTGTAATATTTGGCCCATGGGGCATTCATGTACTAACAAATTTCTTCTTATTAATATGACGTGCGTTCTTCTTTGTCTGAAACAATTTTGAATGTTCTAAATCCTTGAATGCATTGCATACATAAGCATACCATTCATCATGTGCATAAGCAGGTCTCGCTCCAGGTTTCCTTATCTGTCTGCTGTTTATTTCAGTAGGATGGATCTCGAGCAAACAGTCAAAGACCTACAAGCTCAGAATGCACAGTTCCAGCAACTCCTGATGACCTTGGCTAAGGGCCAGGAGGATATCAAGACTCAATTGGGGAATAAGGATCCAGTGAAAAAGAAGAAAAAGAGGATTGGGGTGGCTACTTTGGGGAGAAGATTTGACGGAGAAGCTCGAAGAGTGCTTGAATTTCCTCCTACTTCTGATGAAGGGACCAGTAAAAGAGATGGAGCTGCGGTGCCTTCCGAGTCTGATGCGGAAGAAGAAGAGGTAGAAGAGGATGAAGATTATTCTGACCAGCAATACCCTCCAGCTGATGATAAATACAAGGGTTTAGAAGACAGATTGGCCGCCATGGAATTACAGAGAGTACCGGGTTTGGATTTTGAAGACTTCGGTTTGGTTGTCGGGATTGTGATTCCCCCAAAATTCAAAGTGCCAGTGTTTGTGAGGTATGATGGGCTGTCCTGTCCAAAAATGCATCTCAGGTCCTACGTGAGAAAGATTCAACCCTATACGGCAGATAAAAACCTCTGGATTCATTTCTTTCAAGACAGCCTTTCTGGAGCTCAGTTGGAGTGGTTTTATCAACTAGAGGGAACCAGCGTCCGAAATTGGGAAGATTTGGCCACCGCTTTTTACAAACAATATCAGTATAATTCTGACCTTGCTCCTACTCGTACCCAACTTCAGGGTATGTCATTAGGAACAAGCGAAGGATTCAAAGAATATGCACAAAAATGGAGAGATTTAGCTGGCAGGGTGTAGCCTCCTTTAACCGATCGTGAGCTTGTTGATATGTTTCTAGGGACCCTATCTGGGCCATTTTTCAATCATCTGATTGGTAACTCTTCCGCGGGGTTTACCGATTTGATCTTAACAGGCGAAAGGATAGAAGCTGGCATCAAGTCAGGAAAGATTCAGAAGGGTGTTGCTGCAAGTGTTGAGAAGAAGCCTTTTAAGAAGGAAACAGTTGTGGTATATTCTCGGAGAAGAGCAGGGAAGATGGAGCGTTGGCCAACTGTGGGGGCCGTAATGATTCAAAACACTCCAAGTGAGCAGCCTCGCTATAACCAGTCCAGACCAAATCAACAACGGGTGGAACGGCCACAACGGCAGTTCACCCGCATTAATATGACTCCAGCGCAAGTGCTTCCCCATCTACTGAAGTTGAATCTCGCCACTATCAAGGAGGCACCAAAGAATGTGAATACATCCTCTCCGCATTATCATGCTAATGCTAAATGCGCCTACCACTCAGACAGTGTTGGACACGACACCAATGATTGTTGGGCACTCAAGCATAAAATCCAGGACCTGATAGAGGCTAAGGAGGTGGAGTTTGACGCTCCAGAGAAGCCTAATGTGATATCTGCACCCATGCCGAAGCACGGCCGAAATGTCAATGCCATTGAAGAAGATTTGTATGTTGCTGATGTTAGTGATCTGACTACTCCACTGCTCACCATTAAGTTGAATTTGTTAAGGGCCGGGATCTTCCCGGGATGTAAAGAAGACTACTATTGTTGTTACTCTCTGCCGTTTGATTGTCCGTTACTGAAGAAAGGCATCCAAGGCCTTATGGATAGTCGACAAATTTTGTTCGAAAAAGTTTCTGCTATTCCAGTTCATACTGAAGATGTCTCAATCATAACCATTCACGCCAATCTTTCCAAGGCCGTCAAAAAGCCTGTTAAGATTACACCAGCTACGAAATCTGTTCCTTTGAAGATAACAATGCCAGGGCCTGTTCCCTATGTTTCTGAGAAGTCGATACCTTGGAACTATGGCGGTGACGTCTACTACCATGGTATCAAACAAATCGAAATAATTGAAGAAAGTTTGGATGATGAAGAAGCCAGCATTAGTAACATTGCGGGCACTAGCAAAATCACCAGGAGCGGGAGAATATTTTCTCCAGAGATTGCCCCTCTAAGAGCAGTCTTTGGACCCTCATCAGCTGACAAGGTCGTCCCTGCACCAATAAAGCTTTCTGCTAGAACTCCTTTGATTGAAGATGTTGTTGTTCCTAGTACCGTCTCTCCTACCGCTACTGACAAAGGTAAGGGAGTCCAAGATGAGCCCGTCAGGACGAGGGCTCAACCCTTGGTTATCCCGGAAACCTCCAAGAAGGAAATGGATGAGATTTTGAGGATAATCAAAAGAAGTCATTACGATGTGGTAGAACAGCTGGGGCAAACCCCCTCAAAGATCTCCATGCTGGCATTGCTACTTTGCTCGGAAGCGCATGCTAAAGCTCTCATAAAATTTCTGAAGGCAGCTCATGTGCCCCAAGAAACCTCTGCGGATCAATTCCAAAATTGCGTGGCTAGCTTAACTACGGACAATGGATTAGGTTTTTCTGATGCCGACCTAACTCCTAAAGGAAGAAATCACAATGATGCTTTGCACATTTCAATCGAGTGTCGCGGAACTACTCTCGCACATGTCTTGGTCGACACTGGTTCGTCGCTGAATGTACTACCTAAGAAGGCCTTGGACCGACTAGATTGTGAAGGATTGGAATTGAAGCCGAGTGATATTGTTGTCAGAGCTTTCGATGGTTCGAAGAGAATGGTCCATGGAGAGGTTGAAATTCCCATCAAAATAGGCACTGAGGTGTTTAAATCCACTTTCTATGTGATGGACATCCGTCCGTCATACTCTTGCTTGCTGGGTAGGCCTTGGATACACCACGCTGGGGCAGTCACATCCTCCTTACATCAGATGTTGAAGTATCCTGTTAAGGGAAAGATCATTACTGTCCATGGCGAAGAGGAGTACATGATTAGCCACTTGAATTCTTTCCGATATGTGGAGGTTGAAGGGGAATTCATTGAAACGCCTTTTCAGCATTTTGAAGAAGTCCTTCCTGAAATTGCAGTAGCGAAGTCGGCAGCTGAGACACCGAGGCAGATGGCCAGGATGGCATCTCTGGAGGACGCGAGGGCCGCAATCAAGGAAGGGAAGAATTCAGCATGGGGGCAGTTACCTGACATTCCGCATAAGACAGACAAATTTGGATTAGGGTTCACAGCCGTTGGCCAAAAAGCTATGCGCCGGTCGAAGATTGAAAGAGCGCCAGTCAAAATTTCTCCCTACGGAATCAACGCTTTGGAGGATGAAGACAAAGAGAGCAACATTGAAGAGTGGATTTATCCAACTGTCAAAGGAGGATTGAGCAACTGGGAGGCAAAAGACTTTGTCCCCATCACTTTTATTCATCAGTAATTTATCTGTTAAACATTTCTTATTTGGTCTGTAATATTTACTTTCAAACAATCCGTACACTATCTTTTCACCTCCTGCCTTGCCCGGGGCATGTAGGTCCACTTGTAAGGGTTTTGATTATTTTTCATATCCATATGCCATGTTTAATGATTCATTGGACGTTTTTCATTTGATAAACTGCTTATGTTCATTTTCTTTCCTTTTGCATTTTGTTTAAGGATGGCTATCCCTTACACACACCCACACTCACCAATGCAGGTACCCATCCATTCCGGATTCCATGGGTGACTATCCTGCTATATCTTTCAATAACTCTGAAGATCTGGTCAATCTAGCTGAGTATGAAGATGACGAAGGTTGTGAAGTACCCGGGGAACTAGCCAAACTTCTGCAACAAGAGGAAAGGGCCATCTTACCGCATGAAGAGTCATTAGAAACTATCAACTTGGGGACCGAGGAAGACCAGAAGGAGGTGCAAGTGGGCGCCAATTTGAAGCCGAATGTCAAGGAAAGCCTGATACAGTTGTTGAATGAATATGTTGAAATCTTCGCTTGGTCTTATGAAGACATGCCGGGTTTAGACACAGACATCGTGGTTCACCGTCTCCCCACAAGAGAAGACTGTCCACCGATCAAGCAAAAAGTTCGTCGAATGAGGCCTGACATGTCTGAAAAGATCAAGGCAGAAGTGATGAAGCAATTCGACGCTGGCTTTCTGACTGTTACGTCCTATCCTCAATGGGTCGCTAACATTGTGCCCGTACCTAAGAAAGATGGCAAAGTCAGGATGTGTGTGGACTACCGGGATTTGAATAGGGCCAGCCCCAAAGATGATTTCCCGCTACCTCATATTGACATCTTGATCGACAATACAGCTCAACACAAAGTGTTTTCCTTCATGGATGGATTCTCGGGCTACAATCAAATCAAAATGGCCCCCGAGGATATGGAGAAAACAACTTTTGTCACACAATGGGGCACTTTCTGTTACAAGGTGATGCCGTTCGGGCTGAATAACGCAGGGGCAACTTATCAACGCGCCGTGGTAGCTTTATTTCATGATATGATACATCATGAGATTGAAGTTTACGTAGACGATATGATAGCTCGGTCACAAACAGAGGAAGAGCACCTTGAACATCTGGAGAAGCTATTTGCCAAGTTAAAAGAATACAAGCTCAGGCTGAATCCAAGTAAATGCACTTTTGGAGTTAGGTCTGGTAAACTCCTGGGATTCATTGTAAGCAACAAAGGCATTGAAGTGGATCCCGCAAAATTAAAAGCAATACAAGAGATGCCTGCTCCCCGTACTGAAAAGGAGGTTAGAGGCTTCTTGGGGCGCTTGAACTATATTTCCAGATTTATCTCGCATCTGACTTCTACCTGTGAGCCAATTTTCAAACTCTTGAAAAAAGATCAGGTAGTCGAGTGGAACGATGATTGTCAAGCTGCTTTTGATAGAATCAAGGAGTATTTGCTAGAACCTCCTATTCTGATGCCACCCGTCGAAGGAAGACCATTGATCATGTATTTGACCGTCTTGGATAACTCAATGGGGTGTGTTTTGGGCCAGCATGACGAGTCTGGTCGAAAAGAGCATGCTATTTATTACCTTAGCAAAAAGTTTACCAACTGTGAGACTCGCTACTCACTGCTCGAGAAAACTTGATGCGCTTTGGTATGGGCTGCTCGCCGACTAAGACAGTATATGTTGACTCATACTACCTTGTTGATTTCCAAAATGGACCCTATCAAGTATATTTTCGAAAAGCCCGCTTTATCTGGAAGGATAGCTAGATGGCAAATGATCTTAACTGAGTATGACATTCAGTACACCACCCAAAAAGCTATAAAAGGGAGTGTACTAGCTGACCATCTGGCTCATCAGGCTATCGAAGATTATCAACCCATGAGATTTGATTTCCCAGACGAAGACATCATGAATCTGAACAACATTGAAGGTAACGGACCGTATGACGGACCCGAAAAGGGATCCCGATGGACCCTGTACTTTGATGGTGCTTCAAATGCACTTGGAAATGGTATCGGCGCAGTACTCATTTCTCCGGAAGGTTGTCACACTCCTTTCACGACCCGACTTTGCTTCAGCTGCACAAACAACATGGCTGAATATGAAGCTTGCATCTTTGGTCTCAAGGCTGCTATAGACTTGGGGATCAAATCTTTGATCGTATTTGGGGATTCGGCTTTGGTTATCAGTCAAATCAAAGGAGAGTGGGATACCAAGCATCCTAATCTTATCCCATACAAAGAACATGTCCTGACATTGTTGCCTCATTTCGAGCAAATCACCTTCGAGCATTTCCCGCGAGAAGAGAATCAGCTAGCAGATGCTCTAGCCACAATGTCCTCCATGTTTAAACTCAACTGGGATAACGAGGCTCCCCAAATCACCATCGAGCGAATGGATGAACCTGCGCATTGTCACGAGATTAATACCGAAGAAGTAGTGGAACAACCCTGGTTCCATGAAATCAAAAGGTATCTCGAGACTAGAGATTATCCTGAAAGAGCTTCCGTAAATGACAAGAAGTTCTTAAGGAAATTCGCTTCTAAGTTCTTCCTGAGCAACGGCATCCTTTACAAACGAAGCCATGATTGTGTATTACTCCGATGCGTAGATAAAGCTGAAGCAGAGTTGATCATGACTGATATACAAAGCGGCACATTTGGCACTCACTTGAGCGGACATACAATGGCTAAGAAGATCCTAAGGGCAGGCTATTACTGGTCTACCATGGAAGCTGACTGCCATCAACATTCCCGTACTTGCCACAAGTGTCAAGTCTATGCTGAAAAAGTTCATATCCCTCCGGTTCCTCTCAACGTGCTGACTGCTCCGTGGCCATTTGCAATATGGGGCATTGATATGATTGGAGAGATCAAGCCCACGGCTTCCAACGGACATCGTTTCATCCTGGTTGCCATTGACTACTTCACTAAATTGGTCGAAGCAGCTTCCTTCGCCTCTGTCACTAAAAATGTGGTTGCCCGCTTTATCAAGCAAAATCTCATATGTCGGTATGGTGTTCCAGACAGGATCATCACAGACAACGGTACAAATCTGAATAACACGATGATCACTGCATTGTGCGAACAGTTCAAGATTTATCATCACAATTCATCTCCCTATCGGCCGAAGATGAACGGTGTTGTTGAAGCTGCGAACAAAAACATTAAGAAGATCATTCAGAAAATGACAGTCACTTACAAAGACTGGCATGAGATGTTACCGTTTGCTCTACATGGATACCGTACGACGACACGTACTTCAACTGGGGCAACCCCATTTTCTTTGGTTTATGGCATGGAAGCTGTTTTGCCTATGGAAGTCCAGATCCCTTCTCTAAGGATTATGAAGGATGCAGGTCGGAATGAAGATGATTGGATGCAGACCCGACTTGATCAACTTAATCTGATCGACGAAAAGCGACTTGCTGTTATATGCCATGGTCAGACGTATCAAAAACGGATGATCAAGGCCTTCAATAAGAAAGTCAGACGTCAAGTATATCAAGTCGGAGATCTCGTAATCAAGCGGATCATCTTACCGCAAAGTGATCCCAGGGGAAAATGGACTCCTACATATGAAGGACCATTTGTGATCAAGAGCATATTTTCTGGTGGTGCAATGATTCTGACCACCATGGACAGCGACGATTTGCCGCACCCTGCGAACGCAGACATAGTCAAAAGATACTACGCATAAGATGACCCGACAAGTCGAAAACCCGAAAGGGCGGCTTGGGCAAAAATGGGCATCCCGGTGAACCGAAAACCCGAAAGGGCGGTTCAGGCAAAAATTAGGGATAAAACAAAAAAAAACTGTACACCCGGCAAGTCGAAAACCCGAAAGGGCGGCTTGGGCAAAAAGGGGTTTCCCGGTGAATCGAAAACCCGAAAAGGGCGATTCAGGAAAAAGTTAGGGAATTAAAGCGTATGACTATGTCTCGTCGAATCACTTTAAGGACAATCTCTTTATCAACCAGTTCCAGGCTTCTGTTCAATCCAGTCATTGGCCAACGAAGCATTGAATGGACAGATATTCAGAGTTGTGAAAGCTATAGAGGAATGGAATCCCATGGAATTATTTCACATAGCCATCTTTATTTTGTATAAATCTTTCAAATATTTACGACAACATCCTCTTACTAGGATGATTGTCTCCTTTGTACAAAGATACTCATAGAAAATCAATACAAATACTTTTCCCAGAAATTTGTGTCATTTCCTTTTCTTTTCTCTTGCACTATTGTTTTATTTTGAGAAGCGTCCAATGTTTTATTAAATAGGCATATGCATTTGAAACATAATCATTTCCTTATGAATCAGGAAAGAGGATTACTGATAGGTCAAAGGAACAGTTGGATATCTCGTTACCCTTCAAAGAAAACCCCCGAAGGTTTGGAATCCATATCCCTAGCAGGTCTTGAGGCTCATCCCCAGTAGATTCTGGAAGCTTGTCCCCTATAGAGTACGGACGTCTCTCCCGAGTTTTATTCAAAGTTATTCCCCACAAGGGCTTATAACTGGGTTATCCTCAGCTAACAACCACGGAAGACCGCACTCGCCAAAATTCTTCCTATCCCCAGCGGAGTTCATCAAAATTCCCCAACAGTAATTTATCTTTGCAATTCCCTAGCCAGAAGGTCCTCAGGAATTCAATTCCCCTCAGAGTTTAAGTTTCAGAATCCCCAGCGAAGCCAGACTAATGAACCTTCTCCCCACAGGGTTTTAGGAGAACAAATCTTGAGTTCCCCAATGAAGTCGCCAGAGATGCTTCCCGCCAAACTGAAGATTCTCCGTCTTGCATCCTCAGCATGAGTCTACTAGATTGGTACTCCCCAGTAGAAGTCATCAGGAATTCCCCAGAGATTTGGTATACAACCCAAGCTCCTTATTCCCCAGCAACCACCAAGGAATTATTCTTCCCGGCAGCAGTCAAGATGCTTTTATCTTCAGCCATCCAGGATTCATCTATCCCCTGCAAGACCGCTCATCAGCTTACATGCGCATTCATTACATTCATATCATAAACATTGATATAGCATATATTGCATCATACATTTCATGCAACATAATTTTGTGTTTAGCTGACATTTTGTCCTTTTCAAGATAAGAATAAAAAGGCTATCATTAACAGTTTCAGATGCAGTTTTACACGGACTCATCATCAGGCAACCCTACACCGGTTCCTCCTCAAATTTCAAGACTTCTGAAAGCAGTTCACGGATTCTCCAAGTAACGGATGTTAACCTATCGCTTGTTCAGATTCTTCTCAAGACTTCTGAAAACAGTTTATGGATTCTTCCCAACAATGGATGTTAATCTATCGCTTGTTCAGATGCAACCTTTGAAAACAGTTTACGGACGCTTCCCAACAACGGATGCTGCTCTATCGCTTATTCAACTTCAAGATTTCTGAAAACAGTTTACGGGTTCTCCAAGTAACGGATGTTAACCTATCGCTTGTTCAGATTCTTCTCAAGACTTCTGAAAATAGTCTATGGATTCTTCCCAACAACGGATGTTAATCTATCACTTGTTCAGATGCAACCTTTGAAAACAGTTTACGGACGCTTCCCAACAACGGATGATGCTCTATTGCTTATTCAACTCCAAGACTTCTGAAAACAGTTTACGGGTTCTCCAAGTAACGGATGTTAACCTATCGCTTGTTCAGTTTCTTCTCCAGACTTCTGAAAACAGTCTATGGCTTCTTCCCAACAACGAATGTTAATCTATCACTTGTTCAGATGCAACCTGTGAAAACAGTTTACGTATTCCTCCCAACAACGGATGTCAATCTATTGCTTATTCAGACCCCCAGTTCGAAGATGGTCCAAAGCATGGACACCTTCCTGATACTCATTTCAGATGGCATCTTTAAGCCCATCCCCGACAAGTTTCTGTCACCCCTCTAGATGGCATCTCTAAGCCCATCTCCAAATGGCATCTCTAAGCCCATTCCCGCATCCATTGCTTTGACGAGTGCAAATTTCCGGGCACTCTAGTGTCCAATCTCCTTTTACCCTCGAGTCACGAAAGGCAAGCTTGCCAATCTAACTCTTCGGATTCAAGAATATTGAACAGGGGCAACTGTTGTACCCCAAAATTTGCCCTCCCATTTCTCATTAATTTCTCACCACAAAGCACTTGAAGATCAGGGTCCAGTTAGGGTTTCATCTGTTCAAGACTTCTCCTTGCACTGTTGACCCAAATTAGGGTTTGTGTTTGCACAAAGATGTTTTGACCTAAAATGCCTAAGATGACTTTCATGCTTCATATTGGACTCCCAAGTTTATCCATACCAAGTTTCAAGTCTTGATTCTAAGTTTTGCCCAGTCAATTGGACAGTTGACCTAGAAATCAGCTGTATTGGGGAAAAAGTCAACTGTGGCCAATTGACAGTCAAACCTCATGAAAATTGACCCCCATCAACATTATGAACTCACATGGACCATTTGATCAAGTTTGGATCACAATTCCACAAGAAATTTGACTAGATCACCAAAAGGGCAAAATGGTCATTTTTAGGGTTTTGACTGCACAAAGGCAATTTTTGACTGTTTGACCCAACCAATGGCAAACCAAGTTCACATATGGACTCAAAGACCCCATGGAATTATCTTGACATGCTCAACAAACTCAAAAGATCCCAAGTACACAAGATTGACAGTTGAATTTCCCAGTCAATTGATCAATTTTGATTGTATACTGAAAAGTCAAACTTTGACTTTTTGGTCAAAGTCAAGAGTCAAGATTCATTTTTCATCAAAACATGCCAAATCATGAAACTTGTTCACCAAGAAATCAAAAAATGCAAATTAGGGTTAGAAATGAGAATTTTTCATAACTTAGAATTTTTCTAAGTTATGAAAAACCCTAATTTTTCCCAACTTTGCCCCACTTTCTCACCATGATTCATCTGGATTCAAACAAAAGTCAAAACATGAAAGTTGTAGCTTGTTGCATAATCTACAACTTTGATTCACAAAGTTTTCCCAAATGAGGCTTGTATCTCAAGTTACAAATTTTTGAATAAGGGCACTAAACCATTCTTAACTTAGTGAAATTTTAACCTATTTTGACAAGGTTTTCTACCCAACTTCAAGGCCATTTTCCATACACTTCCACTTGTAATTTCAATTTGCATTTCAAATATGGATTGTAGTACACATTCCAAGCTTTCCAAAATGTCCAAGAACTTCTCAAACAACCTCATAACTTGAGAGAATCGAATTTCACAATATGGCAAACACTCACTTTTGAATTGGCTATTTTCCATGTTCATAATTTGTGCAAACTTCTCAAACCAGCATGCCCCTTGATTACAGGTCCTTAAACCATCCAACACTCAATAATTTAATGCATGTTCATTGTGCTAAGACCTTGTTTCATGAGTTCAAGCATTGTCTAAAGGATTAATCCCAAATTGGAAAAAGCATTATATCCATTTTTGCAAAAGTTTCACTTTATGTCATGATGCAAATCCACAAGTACAGATGAGATCTAATTGGCACAAGATTATGAGCAAAACACTCTGATCAAGGAGAGATTATGCAGCACATTAGGGGGCCTCTACTGACCTAGAACACAACTTGGGCATTTGTTGCTTAAAGTGTAAGTAACATTGCATTTTGTAAGAGAACTCTCATATCAGCTTACAAACACTTAAGCAAACTTGTAAAACACATCCAGGACATCCCAACTAAGCTAGTACACGACCCTAACATCCCTCATACACTCCCAATCCCAGAATCACCTTCAAACTGCAAGAACAGGGCAGGGCCTGCAGTTTGAGTGTCATCTCTCATTCCTCTCAAGCTTTCTTGCCCAAACCAGTTCACACACCTTCCATGCCATCTATGCAAGCTAACCAAGACTTGAAACACGACCTGTAATTCCTCTAACAAGTTCCACCATTTTCACTTTTTCATTTTTCAGTTGAAGTTCCACAACCTGATTCAAGGTGTCTCAAGGCAAAGTAAATATAGGAACAGCATCACCACACCTCAAGGAAGCTATACCAACCATCACCTTGCACTGAAAGCTTCCCCATTGCCAGATAGAACTTCAACTGAATAGGTACTTTGGTGAACTTCTAACTCTTAGTATAGGCATCATTAGCTCTAGGTTTGTGAATAAGAAATGTTCTACTCATGCCACTGAACACGTACATGCTTTTACTTTTCATTTCTTTTGCTTGAGCTGTGAGAATTTAAGGTTTAAAAATGGCAGAAAGCTTAGGTCAGGATTTGGGAATGTCAAAATTCTCTCTCATTTTTTAGAGTTAAGAGGTGTTCTTTATATATTTGGAATCGTGATTCAATGCTTAACATTTTTTGTGTTGAAAGTTTGTGCAAAAGATCAAGGAATCAGGATGTTTGAACTAGAAGAACAGGCGCGCGTTTTGGACAATTTTTTGTCTGAAGGTTGAAGAAGAAGCCACATGGGCTGGGCCTGTGTGGTCTTTTCTTTTCACACCCTATTTCCACTTTCATACCCCCCAAGCCCATTTTGTTTGTTTTTATGATTTTTTGATTTTTCTTTTTTCATTTTGACTCATTTATTTTTTTTAATAATGTTTAAAACTTAAAAAATCATTTTTTCACCATTTTTGCATTTTTTAAGTATTTATTTGTTTATAGGGACATTTATACATAAATATATATATACTATTATTTAGAAATATTAGAAAAAAATAATGTAAACATATTATATTTCTGATTTTTTTTCATTTTCCCCTTTTGAAACATTTTGTATAAAAAAATACTTTTTTATGAAAAAATTAAATATTATTGTTTTGTGTATATTTAATATATTTTGTAAATAATATAGATAAATATATATATATATATTAGTACACTTAGAATAAAATACCAAAAATATACATATTTTTATTTTATTAATATTTAACACTAAAAATACATTTTTATAAATATACTATATTTTATTTTATTTTTGTAT
This sequence comes from Vicia faba, assembly GCA_948472305.1. NCBI lineage: Eukaryota > Viridiplantae > Streptophyta > Magnoliopsida > Fabales > Fabaceae > Vicia > Vicia faba. Next base: position 1,075,308,288 of record OX451735.1, on the reverse strand, counting down.
ATAAATAGTAAATATTATATATATTATATAATTAATACCCTTTTGATTAAAATTAGGGTTTTGTCCTAAATATGAAATATTTCAAAAAATAATACCTTTTTATTTCTTTTTTTTATTTTTACATAAATAACACTTTTTCATACATATAAAAATTCTTTTTACATCTTGCATATTTATTTCATTTCCATTTAATTTATACCTTTAATTATATTGTAAATATTCAAAGAAAATGATGTAATAGCTAGGTTTAAATTCTTGTCTAAATACCCCCCATTTGAAACATTTGTACCCCCCTCCCCATATTATTGTGTTGTAATAGTGTAGGAATTTAAATCTCGCACTTTAATGCTTTCTAAACATACCATGCTAGAGTTAGGGTTTGTATGTAAATAAAAAGAACAAAATAGTTTGACCTAATTCCAAGATAAACAAACATGAAAATGGACAACACATTTCACACTTGTACCCCTAGGGTATTCCACTTTGTTGCCTTCAAATAATTGGGCCATATTGCATGTTAGGTTTCTTTGGGTAAAACAAACAATCAAATGATCATAAGTCCCTCAATGACGCTTTCAAAAAAATTGCCTAAAATGATCAAGTCCCTTTCAAAGAAAAATTGCCCAAAGACATTTAATACTATTGCAATTATGGTCTAAACGATGACCCGCGCCCGTCCCTTTCACCTCCTAATACAAGATTGTCCACCAAATGCAATGGTGGAACAAAATTGTCAAAAGGTTTAAAACATAACAAGAATCTTTGAGAAAACTTTAGGGTAGATAACTCTTAGGTACTTGTCAATTTGCAAAGAAAACACTTGCCTAATTTCAAACCACACTTCATAAATACTTTCAAAAACAAACTTTCAAAAAACCTTGAAACATCTTTTCAAAAGATAAAACACCTTTTGTAAAACATTCGAGTAAAGAATTGTTACAAGGGTAGCCTATACAAGGCATCTTTTCAAAACATTTTCAAAACCACACACCAAGCACCATTTCAAACAATTGAAAACCAAGGCAAGTTGATCTAAGCAAGTACCTAAGAGCCCATGGATAACCATGGATAGAAAGGGTGCTAATACCTTCCCTTTCTATAATCTACTCCCCGAACCCAAGAAAAATCTCAAAGGTTTTTGCTGTGCTTTTTAAACCTTTCCTTAGGATAAAATAAAAAGTCGATGGCGACTCTTGCTCAACCGAAACATTTGCGAAAACAAACGCAAAACTCAAGTCAGTTCTCCCACCGTACCACAATGCTGAAACGAAAAGTAAGTACAAGGATATTTACATGTCATGTTGAAACGAAAGATGCAAGGTCAAGGGGACTTACCTTGCTTAAAACTGGAACTTGTGTGGGGGACTAGAGTTGCTGGATACCCTTAAATTCGAAAGGAGAGGGACCAAGTGTGGTGTGATCTTGTTGAGTTTTAAGAGTTTTTTTGTGTGCTTCTCTTAGGTTGTGTATGTGTGTAAAACAATTCATGTGTATGGTTCCTTTGGGATTGTGTCTCCACCATGTGCGTATGTATGTGGTCTCCTTATATAGAGGAGATGGAGGGGACAAGAAGGCAAAGGAGTAAACAACCATTAGGTTGGTGTTTTAAGGACATGAATACCATTTTGAAACGTTGCAAAAGATGTGGAATTCTTGTCTCTTTTTGAATTTGAATGAATGTGGACACCTTTGGCTTTCGAATACCTTCAGTCCCTTCCCTACGATTGACTTCAAGTTTCCTCCTTCGACTGGATTTAATTTCACCCTTATAGTTCCTTTGATTGAGTCTGTCCACCTCAATTCGAATTCCTCGGGTCTTGATTCGAATTGTATAAGGCCTTAACATCCTGGCTTCTTCGACCATCCCTTAAGATCACTTTCTTTGATTTCCCTGACCTTACTCAACTAGCCTAATCGAAAGACTTTACTCTGGCTAGTCGAAGCTACCTTTGGCAGGAATATACCTGTACAGGGGCTAGGGCTTGGCAATATGCAGGATTTTGGCCAACAAGCATCTTGGGCCAAAACTCACCACAAAGCCAACTTGTCTTCAATAATCATATGTCCTTCGAATGAACCAGTGAATGCTTCTTCGAAGGGACAACATGAAAATGCCTTCGAAGGGATTATCATGCGTGTCAAAGTGTGAAAAACTGTTTCAAAGGGGACCCTTGCCTAGTCGAAGCTGGCACAAAGGCAGCCAATGCCTTATGGGCGCTAGCACGAGGCAGGTCAAAGTAAGTGTAAAAGAGGCAATTGCCTAGTGACTTAGAATATACATGAAATATGCCATTGTTTGTGGATCAAAGGGAATTTGTAGGGGATTCTCTTCTAAATGAAAATTGGAACAATGATTGCTCGAAAGGGTTTTAGGAGCCCAGTAGAAGCTTGCCATTATGCCAATCAAATGACACTGCTCTGATGTGCCAATTGAAGGACACTGCTCTGATGTGCCAATTGAAGGATATTGCTCTGATGTGCCAATTGAAGGACATTATTCAAATTCCAATCGAAAGGAATTCTTGGCATTCCAATACAAAGACCCTTTGCTATCATTCAAAATTTTCATTTTTCTTTAGGTAAGCGATTGTAACCAACCATGTAAAAGAAAACTTTGGGAAACATTAGAGGGAAAATTTTTGGGTACAACATATACCTTTTCTTAAGGGAAATTCAACTAGACTCTGATACACCCAGGTTCAATCAAGGTTCTAATATCCATCAAATCAGATTCTGATAAGAAACCAAGATTTGGTGTTGTACCCCAAAATTTTCCCTCCCATTTTATTCAAGACAAGTTCATTGGGGTCCTCAATTGCACGAGAAGCTTCAAATTATTTCCAGGGCGCCCTATATTCTGGCACTGCTGAGAGAAAGAAAATAAGTGTACATAACAAGGTGTAGGTCGAAAGCTGAAAATATGCCTAAGAGCTTTTGGGTTGAAGCAGCTTCGACAACAGTATGCAGTCTAATTTGATGTCCAATGAAGCACTAGGATCGAAGGAAGGATAATTCAAAAGAAAGCATGAGGATACTTTTATGAAGTCTTCGATTGGAAGAGCGTCATCGAAGGGTTCATTTTTGAACCATGGATATTGTGATACGGTGGGAAGAGAACTGACTATTTTGGAATGCTGGTTCGCGTTTGCGTTTGTTTTCGCAAAATGTCGCGGTAAGCAAGAGTCACCACCGTCTTTTATTTTATCCAACAAGGAAAGGACAAAAGAACAGAAAAATTCCCTTTTGAGATGTTTCTCGGGTTCGGGAGGTAGATTATAGAAAGGGAAGGTGTTAGCACCCTTTCTATCCGTGGTTATCCACGGGCTCTTAGGTACTTGCTCATTATGTTTTCAAAAATTTGCTTTTCTTTGTGTTTGTGGATTTGAAAGAAGTTTTTGCTTGAAAGTTGTGTAAGTGCGAAAAGTTTTGTTTTTGTTTTAAAAGGAGCAAGTACTTAGGAACATCTACCTACTCAAAAAGGAGTTAATCTGTACAAGTGTCCTTTAGACAATGCTATCCCACTATTGAGGAGTAGGAAGCATCGTCGTTGGATTTTAGGGTCAATTCGATTAAGGGACGTGTGGTCACTAAAGCAATGTTAGGACGCCTTAGCGGTAACCCTAATGTCTTAGATCATTTTATCTGAGGCAACCGTTTCGAGGCAACTTATGATCTTTGGACAAAAGGGCGACCTCTAAAACTTCATATACTCAATGACCACGTTCGAGGCAACCAAGTGAGGCTTACCCTAAGAGTGGCATGTGCGAGTGTATTATTTTTCAGTTTATATCATCTTTGTACATGTTATGGTGAGCTACTGTTGATTTTAAGTTAAAGATTAATCTTGTCATGCATAGCCTATTATTCAAACATCTAACAGTTAATGGTTGCGGAAATTAAATTGCGGAAAATAAATCTAAGCTATTACAAGACGTCGGGTATTTACATCGCCAAAAACAAACCCTTGAAAATTAAATTGCGAAAAGTAAATAAAAACGATAAATAAAATCCTAAGTTAAAACTATTACATCCTCGGAGCAATTACAATATATGGATCAAAGATAATTCGCGCGAGAAAAATTGAATCGGAGCGTCCTAGGGTTTTGACCCCTTTTTTCTCATTAAATAAAGCATATTTTTTGTTATTTTTTATTTAAGAATTAAGTCTAAACTAATAATTAATTAATTAACAGAAAATATTTTTGAGTTTTTATTTTAATTAAGGAAATAAAAAAAATGGTTAAAAATATTAAAAACCCTAATTCTATATTGATTTTAATTTAATGCAAAATATATTGAAATTGAACCTAATTAAAACTAAATTAATTGGTTAATTTTATTTACAAAAATAAATAATAACATTAATGGAATTTAAATAAAAATATTTTTTTGTTTTCTGATTTTTTTATGAAAAAGTTAATTAGTTAATTGGTTAATTAAAATACTACTAATAATAAAATAGAAATAGAAAATAATGAAAAGAAAAATAAAATAAACAAACTCAGGGGGGGGGGGTATGGGCCCAATTTGGTGGTGAAAAGAGCCATTCTGAGGCCCATTACGTCCAAGCCTTTGTTTGAACTTTTGGATTCCCATGTGTGCTTGTTGACCGGAGACTATGGTAGTCCTTCAATCTGGTTCATTGGATCTGCCTGGGGGGGCACTTGGCGTATGGAGATCTGGAGGCGTTTGATGGTCCATGTTTGGAATGATACACCTGAATATATGGAGAAAAAATATAACAAGGTTTTGGGGGACCTGGGATTCGAACCCAGGTCCCAATACTCATATGCCAACGCGCTTACCACTCAACCAACTGCATCTCTTTGTTATTGTAATAAGAAAATAATATTATATAAAGAAACAAAACACTAAGCCTGCAAAAAACAAAACAAAAAACGTGCCTCTGATTTGAATAGGCCAATGGCATTAGGACACGCCATCATCTTCCTCACAAAACCTGGTTCGTTTACCTGCGGATTTTCATCCGCAGGAAGTTTCGTAGGACGTCTCAAAAATCCTCCCTAGGCCATGTAAATGAAATCCAAGAGTACCAATGTACTCGTCTCTTCCTCCTGGTCATCCCTATAACCATCATGTGCATTGATTTTGCCTGCAATTAAAAACCCCAAAAATGAGACACACGAACCCTAGAACTGGGCATGGGGTTACAGGCTATGAAAATAAAATTCAATGATGCCAAAAGTTTCAGAATACAGCACAGAGTATGAATATGCAATTATTTCAATGAAAGGATGCAAGATTGAAGCTTTACGATTCCATGAGTATGGCGGTTCAGAGCGATACTTAGAGGGCTTTTTGGGGCAGGAGAGCACACGATAATGATTGGTCCTGCTTCAGTGAGGTCCAAGGAAGCGATTGGAACCTTTGTTTGATCCTGAAAAGGTCTCCAAGTGCAATTTCAGATCCAAGGTTTTCAAGCTTTTTTCTCCAATTCGTCTGGCCGTTTCTGCAGTCTTCTATGCGTGTTCTAGGTTTTTGAGGCTTGCTTGCATATAATAGAATGATTCTAGGTCAAAATATGGGTCAATATCCATGTGCATTGAAGAATTAGGATTTGATTTTGATCACCATAACCATATTTCCAAATATAGGCAAGACCTAATTTTTTTATGCTTGAATGAGCCATGATGCGATTTTATTGAGTGAATAATGATAATTGCAAGTTGTACAAATCACAAAGATCCCTTTACATCAATTTTTAGATTTTATTTGATTTAATATTGATTTAAAATGAATTAAATCAATAAAAATAAAATAAAAATAGAAAAATAAATGAATGTCGTGAAATTAAATATGGGACACGTGTGTGGCATGTCAAGACCAAATCAAGTGGAAAAAAATGGGCCCTTTTGTCAAAAATTGGAGTTTTGAGGATAGTTGACTTTTGTCAATTTTGGAAAAATGCCCAACTTCAACAATGCATAACTTCTTCAATTTTGAACTTTTGGAAGTGTTATTGGACTTTTTAGAAACCTTGAGATGTCCTCTAACCAACCCTTTTGGTCTCATCTCATTTTTATGTTCCATTCTCAAGTTATAAGCTTTGGAAAAAAGGTGTTTTTGTTGACTTTCAAAAATGACCTATAATGTCCAAATTTGTAACTTTTTGTGAGAGCATTTCTTGATCTTGGGGTGTGAATATGGATTGTAGGGAATTTCATCCTCTTAAAAATGAGCTTTGGATGGGTCATTTTTCATAAAGTATTAGAAGGTTATGCTTGGTCAAAGTTGAGTTGACTTTTCCTACAAAACCCTAATTTAGCAACTTTTGAATCTTGATGAATCTTGAACAATCCTTGATGAATCATGATCAAACCTTGATCAAATGATGAATTATCCTTCAAAATGAGAATGTTGACAAAAAATCTTGAGGTTTGACTGTATTTGGGACACAATTGACTTTTGCCCTAGCACAGTCGATTTTTGGACCCCTTGAGCAATTGACTGACCAAACTTCCTCTGCAAGGCTTGAAATTTGACATGGATTAACTTGAGAACATATTAGGACATTGGGGAGAACTTGAGTCCATTTGGATGCAAGGACATTGATGCAACACAAAACCCTAATTTTGACTTGACTGCCTTAGGAGGTGATTTGACTGTCCAACCCTTGAGTCATCTTGAGCAACTTGAAGATCATTCTTGGCAAATCTTGAGGAATATGGGGGGGGGGGATTTTTGGGTACAACAGTTTCCCCTGTTCAATTTTCTTAAACCTGAGGATATAGATTGGCTTTCGAGCCTTTCGTGATCCGAAGGTGGAAGATAATTGAACACTAGAGTGCCCCAAAATTTGCACTCACATAGTGTAGTATCGGCATTGTGATGTCGAGAATGGGCTTACAGATGCCATTTGGAGATTGTTGGTAGGAGGATGGGCTTACAGATTCCATCTGCAGGAGTGTCGATCGCATAAGAGATTCCTTAGCGAGAACTTGCATACTTGTTGTTGTAGAAGATTCCGCTGGGGAAGTCTAACTTTTGTTGAGATTTTAGGAACTTGCATGTACTTCAACTGAGAGAATGCCTCGACTGAGTCTTAAGAACCTGTCATAATTCAACTGGGGGGAAACATCTTCATCAAGATCTAGGAATTGTCTCGTGCTCAATGGAGTATATCATTGAGGTTATAGAACTTGTCCAAACTATGACAGAGGAGAACATCAAGATCTAGGAACAGACTCGTGCTCAATGGAGTATACCATTGAGGTTATAGTACTCGTCCACACTATGACCTAGGGAAGCATCTTCATCAAGATCTAGGAACTGTCTCGTGCTCAACAGAGTATACCGTTGAGGTTATAGAACTTATCCACACTTTGATGGAGGAAACCATCAAGATCTAGGAACTGACTCGTGCTCACCGGGAGTATACCGTTGAGGTTATAGTACTCGTACACACTATGAAGTAGGGAAGCATCTTCATCAAGATCTAGGAACTGTCTCGTGTTCACCGGGAGTATACCGTTGAGGTTATAGAACTTGTCCATACTATGACAGAGGAAAACATCAAGATCTAGGAACTGACTCGTGCTCACCGGGAGTATACCGTTGAGGTTATAGTACTCGTCCACACTATGACGTAGGGAAGCATCTTCATCAAGATCTAGGAACTGTCTCGTGCTCACCGGGAGTATACCGCTGAGGTTATAGAACTTGTCCACACTATGACGGAGGAAAACATCAAGATCTAGGAACTGAATCGTGCTCCACGGAGTATACCGTCGAGGTTATAGTACTCGTCCACACTACGACGTAGGGAAACATCTTCATCAAGATATAGGAACTGTCTCGTGCTCAATGGAGTATACCGTTGAAGTTATATAACTTGTCCACACTATGACGGAGGAGAACATCAAGATCTAGGAACTGACTTGTGCTCAATGGAGTATACCGTTGAAGTTATAGTACTCGTCCACACTATGACATAGGGAAACATCTTCATCAAGATCTAGGAACTGTCTCATGCTCACTGGGAGTATACCGTTGAGGTTATAGAACTTGTCCACACTATGACGGAGGAAAACATCAAGATCTAGGAACTGACTCGTGCTCACCAGGAGTATACCGTTGAGGTTATAGTACTCGTCCACACTATAACGTAGGGAAGCATCTTCATCAAGATCTAGGAACTGTCTCGTGCTCACCGGGATTATACCGCTGAGGTTATAGAACTTGTCCACACTATGACGGAGGAAAACATCAAGATCTAGGAACTGACTCATGCTCCATGGAGTATACCATCGAGGTTATAGTACTCGTCCACACTATGACATAGGGAAACATCTTCATCAAGATCTAGGAACTGTCTCGTGCTCAATGGAGTATACCGTTGAGGTTATAAAACTTGTCCACACTATGACGGAGGAGAACATCAAGATCTAGGATCCGACTCGTGCTCAATGGAGTATACCGTTGAAGTTATAGTACTCGTCCACACTATGACATAGGGAAGCATCTTCATCAAGATCTAGGAACTGTCTCGTGCTCACTGGGAGTATACCACTGAGGTTATAGAACTTGTCCACACTATAACGGAGGAAAACATCAAGATCTAGGAACTGACTCGTGCTCACCGGGATTATACCGATGAGGTTATAGTACTCGTCCATACTATGACGTAGAGAAACTGTCGAGATTGAGAACCTTATCTGAAATTCAACCGAGGATAATTCAATTGAGATTTAAGAACTGGTCAGATCTTCGACTAAGCTGAGAGCTTAACTGCCTTTTTCCTGAAAGGTAAAGGTCAGTAACATGCGATGCATGAGATGAATCAAGCAATGATGTTCTCAATATAAATGAGATTGTATTGTATGATGCGTACATGCATGTATTATGATGTATGGAAATGTGATGTTTTAGCTGGGGAAAATAAATCCCGGAGCCACTGGAGAATAGAGTTGAGTTCTTTGTTTCCGTTGGGGATAATGAAAGAAGATGATTGTGAGAAGAAGCCTGCAAGAGAAGAGAACTCCGTTGGGGAATAAGTTGATGAAGAGATTACTCTGCGGGGAATTACTCTGTGGGGGAAGATATACTTTGCTGAGATTTTAACAATAAACTCCGCTGGGGATTCCGTTGATAAGCTCTGTTGGGGATTTTAATGATGAACTCCGCTGGGGATAGAAAGAATTTCGCTGGGGGTGATCCTTCAGTTGTAACTTGCTGAGGATAACTCAGTTAGATTATTGTGAGGATAACCTTCTGAATTTGGCTGGGGAGACCTATTTGTGCTTCGCAGGGGATAAGCTTCCAGAATCTACTGGGGAAGATGATTCAACTCTGGCGGGGAAGCATTTTAGACTGCGCTGGGGAAATGGCTCCATTGGGGGTATCTTGTATTCCGCCGGGGAACATTCTTATACTCTGTTGAAGAATATTAAGACTGCCAGAGATGCTCTTATACTTGCTGGGGAATATCTTTATACTCCGCTGGGGAAGATTGAGATCTTCTGGGGATACCAAGCCTTTTCAGGGATGATGGTAGATTAACTCTTCTTGGGGGAGTATTGTTGATTCGTCCATAGTTGCAAGTCTCAGCTGAGAGAGCTATCATTACTGTCCTACTCTGCGGGGAGTGAAAGTACCTTAGCCATATTCTTCAGCTGAATATATACCTTGGTACCTGGTGGACGGAGCAACTTGTACAGTTCGGACAATTCTTATTTGCCCCTGTTTTTGCGGGAGAAGCTGCCTGCGGAGGCCCTGTGGATCGAGTATTATCCCAACCTATGAGGTGCTTGGTATCTTTCGATTGAAATGACAAGTCTTCTTCTGGTAGGCAAGTGACGAGATGACGGGACATAGTCGTACGCTTTGATCCCTAATTTTTGCCTGGACCACCCTTTCGGGTTTTCAATCCATCGGGATACCCTTTTTTGCCCAAGCCGCCTTTTCAGGTTTTCGACTTGCCGGGTGTACAGATTTTTTCCATTTTTATCCCTAATTTTTGCCCGAACCCTTTTGGTTCGCCGGGAAGCCCTTATTTTTGCCTAGGCCAGTCGACCTAGCGGGTCTTTGATTATGCATAGTACTTATTTTGACTATGTCTATGCTCTTGGAGTGTAGGGAGTTGTCACTGTCGGTAGCATCGTGTTGCCATACTACCAGAAGATGTTTGATCATGCAAGATTTGTTGCTGGAATTTATGTCCAATGCCCCAAGTGATTCAGATGGAGATTTGCCCCTGGCTATTCGGCATTTTGAGAGATTCCTTGAATCTTGACTTAACTACCCCAGATGATAGACAATAATCATGTCGTGCCCCTTGATTGGAAGTGTTTTTCCACTTGAGGTGATCCTTCTTACTGAGAAGGTTTTTGTTCACTGGATATTCGTCGTGTAAATTTCTCTGTTGTTTGAACAAATAGTCATATGCGAACAATGTTATTTTAAGAATGCAAAGCTTATGTCTGTCTTGAAGTTTTTGAAAATGCATTCTTTCAGTAAGATAGGAAAATTTTGTAAAATGTGACGTCAACTCAGGATTTACAGCAAGCCATATAGGAGTCAGGATACCTTTTGTAACAGTATGCTTTCGGACTAACCCATGCTTCAGCTAGGACTTTTTAAGGGTTATACTGTGGCCTTGTTCACGGAATAAGAAACAAAGGATAAAGACTCAAAATTTATTTGTACCCACCTGCTCTTCATGATGTTCTTTGATCCTAAACTCAGCTAATCGTGCATTTAGATCCTGTTTGAGTCTTTGCTCTGATATTCCGGTGATGGTTCAGATACTGACAGTTTATTTTGAACAGGCAATCATTTTTATAAGAGTTTGTAGGACCTATTTCTTTTTGATTGCGTTATCCCTGTCTTTTTGCCTGAACTGTTTCTTTTGTGATTACAGTCAGCGGGATGCCCCAGTTTTTTTTATAAGTCTCCTTCATAGGTTTTGACTTGGTGGGCTTTTATTTCGAAAGATAATGACTGCTTGTCCTTACGATTATACGGAACTAACACCATCTTTTGTTTCAGAAGGACTTCTTTGATGCCATTCATTGTGCACCTGGAGCAACTGAGAAAACTACCCTGCCCCAGGTTATAATTAAGGGTTTTAATTTGTGAAAAGAAAAACTCCAACTTCCTTGGCTCAAAGGGGTTGACTAGGGATTATCTTCCTTATAACTCCATTGTTTAGGATTTGAAACAATGCCTGTACATCGTCAGCGGGGTCTGTTCAAAAGCATACCGTAGAGATTTTGATATCATTTTCGTCATCCTCCCTCAAAAGGCTTAGAATTTTTTAATCCAGAGTTGAACATCACAAAAATGAAAGCAATTTGAATATAGTGAATACGAATGGATTGATTCAGAACAGGCATATGCAATGCATTGATAAAGTAATAAAGTTTAACATGATAATAATTGTTTGAATAAGCAAAGAAAGATACAACTTCAGAATTTAAATGAACAAAAGTCTCTTAATTTGAACTTAGTCATTTCAGGTGGAGAACCCTCAATGGAAGATTTTCATTTCGCCATCCGGCATGAATTCCATCACTCTTCCGTCAATCAAGTCTTGGATCTTATTTTTCAAAGCCCAACAGTCGTCGGTGTCATGTCCAGGACTATAGGAGTGGTATGCACAAACTGCATCGGGATGATAGCTAGGAGCAGAGGTATTGGGATTCCGGGGAGGATCCTTTAAAGGAATCAGATTGACCTCCAACAAGCATTTCAGTATTAGAGATGATGGTATATCAGTCTCAGAGAAATGTCTTCCAGACGTATTTTGCTTACACCGATTACCCCATTGACGTTGGCGAGGTTGATGCTGGGCTTGTGACCCTGAAGCCAGCTGAGGAGCTTTTCCCTTGTCTTCTTGCCCCAAAGGTGGTTGAATGATGACTTGATCTTCAACCCTAGTTGTTTGCCCCACTTGGTCATTTTGAAGTAGTTTGTTGACGAGGACCCTGAGCTCTTCTTGTCTTTGAGCCAGGTCTTGAATGAGAGCCATCTGGCCCACCAGCTGTCCCATCATCTGGATCTTCATTGTTGCCAACTCAATTTGTAGCCCTTCCAACTGATCATTCCTGACGCCGCCTGGATTCCCTAGGACTAAGCCCCTTGTGAGGAGAGATTTTATTTCTTCCTGCCCCTGGGATAGGTTCAGGAACATTTCTTGAAGTTGAGCGTTTTGAGCCTGGAGATCTTGGTTGTCTTGTGGGAGAGCCATTGCTGAAATAAACAGCGGGAACATGAGAGACCTGTACTGGATGACCTGTTATGCAATGATAGGTATGATATATGTATGTAATGTTTTCAAGGATCTCGCGGGGTAAACAAGAAACGGTTAGAATTTGAATCTGGTAGCTTGATTGAAGGAACTTCATGTTGCTGAGAGTCCTTCTTCAAGAGTCAAGCTCACCATATCGAGTGGGTCATAGCCCCTGACTCAAGTTATCGTGTTTTGATTTCTAAACAACCTTGGCTAGAGGAAAATAAATCCCCTTTGCCCCTTGCTAAACTTTTGATTTACCATAACCTGCATCACAAACCCTTGAGATCCTTGAAATGGTTAAAGAAATGTTAAGGCATGATGTTATGATGTGTATGCTATGCGTTTAAGCAAAAGTGTGAAGCGATGTAAGTACACCCTGCAATAAATCCAAATTATTGGATAAGGACTGTAAACAAAACCTGCAAGGAACTGATGTTGTCAGATAACAAGAATGTGCAAGTAGTTCAAGTTTGAAGGCACACAAGTCACACAAACATCCTTAAGTTTAGGCTGGCATGGATTTTAGGTACTACCCTCTTTCAGTTCAGTTGGTTTAAACCTGTCCTAAAAATAGTAATCGGGTTCTAGAGGATCTCAATATCACTGACTACCCTCAATCGGTCATAATTCCAGTTTAGCAACCTTTTCTTGCGGCCGGAATCATCGCGAGAGTTTAGTCTCAATGAGTGTAGCATACTGCTACTGTTCTATGGCTAAGTTGGTCAATTTAAGGTTCTAAGGTCAGTTGGTGCTTAATGACCCCTTAGAAGACCCATATTCTCCTCGTTCCAACACAAGAGATATCGGTACAGACTAAAGTGCCACACCAACATAGCTACTGCTTCATCCGTATCGGTCTATGCCGTACAGATCCCTCACAATTTATTGCTACTTACCTAAAGGGTATCCCCAGATCCGGGTTAGGATCTATAGAACTCCGATACAAGCCCACAAAATTAAATCATACAAAGCATACAATTGAAAACATAGTGATCTAATCCTAAGGTACACCTCACTTATTTATAGCTTCCCCAGCAGAGTCGCCAGTTCTGTGATACAGTGGGAAGAGAACTGACTGTTTTGGAATGCTGGTTCGCGTTTGCGTTTGTTTTCGCAAAATGTCGCAGTAAGCAAGAATCGCCACCGTCTTTTATTTTATCCAACAAGGAAAGGACAAAAGCACAGAAAAATTCCCTTTTGAGATGTTTCTCGGGTTCGGGAGGTAGATTATAGAAAGGGAAGGTGTTAGCACCCTTTCTATCCGTGGTTATCCACGGGCTCTTAGGTACTTGCTCATTATGTTTTCAAAATTTTGCTTTTCTTTGTGTTTGTGGATTTGAAAGAAGTTTTTGCTTGAAAGTTGTGTAAGTGCGAAAAGTTTTGTTTTTGTTTTAAAATGAGCAAGTACTTAGGAACATCTACCTACTCAAAAAGGAGTTAATATGTACAAGTGTCCTTTAGACAATGCTATCCCACTATTGAGGAGTAGGAATCATCGTCGTTGGAGTTTTCGGGTCAATTCGATTAAGGGACGTGTGGTCACTAAAGCAATGTTAGGACGCCTTAGCGGTAACCCTAATGTCTTAGATCATTTTATCTGAGGCAACCGTTTCGAGGCAACTTATAATCTTTGGACAAAAGGGTGACCTCTAAAACTTCCTATACTCAATAACCACGTTTGAGGCAACCAAGTGAGGCTTACCCTAAGAGTGGCATGTGCGAGTGTATTGTTTTTCAGTTTATATTATCTTTGTACATGTTATGGTGAGCTACTGTTGATTTTAAGTTAAAGATTAATCTTGTCATGCATAGCCTATTATTCAAACATCTAACAGTTAATGGTTGCAGAAATTAAATTGTGGAAAATAAATCTAAGCTATTACAAGGCGTCGGGTATTTACATCGCCAAAAACAAACCCTTGAAAATTAAATTGCGAAAAGTAAATAAAAACGATAAATAAAATCCTAAGTTAAAACTATTACATCCTCGGAGCAATTACAATATATGGATCAAAGATAATTCGCACGAGAAAAATTGACTCGGAGCGTCCTAGGGTTTTGACCCCTTTTTTTTCATTAAATAAAGAATATTTTTTTGTTATTTTTGATTTAAGAATTAAGTCTAAACTAATAATTAATTAATTAACAGAAAATATTTTTGAGTTTTTATTTTAATTAAGGAAATAAAAAAATGGTTAAAAATATTAAAAACCCTAATTCTATATTGATTTTAATTTAATGCAAAATATATTGAAATTGAACCTAATTAAAACTAAATTAATTGGTTAATTTTATTTACAAAAATAAATAATAACATTAATGGAATTTAAATAAAAATATTTTTTTGTTTTCTGATTTTTTTATGAAAAAGTTAATTAGTTAATTGGTTAATTAAAATACTAATAATAATAAAATAGAAATAGAAAATAATGAAAAGAAAAATAAAATAAACAAACTCAGGGGGGGTATGGGCCCAATTTGGTGGTGAAAAGAGCCATTATGAGGCCCATTACGTCCAAGCCTTTGTTTGACCTTTTGGATTCCCATGTGTGCTTGTTGACCGGAGACTATGGTAGTCCTTCAATCTAGTTCATTGGATCTGCCTGGGGGGCCACTTGGCGTATGGAGATCTGGAGGCGTTTGATGGTCCATGTTTGGAATGATACACCTGAATATATGGAGAAAAAATATAGCAAGGTTTTGGGGGACCTGAGATTCGAACCCAGATCCCAATACTCAAATGCCAACGCACTTACCACTCAACCAACTACATCTCTTTGTTATTGTAATAAGAAAATAATTTTATATAAAGAAACAAAACACTAAGCCTGCAAAAAACAAAAAAACGCGCCACTGATTTGAATAGGCCAATGGCATTAGGACATGCCATCATCTTCCTCACAAAACCTGGTTCGTTTACCTGCGGATTTTCATCCGCGTGAAGTTTCGTAGGACGTCTCAAAAATCATCCCTAGGCCATGTCAATGAAATCCAAGAGTACCAACGTACTCGTCTCTTCCTCCTGGTCATCCCTGTAACCACCATGTGCATTGATTTTGCCTGCAATTAAAAACCCCAAAAATGAGATACACGAACCCTAGAACTGGGCATGGCGTTACAGGCTATGAAAATTAAATTCAATGATGCCAAAAGTTTCAGAATACAACACAGAGTATGAATATGCAATTATTTCAATGAAAGGATGCAAGATTGAAGCTTTACGATTCCATGAGTATGGAGGTTCAGAGTGATACTTACAAGGCTTTTTGGGGCAGGAGAGCACACGATAATGATTGGTACTGCTTCAGTGAGGTCCAAGGAAGCGATTGGAACCTTTGTTTGATCCTGAAAAGGTCTCTAAGTGCAATTTTAGATCCAAGGTTTTCAAGCTTTTTTCTCCAATTCTTCTGGCCGTTTCTGCAGTCTTCTATGCGTGTTTTAGGTTTGTGAGGCTTGCTTACATATAATATAATGATTCTAGGTCAAAATATGGGTCAATATCCATGTGCATTGAAGAATTAGGATTTGATTTTGATCACCATAACCATATTTCCAAATATAGGCAAGAATATATTTTTTATGCTTGAATGAGCCATGATGCGATTTGATTGAGTGAATAATGGTAATTGCAAGTTGTACAAATCACAAAGATCCCTTTACATCAATTTTTAGATTTTATTTGATTTAATATTGATTTAAAATGAATTAAATCAATAAAAATAAAATAAAAATAGAAAAATAAATGAATGGTCGAGAAATTAAGTATGGGACACGTGTGTGGCATGTAAAGACCAAATCAAGTGGAAAAAAGTGGGCCCTTTTGACAAAAATTGGAGTTTTGAGGATAGTTGACTTTTGACAATTTTGGAAAATGCCCAACTTCAACAATGCATAACTTCTTCAATTTTGAACTTTTGGAAGTGTTCTTGGACTTTTTAGAAACCTTGAGATGTCCTCTAACCAACCCTTTTGGTCTCATCTCATTTTTATGTTCCATTATCAAGTTATAAGCTTTGGAAAAAAGGTGTTTTTGTTGACTTTCAAAAATGACCTATAATGTCCAAATTTGTAACTTTTTGTGAGAGCATTTCTTGATCTTGGGGTGTGAAGATGGATTGTAGGGAATTGCATCCACTTCAAAATGAGCTTTGGATGGGTCATTTCTAATAAAGTATGAGAAAGTTATGCTTGGTCAAAGTTGAGTTGACTTTTCCTACAAAACCCTAATTTAGCAACTTTTGAATCTTGATGAATATTGAACAATCCTTTATGAATCATGATCAACCCTTGATAAAATGATGAATTATCCTTCAAAATGAGAATGTTGACAAAAAATCTTGAGGTTTGACTGTATTTGGGACACAGTTGACTTTTGCCCTAGCACAGTCGATTTTTGGACCCCTTGAGCAATTGACTGATCAAACTTCCTCTGCAAGGCTTGAAATTTGACATGGATGAACTTGAGAACATATTAGGACATTGGGGAGAATTTGAGTCCATTTGGATGCAAGGACCTTGATGCAACACAAAACCCTAATTTTGACTTGACTGCCTTATGAGGTGATTTGACTGTCCAACCCTTGAGTCATCTTGAGCAACTTGAAAATCATTCTTGGAAAATCTTGAGGAATATGGGGGGGGGGGGATTTTTGGGTACAATAGATATATAAGTTATTCAAATCATTACAAGGAAGGCACACTTTGTCTGACATGTTGTTCGAATGGGTGCTTCGAATAGAATAATATTTTGAATTCGAAAGATTTTATCTTATCCAAAGAAGCACGTGGAAGTCTAATGGTTCGAAGGACACGAAACCGTCAAACATGGCATGATCGAAGGACAGTTAGAGACGAATCAGCCCAATATAAGTCATCTTAGAGTTCTTGGGTCAATGTGTTTCATGGATGTACCTGAACAGGTGAGGAAGAGGTTGGGTGATCAAAGTAAAAGTCTTGAATGCTCATAAGTTATCCTTTGATTGGTACAAACAAGCTATACTCACCAATCGAAGGTGAACTAGTGAGTAAGAAATATTTTCTTGTAGACAAAAGCAAAAGGTGGTAGTTGGAATCAAAGAACCACCTGTATAACTGTGTTCGAAGGAAAGCATAAAACGAAGCTTCAACAAGCTAAGATGAAAAGGTGATGCTTCGACTGGTCGAATCAAAGGACCACCTACACAATTGCGTTCAAAAGAAAGAATAAAACTAAAGCTTCGACAGGCCAATATGAAGAGGTGATGCTTCGATTGGTCTGATTGAAGGAAAATAGATTCGGAAGGAACAAGATCTGAGTTCGATTGGGCTGATTAGATAGTTTTCAGATCAAGCAACTAAAGCAGATAGTGACCCAATCGAAGAGGCCATGATGATGAGGCCTTGAACCATTTGAATTGGGACTAAGAGCCATAAAAAAGAACAAAGTTTGGGAGCATTCGAAAGAATCAAGATGTGAAAAGCTGAAACGAATACTGTCCAGGTTCACTCAAAGTCCAAAATAGTAGAAAATATCTCAAAATGGCAACTTCTTAAAGCTTTTGATTTTGCTTTCAAGGACATGGTTAATGGTTGATTCATGCCATTTTCATCCACCACCACACCCCTATAAATACAAGACAGTATTGTATATCAAAGGGCCAAAGAGAAGAAATTGCTCAGACACACATGCAAAGAGACACGCATTGCCCACACAGACACAAAAATGTTGCCTACACACACAAACATTGTCCAGACACAAAAACATTATCTACACACACAAGAAGTTTCCCCAGAAAACCACACCAAATTCTCCAAACCTTCAAAAAGTTGTCAGAACTGAAACAATCTTTGCAGGCCTCCTCAACCCAAAACAAGCATTCCACTTGTAACGTCCCGGTATTTAATTATTTATTTAATTAAATATTTTTGAATATTTTTTATTAATTCAATTTTTATCGTCGAAGTCGGAATTATTTTATTAAGTCGGAATAATAATTAATCGGATTTAATTTGGTGGAATTAAGTTAAAGTGTTATTTTATTATTAAGCTTAAATATGAAATTAGGCTTAATTAGTGGTGTTGTGTAGTAAAAGTGAGGTGTAGTATTTAGGCCCATTTGATTTTTTTATGATAAAATAGAATATAATTATTATATTAGAATAGAAGTAGAGAAGAATAGAAGAGAGTATTGTATCAGGAAGAAAAATAGAAAAGAGGAAAATAGGGTTTGGGAGAAGAGAAGAAGAACAAGAGGAAAATTTCTCCAAGTGCCAAGATTCCCCAAAAATTCGGTTGAAGTCTCTTAGAGCTGCTCTTAATCCAAGGTAAGGGTGGGGTTCTGACTCTATAATATGGTGTATACTTAATAGTATGTGAAATTGGGTTATAAAAATTTATTTCTAGTATGTTTGAAATTGATATATTGATGAAATTGAGAGATGAATTAGGACCCAATATATTTAGATAATACATATATTTAAGTACATTAGTATTTTCTTTACAAAAACCATAGTTTGCTATTGTAGCGATAGAAAGAGTTAGCACTTAAAGGTTTATGTTTTTCTGTTCTTGTACCGATAATACGAAGGAGTAGTATTTTTAAAGGCACTTGAAATTTTAGGCTTGTTGTAGCATAATATTGAAATAACATTTGGAGCTTTTGGCTTGCAATGCAGTACGCTTGGAATGAAGTAGCAATTAGGAGAAATTGTTTTACATACTATATTTCATTCTTTATAAATATTAGATGATACTACTTATTTTATGAGTAATAATAATAATAGATTATTTATTATATTAATAATTTAATATTATTAATAAACAACATTGTAGAAATTATGAATTAAAAATAATTATTTAGATTATTTAACTAATTTAAGTTATTTTCAATTCTGATAAAGTTGTTACAATTGTCAATTGAGTTGTCAATAGGATTGTTAGAGTCGTCAATTGTGTTATTAAAATTATCAATATTGTTGTTTTAAATTATTAAAAGTCACTTTTATTTGTTTTGTGTAATTCCAACATATTTATAATTGTCAATAGAGTAAGTTAAAGTGTCCAAATAATAATTAAAAGACACTTGGCACAAAGTAGCATATGGAAGTGTTTTGGCTTGATATACTGTAGCGCTAATTGTAATGAATTAGTACATGAAAGACACATGATTTTATACTGTAGTGGAAATAATGAAGTAGTGCTTAGGACATCTACTTGATACAATAGCGCATAGTAGTAATTATAATTAATATGGCAAGTGGCTTGCATGATGTAGCATGTAATAAAGAAGTGGCACTTAGAAGTATTATATAAATGCAAGTGGCTTGCTACAGTAGCGATGAATTATAGTAATATTTAATGGCATTCGTTTTACATACTGCAGCTACTACGTTCTGGTTTACAATACAAAATATTTAATAATAATGATTTAATGTCTTTAATAAATAATTTTGTAGGATTTATAAAGTAGAATTAATAGAATTTTTGGCGGATAATTAATTAACTGATTTTAGTCAAAATAGTCTGAATTATTATGCGGTTTATGATAGTAATTTTGGTTGATCTCTTGGGTGGCATTTTTGTTGAAAATGTGAATTTTGCAGGTGAAGTCGAATTAAGTTGAATGCTTCTGGTTTATGGAATTGTGTTTGTTTCTAATTTGCTGGTATAGGCGGTGAAAATTAGTTATCTGGAAATTAATGAAATTTGACGGGATAACTAAGTTAAATGCGTAGGTAATTATGGTTGAGTTATTTTTTGAGATTTCGACGTTTTCAAGGGCTAACCGGAGTTGTGTTTGATTTTAATAAATCATGGAAGTAACATTGTTTAAACTTGTATGTTACTTGATTTGTGAATTATATTTTCAATGCATGTATAATTGTTGGTATTTCATTGTGTTGGAATATGTGGTATGTGTATGTTAAGGTCGGAAGTGGTCTTAATTGCATACGAGTTGTTGATTGTACATTGTATGGCATGGTTGGTCTTGAAATAGAGACGGTGAAATGTGGGTTCACATTTTATAGACATTGATCCTTGAATGGAAATAGACGTAGTGGCTTTGACCCGGAAAGGGGATATAGACGGTGAAACTTGGGTTCACAAAAAATATACGTTGATCCTATAGTGGAAATAGACGTAGTGGCTTTGATCCTATGTGGAAAAATAAGCGGTGGAACTTTGGGTCCATAAGTCGGTACCGCATTTGCATTGGTTGCATCGAGTTGTGAGTCACATGTATAATGATATATATTATGAGTTTATGTGAAGATGATTGAGTTTGTGAAATTGGTTATAATGTGAATAAGTCATTTTTGAATACATTGCTATTGTTGAATATGTTGTTGTTTCTTTATGTTGTTGACTTGTTGTGACATATATCATCTAAAGGTTGTGAATTAGATGTTATGTCGTGTTGATGTTTTGTTGAGATTAAAGATGTTGATAAAAAGCTGTGAAGTGGTGAATTGTATGATCTAATCCTAAGATATTATATATTGTATATCCGATTATATGGTTCGATATCTCACCCCTTCTGTTTGAATGTTGCCCTCTGTTGGTAACGTGCAGGTATTTAAGAAGGATAGTTATTACCTCGTTAGTTCGAGTCGGTGTCGTTGCTCTGATACGTAGCACTCAGGGGGATGAACGCTTGATATTTAGTTGTTGATATTTATTTAGTTGCTGAATTTTTAAGTTGTTTTCATTAAAAGACTTGTTGTCTTAAAGTTGTTTTAAGTCGGATAAGATGTTATGGTGTTTTCAGTTGAATTCTGTGAATCCGCTGCGTAGTAATGAAACTTGTTTTATTTTTAAAAACTAAGCTGGTTGTTATCGGTTCATCTGAAGCTCATGTGTTATGTATCTAAACTATAGATGATTGAATGTTGTAGTTTCAAGTTGAGAATGTAGCATTCCATTTGTTTGTTGGAAATTTTCATAACTCTGATTTTATTTAACTCGTTGGGTAGAAATGGGGTGTTACATTAGTTGTATCAGAGCAGGTCGGTATGTCCGGCCAAGTTGTCTGATGTTGTTTGTTCCTTAGTACGCGACAAGTGTGTGAAATACTGTCGGTGCTTGTTGTTTTTCTCATCGAGTTGTATGCAGGAGTTGGTTTGGAGATAGGCGGGGGAGAAACTTTGTTTCTTTGATACATTTTGGTTGTAAGATGTTAATTTGGTATGGTGTTGATGGCGACAGTGCAAGTATTACTGAAGTTTTGTTGTTTCCCGAATATGAAGGTGTCATGGATTAAAGACTTTGTTTGTTAATCAAGTTGGAACATCTTGAAGGAGGATGATCATACATTGTTAATGTTTACTTCTCGAAGGATGAGGAGCAATGTAACGATTGTTGATATACGAGTAGATTGTGAATATTTGATATTTTTGAAGGTGATTTCTAATTAACCAGGACAATTTTTAGAAGATGAAATTTGGAAAGTTGTGATGTCTCAGCGCTGCGGTGGACTGTGAAGTTATCAGTTTGAGTAGCCTTATGTAAAGATGTTGACGTTTGAACGGTGATAGAGTGACAGATTTATGTAGACCTTGTCGTGGGATCCTTGTAAGTGATTGTAAAAGATGTTGAAGTTGTTGGAATATTTTTGAATCACGAGTCAGAGTCGGAAATGCAAGGAGATGAGTATGATTTCATGAATGGTAAGAGTTGGTACTGATACAAAGAGATTTTGTTCTGATGTTATCATAAAGTGTGTGAATGTATGTTGCCGCATGACGTTGGTGTTCGCATTTTCGGATAACTTTGGAAATTTATATCTTGTGTTCAGAGTATCGGATTAGTGTTCTGTTTGAACCTATGAGGAGATAGAAATGTATTCTAGCATATGAGAGTGTTTTCAAATATGGTTGATGCATTCCCATATGTGGGAACTCTGAAGTCGTTTATGGAACTAGAGGTTTTTCTTTGGGCATGATTGGTTATTATCGCAGTTGTTTGAGACGAGGTCAAGCGTAATATGTTGTTGGCGAATAAGTTGAGAAATGAGACGTTCAACATTAAAAGGGGTAGTCATTCGTCATTTCAAGTATTGGATGTTGCATTTGAAGAAAGTTTTGTAGAACTAAAGAAAAGATTGACGACTGCTCCGGTATTGGTTTTGCCTAATCCGAGCGAGTCATTTGTAGTGTATTATGAACGCGTCTAAGATGGGACTTAGTGGTGTCTATCTTGAAGGTTTGGAGACATTTTGTTTATGGTTCTAGATTTGAAGTGTTTAGTGACCATAAGAGTTTGAAGTATCCTTTTGATCAGAAAGAGTTGAATATGAGGCAGCGAAGGTGGTTAGAATTGTTGAAGAATTATGATTTCAGTTTGAATTATCATCCAGGAAAAGCTAATGTTATGACCGATGCGTTAAGTCAAAGGACTTTACATATGTCGATAATGATGGTTAAAGGGTTGGAATTAATTGAACAGTTTAGAGATGTGAGCTTAGTTTGTGAAGTGACCTCAAAGAGTGTTATGTTGGGAATGTTGAAGATTAACAATGATTTTCTGGGCAGTGTCAAAGAAGCTCAGAAGTTAGATGTGAAATTGGTAGATTCGATGGTTGGACTTGATCTGTCTGAGAATGATGATTTCGAGTTAGATGTGCAGGATGTGTTGAGATTCCATAATCGAATTTGTATTCCTGATGATGCGGAGATGAAGAAAGTAATTCTTGAGTTGGAGGATACTTAACCTTCGTGTGAGGCTAAGTGAATGTAATATGGACCATGCAATATGTTGAGCATTGGTGTCTCATCGACAAAATCAAATGAGAGGGGAATTATGGGAGTATTTAAAAACCTCATTGGTAATTATTGGATTATAGTGCATTAGGTGACTTGAGTACAAGTTCTAAAGGAACATTATTATAGTTTAGTAATGATGGTTTATACTCCATTATGATTGTCGGCTATCTATTGACAAATTGAGGAACTGATCACCCTTAATCTCTTGTTGATAGTATACGAGATCGTCTTAGATGGTATAAACTTATCTTGCTATCTTAATGGTGAGTAAAGTGGTTAATGTTATATCAAAAGGTAGTCACTCACCAGTTTGTGTGAAGTAATAGAGGAATTGCTAGGAAAGAGTTATGATGTATTGAACAATTCGAAGTAGCGGTTTTACATGCGAGCTAACGTCGCAAAGTGAAAGATTCAGAATATCAAGTGAACAATGGTTTTATGGTGGTTGTTGAGGAAAACCTGGAACTGGAATGAGGATTGTGAACTGTATAGTTGGCAGAAACTTTAATGAGGACGGTGACTTAAGATGGTTTATCAGAGTTGCACAGTTGAAGCGTATGTGGCGCAGTTGCTATGAGTATACGACTCTACGTGCTTGATTTGGTAGATTGTTGGTGTAGAGATGATGTTCCAAGGTGTTGTGATATATCGGAGATATTTGTTGATCTTATAAGGAATTTATTGTAGTTGTTAATGGGTGGTGAGTTGTGTGTATATTTGTTTAGTTATATTGTTAAGTTGATGTTATAATAATTTTGTCCCCGTTGTTGTGATGTTGTTGTTAGTTACTGTAAATGATGGATAATACTCCATAATATGATGAAGTTGATTATGTTGGATATGTTGATGTCACTATAAGAGTGATACGACAATATGAATGGAGTTGTTGATGTTGTGTTGATAATTGACATACATATGTATATATGGGAATTAAATTGTGTAAGTGTTTTTGGTGTTGAAAATGTTGTTAAGATGCTAATGTAATGTTGTATATCCAAGTATAAGTGTGCTACCAATTTAAATGTTGATATGTCAAAATATTGTTGAAGTGGTTGATAAGTTATTAACGATTATGTCGCGAACATGTTGAATGATTAGCACGTGTGGATTTGAATTATATCATATTGAGTGTTGATTATGTCGAGAAAGTAGTGGTCGAAGTGTTGCCAAACGCGAATTGAAGATTAGAGAGTTGGATGCGAAATTCGCATTAAGAGTGAACGTATCAAGTAGATTTTCGAGGACGAAAATATTCTAAGTGGAGGAGAGTTGTAACGCCCTGATATTTAATTATTTATTTAATTAAATATTTTTGAATATTTTTTTATTAATTCAATTTTTATCGTCGAAGTCGGAATTATTTTATTAAGTCGGAATAATGATTAATCGGATTTAATTTGGTGGAATTAAGTTAAAGTGTTATTTTATTATTAAGCTTAAATATGAAATTGGGCTTAATTAGTGGTGTTGTGTAGTAAAAGTGGAGTGTAGCATTTAGGCCCATTTGATTTTTTTTATGATTAAATAGAATATAACTATTATATTAGAATAGAAGTAGAGAAGAATAGAAGAGAGTATTGTATCAGGAAGAAAAATAGAAAAGAGGAAAATAGGATTTGGGAGAAGAGAAGAAGAACAAGAGGAAAATTTCTCCAAGTGCAAAGATTCCCCAAAAATTCGGTTGAAGTCTCTTAGAGCTGCTCCTAATCCAAGGTAAGGGTGGGGTTCTGACTCTATAATATGGTGTATACTTAATAGTATGTGAAATTGGGTTATAAATTTTTTTTCTAGTATATTTGAAATTGGTATGTTGATGAAATAGAGAGATGAATTATGACCCAATATATTTAGATAATACATATATTTAAGTACATTAATATTTTCTTTACAAAAACCATAGTTTGCTATTGTAGCGATAGAAAGAGTTAGCACTTAAAGGTTTATGTTTTTCTGTTCTTGTACCAATAATACGAAGGAGTAGTATTTTTAAAGGCACTTGAAATTTTAGGCTTGCTGTAGCATAATATTGAAATAACATTTGGAGCTTTTAGCTTGCAATGCAGTACGCTTTGTATGAAGTAGCAATTAGGAGAAATTGTTTTACATACTATACTTCATTCTTTATAAATATTAGATGATGCTACTTATTATATTAGTAATAATAATAATAATAGATTATTTATTATATTAATGATTTAATATTATTAATAAACAATATTGTAGAAATTATGAATTAAAAATAATTATTTAGATTATTTAGCTAATTTAAGTTATTATCAATTCTGATAAAGTTGTTACAATTGTCAATTGAGTTGTCAATGGGGTTGTTAGAGCCGTCAATAGTGTTATTAAAATTATCAATAGAGTTGTTTTAAATTATTAAAAGTCATTTTTGTTTATTTTGCGTAATTTCAACATATTTAGAATTGTCAATAGAGTAAGTTAAAGTGTTCAAATAATAATTAAAAGGCACTTGGCACAAAGTAGCATATGGAAGTGTTTTGGCTTGATATAGTGTAGCGCTAATTGTAATGAATTAGTACATGAAAGGCACATGATTTTATACTATAGTGGAAATAATGAAGTAGTGCTTAGGACATCTACTTGATACAGTAGCGCATAGTAGTAATTATAATTAATATGGCAAGTGGCTTGCATGATGTAGCATGTAATAAAGAAGTGGCACTTAGAAGTATTATGTAAATGCAAGTGGCTTGCTACAATAGTGATGAATTATAGTAATATTTAATGGCAATCGTTTTACATACTGCAGCTACTACGTTCTGGTTTACAATACAAAATATTTAATAATAATGATTTAATATCTTTAATAAATAATTTTGTAGGATTTATATAGTAGAATTAATAGAATTTTTGGCAGATAATTAATTAACTGATTTTAGTCAAAATAGTCTGAATTATTATGCGGTTTATGGTAGTAATTTTGGTTGATCTGTTGGGTGGCATTTTTGTTGAAAATGTGGATTTTGCAGGTGAAGTCGAATTAAGTTGAATGCTTCCGGTTTATGGAATTGTGTTTGTTTATAATTTTCCGGTATAGGCGGTAAAAATTAGTTATCTGGAAATTAATGAAATTTGACGGGGTAACTAAGTTAAATGCGTAGGTAATTATGGTTGAGTTATTTTTTTAGATTTCAACGTTTTCAAGGGCAAACCAGAATTGTGTTTGATTTGAGTAAATCATGGAAGTAACATTGTTTAAACTTGTATGTTACTTGATTTGTGAATTATATTTGCAATGCATGTACAATTGTTGGTATTTCATTGTGTTGGAATATGTGATATGTGTATGTTAAGGTCGGAAGTGGTCTTAATTGCATACGAGTTGTTGATTGTACATTGCATGGCATGGTTGGTCTTGAAATAGAGACATTGAAACATGGGTTCACATTTTATAGACGTTGATCCTTGAATGGAAATAGACGTAGTCACTTTGACCCGGAAAGGGAACATAGGCGGTGAAACTTGGGTTCACAAAAAAAATAGACGTTGATCCTATAGTGGAAATAAACATAGTGGCTTTGATCCTATGTGGAAAAATAAGCGGTGAAATTTTGGGTCCACAAGTCGGTACCGCATTTGCATTGGTTGCATCGAGTTATGAGTCACATGTATAATGATATATATTATGAGTTTATGTGAAGATGATTGAGTTTGTGAAATTGGTTATGATGTGAATAAGTCGTTGTCGAATACATTGTTGTTGTTGAATATGTTGTTGTTTCTTTATGTTGTTGACTTGTTGTGACATATATCATCTAAAGGTTGTGAATTAGATGTTATGTCGTGTTGATGTTTTGTTGAGATTAAAGATGTTGATAAAAAGTTGTGAAGTGGTGAATTGTATGATCTAATCCTAAGATATTATATATTGTATATCTGATTATATGGTTCGATATCTCACCCCTTTTGTTTGAATGTTTCCCTCTGTTGGTAACGTGCAGGTATTCAAGAAGGATAGTTATTACCTTGCTAGTTTGAGTCGGTGTCGTCGCTCTGATACGTAGCACTCGGGGGATAAACGCTTGATATTTAGTTGTTGATATTTATTTTGTTGCTGAATTTTTAAGTTGTTTTCATTAAAAGACTTGTTGTCTTAAAGTTGTTTTGAGTCGGATAAGATGTTATGGTGTTTTCAGTTGAATTCTGTGAATCCACTGCGTAGTAATGAAACTTGTTTTATTTTTAAAAACTAAGCTGGTTATTATCGGTTCATCCGAAGCTCATGTGTTATGTATCTGAACTATAGATGATTGAATGTCGTAGTTTCAAGTTGAGAATGTAGCATTCCATTTGTTTGTTGGAAATTTTCATAACTCTGATTTTATTTAACTCGTTGGGTAGAAATGGGGTGTTACACCACTCATTCCCTGAAGGTTCCAGGAGACGTTTCCATATATTAGGAAGGCCCAACGCATGTAGGAGCATCACTCACGTAATCCCTCTATTGGTAATTTGTCTTCGATCTCAAACTCATTCAATATGTAATTTAAATCCATATTGATCGTATATCCATGCTATGAATGATGTTTATGAATTTTTTTAATGTTATTCATGTGAATTCCAGTGCCCAAAACACAAAATTCCATTGCTAGGGCATTCGAATCTGGTTCCTTCGAATCTCAGGATTCATGTTGTTTTAGGATAAAATAGCTTCATATTTGGACTCAGGGGGTTCGAATTAGGTGGGAACTCGAATTAAGGAGAAGAACCTGGGTTCGATACCCAGGTCTTGCATTTTCATTTTTTCTAACGATTTACAAGCAGATTCAATGTATCCAGGCAGCGTATGCATACCATACACCGCATGGTCAACACCAAAAGATCTCATCTAATTCAGATCAACGCATCTAAGCGCGCAGATCACCATGGGCACTCAGAGGCTATCCTCACTGGATCCCAAGACAGAGTTGGGCTCCTCCTATCTTGGGCTTGCGTTTTGCAAGTCATACCCCCCATATTTCTACTGATGCCCTAGCCCATTTACCTTTTTCCTCTTTTTTCTATTTATTTGTTTAATTGTTTTTTATTATTACAATATAAAATCAGATAAAAATCACAAAAAATTAGGTTAGTTTTTTTGGTAAATTAATTAATTAATCACCTTATCATTTTATTAAAATTAAAATTAAACAAACTTAGACTTTAATTTCTTTTCATAACAAAAATATCAAAAAAAGCTTAGGTTTGTCTTCTTTATTTTAAATTTCAATTTATTTTCAATAATTAATATCTTTTTTTAGGTTAACTAATTAACTTGTTAACTTAAACATTTTCTTAATAATATAAAATCCAAAACAAGCAAAAAGATTTCATTTTTTAAAAGGAATTTTAGACGTATTTACAATTCGCGCGTTTACTTTTACTTTCGCACTTTTACATATTATTGTATCTACTTATTAAGATGTAATAGACTTAACTAGGACTTTACTTTACTACTTTTTAAATTTTCCCCAAGTTTTGGACATGTAAATAATTCTCCCTCCCCGAAGCCTTGTAATAGCTAAGATTTACAATTCTCGTACTTTTAATTTATGCAAATTATTAACTGCTTAGATGTATGATTAATAGGATTGCATGACAAGAGTTAAAAACAAAATGCTAGCGAACTTAACACAAGACTAAAATAACTGAAAACAACACAATTGCATATGCGTACCTCTAGGGTATCCCACTTTGGTTGCCTTCGGAAAATAGTCACAACTCTCGAAACGTGAGAGATTTTAGTGGCTACCCTCCGATTTAAAGATCATAAGTCCCTCGATGATCCTCTCGATGTTGCCTCGGTAAAAATGATCTTAAAACCCTAGGGTATTTACTAAGGTTTCTTGCCCAGTTTCCTTTGTGACTATAAACATTCCTTCAGATGTCCCTCAAAAATTCAACGGCTAGGTATACGTACTCACTAATAGTAGGATA
Organism: Vicia faba; assembly: GCA_948472305.1. Lineage (NCBI taxonomy): Eukaryota > Viridiplantae > Streptophyta > Magnoliopsida > Fabales > Fabaceae > Vicia > Vicia faba. Next base: position 1,075,279,355 of record OX451735.1, on the reverse strand, counting down.
ACACTGTCTAAAGTAAAAGAGGAAAAGAACAACCCTTTCGAGTAAAGTAGATAGCTGTTAGATGCTTGCTCAAACAAAATTTTTTACACTTACACAATAACTTTCAAAAACATTTTCAAAATGCTTTATCAACACTCTTGAGGACTGATACAAGAGTTATCATAAAGTAAATCGCCTTACTATTGGCATTTCAAAAAATACTTTTCAAAACACAACAAAGCACAAGGTATTTCAAATGAGCTAAGCATCTAAGAGCCCGTAGAAAACTACGGATGGAAAGGGTAATGTGATACGGTGGCAAAACCGACTGTTAATACTGGTTTGCATTTTTTTGTTCGCAAATCTTACGGTAAGCAAGAGTCGCCACCGACAATTATTTTATCCAACAGAGGAAAGGGTGAAAAGAACAGAAAAAGACATTTTTCGAGATTTTCTGAGTAAGAAGGGTAGATTATGGAAAGGGAAGGTGTTAGCACCTTTTCCATCCATGGTTATCCACGGGCTCTTAGTTACTTGCTCATTTTTGAAAAATGTTTGTATTTGTGTGTTTTGAAAGATTTTGTTTGCTTTATGGTAACTCTTGTATCATTCCTCAAGAGTGTGATAAAGCATTTTTGAAAAGAAGTTTGAAAGTGTGTAAGTGTAAAAAAGATTTGAGCAAGTGCTTAAGAGTTATCTACCTACTCGAAAAAAGTTTGTTCTTTTTCTCCTATCCTTTAGGTAGTGCTATCCTATATTAGTGAGTAGGTAGCCCTATCGTTGGATGTTTGAGGGACTATCGAAAGGGACGTACGGTCACTAAAGGCAACTGAGCAAAAACTCTTATTAACTGTCCTAAAGCCCTAAGATCACTTTTTTAACCGAGGAAACAATCGAGAGGGTCATCGAGGGACTAATGATCTCTTAGACTCAAGGAAAGCCACTAAGGATTCTCACGTTTCGAGAATTGTGACTGTATTCGAAGGCAACCGAAGTGGGAGATACCCTAGGGGTGAGCATGTGCAAGTGTGCTTGATTATGTTCATTTATGTTGCACATTTAGGGTTATCTACATTCAATTAATCGTTATCTTTCCATGCAACCCTATTAACCATTCATCTAAGTAGTTTATCATGCGGGCAAATAAACTGCGGAAAAAATAAAGTTCCTAACTATTACAGGGCTTTGGTGTAGATACATAAATGATGAACGAAAAATAAAGTGCGGAAAATTGTAAACCCTAATTAAGCTATTACAAATCGGGTGCAGTTACATGAATAATAAAAAAGTAATTGAACGGTAAAATAATAACGCGCGAGAATCAAAACTGGAAAAAAGTTCAAAACTCTAAAAAAATCTAATTTGCTCATTGAAAATATTTTTGGGATTTTTTATGAAAAAAGATTTGAAATTTAACCTAATCTTCTAATTAATTTTAACTAATGAAAATAAATTAAAATTAGTTAAATTAACTAATTGGAGAAATTATTAATAATAATAAAAAATTAATTCTGAATAAAAAACTAATATTTTTGATATTTTTTGAAGAAAAAGATTTTGCAATTAAACCTAGATTCTAATTGATTTTATTTTAAAGAAACAAATCAAAATAATTACACTAAATTAATTTACAAAATTAATTTTTAATAAAAAAAACCTAAATCCTATTTTTTGAGATTTTACTGATTTTTATGATTAAATAAAAAAATGATTTTTCTAAAATAATTAAAAAAACAAATAAATTAAATAAATAATAATAAAAGGAAAAAGAGAATGGGCCTGATATTGAAGCATTTTAGGGCATGCAGGGTTGAATTTGCAAGGCCCATGTTCACAAGCCCAATAACCCATTGCGCTGGATCTGGTGAGAGGCTTGCTGGGATATCCACCATGGTGTCCAGTCACCTGGAGCATCTGATCTGATGTTGATTGATCTAAGGGTGATGAATCTGAGGTATATGGTACGCACGTTGAAGTTGGGAGTACTGGATCTGAAAGAAGAATGTTAGAAAAATAATATGCAGGAGGCAAGGGTCGAACCCCTGACCTTCCACACACACGCGCCTTAAGTTCTTCTCCTTTGCCATATGAGCCAGCTTATCATTCGCTTATGTAAACAACAACAAAATAATATAATCCAAATCAACGATTACAATTATATTTAAATAAAAAATGTGCACTGCATTCAAACGACGCAATCTTGAGACGCCAGACCATCGTTTCCTTCAGTGGCTGTCGTTTTAGCCCAGAGACTTTTACCTATGGAAAAAACTGTCACTAAAGGACCTGCAAATTTCCAAAACTCACAACAAGAAATATAAATTTAATGTAAATACATGGATCAACTGGGTTTGATCTCGTGAGTGCAATTATACTCTTCCTTTGGCCTAATTTCACCTGTAATGGAAAACCCCAAAATTGATCTTGAAACCCTAACAATGGAAAATCATCATATATGTACCAAAACTGGAAATTGATCATTCAAACATGTTCTAAACGCTCATACAAACAAGAATGCACAGTTAAAACTTATTTATAATGTGTGTATGATCAAAATAAATTTCAAGAATATATGTGCAAACCGTGATATAGTATGGGATGATTCTAGACGTCTTGATGCGTGTAAATGATGTTGTTAGCTTCGGAATGTTCCCAGGAATGGATTGCAAGTGTCCACAGTCTTTGAATCTCTCTGTAATCCAAAATTCGATTGCCATTTTTTTTCAAAAAAATGGAGTTTTTCTTGTCAGTTTCGTGCGGCCAACCCTTCTTCTCTTGGTCTGGGAGTGTTATGAGTATATAATGGAATAAATTAGGTCAATAAAACTGGATGAAATCTTGGAGAATTATGGAGAAAAAGATTTGATTTGCCATGGATATTTTAAGTTTCTAAAATAGGCCAAATCATGATATTTTCATTGCAAGCATTCCTTGCATGAAATATTTGATTTTCCAGCTGATTCTAGACTCATTATGTGGTCATAAAAACAAAACTTGGATTTTATTTTATTATTTCACTATTTTATTTGATTTATTTTGATTTTAATGAATAAAAATAAAAACAAATAATAAAAATAATGAAATAATGTATGAGTGAGATCAGGGGTCGTGGGCCATGTTAGGAACAAGTTTCAAGCATGAAAACATGGGCCCATTTGGAAAAAACTCAAGTTTGGTCATTATTTGCTTCACGCACATTTCCAAAAGTTGGTCAAATTTAGCAATGCATACATCTCTCATTTTTAACCATAAGAGGGTGTTCTTGGACTTTTTAGAGAGCTTAGGATATCCTCTAAACAACCCTTTTGGTCTCATCTCAATTGGATCTTCCATGTTCATGTAAGGAGCTTTGACCCAAAAGGTGTTTTTGTTGACTTTTTGAAAGGACCTATAATGTATGAACTTGTATCTTTTGATTGAGGTATTTCTTGACCTTGAGGGCTGAATAGGATTTGTAGGGAATTGGATTATCTTCAGTATGAGCCTTTGTTGGAAAATTTCTGATAAAGTATGAGAAAGTTATGCTTGGTCAAAGTTTGGTTGACTTTTCCTATAGAAATCCTAATTTGCCATTTTTGACTTTTGATGAGTTAGGAGCATTTCTTGTGGAATCATGATCAACCCTTGATCAAATGATGGATAATACTTCAAAATATTGATGTTGACCAAAAATCTTGAAGTTTGACTGTATTTGGGCCACAATTGACTTTTGGCTTAATACAGTTGATTTTCCAATACCCGAGCAATTGACTGAGCAAACTTGTTGTTCAAGGCATGAAATTTGGCATGGATAATCTTGAGAACATATTAGGACAATGGAGAACCCTTAGGACCCTTGGGACTTAACCATCTTGGTGAGAAGTGAAACCCTAGTTTGAGCCTTATGTCCTTAGGAAGAGAATTTGTTTGGTCAATTCTTGGTCATCCTTGAGCAATTGAGAACCTCTATAGGCATGCCTTTAGTGAAAATGGGAGGGAAAATTTTAGGGTACAACATTTGCCCCTGTTCAATCTTCTTAAACCCGAGGATGTAGATTGGCCTATTTGCCTTTCGTGATCTGAAGGTGGAAGATGATTGAACACTAGAGTGGCCAGAAATTTGCACTCGTCTGAAACGATACTTGATTGTGTATGTAATATTGGGAAAAGGATTACAGATGCCATTTGGAGAAGGTGACGGGAAATCGTCAGAGATGGGATTAAAGATGCCATCCAGGGAATATGACAAAGAGTTGTCAGAGATGTGATTAAAGATGCCATCCATAACAATGTTGATTTCATGAGATATTCCTTTGTGGGAATTCCTACGACTATTATTGAAGAGGACTCTGCTGGGGAATGTTGGTTTATGCTTGGGAAATAGAGTTTTGGATCTTCAGTTGTCCGTAACTCTACTGGGGGATCATCTCTTGATTGAAGAGACAGAAGTGAACTGCTATCTGGTCAGGATCCAGGCTTCACAGTGACTTGCTAAGGATGATAAGGTTGACTGGTATCTGGTCGTATTCGCAGCGAATTGATGGGGAATGAGATTAAGCTATTATCTGATCATGCTCCAGGCTTTCAGTTTCTTTAACTGGAATGACAATCAGAAGAATCTTAGGGTCGATTCAACTGAAATAGACAAAAGTCTTGGGGTCAATATTCAACTGGAATAAGAATCAGGGAGAACTTAGTGGCGATCTGACTGAACCATATAAGGTCTTTTATCAACTTTGACTGGAACAGCAATCAGAAGAATCTTAGGATCGATTCAACTGAACCAGACGAAAGTCTCAGGTCAATCTTAAACTGGGATAAGAATCAAGGAGATCTTAGTGGCGATCTGACTGAACTAGAGAAGGTATTTTAAGAACGTCATTCTGAGGAAGATGATGAAATATCCTTTCATCAGGTGTAGCTTTTGAGAAAACTACCAGGTCACATAAGTAGCCGACGGTGTTTATTGATTTGATCTTTTCCCTGGAAAAGGCAAAGATTTAGTCATATGCAACGTCATGATGTATGAAAGGCTATGTGGTGTTCTAAAAATAAATGAGATTATGTTGTATGTGATATGTATGTGTATGCCATAATGTATGAATATGGGATTCTATTGCGATATTTCTTAGTCTGGGGAAGTAAATCCCAGACTGCTGCCGAAGAGTGTTGAGAAGCTAAATCCTTCATTTTCTTTGGGGATGATGAATGGAGATTTCCTCTTTCTGTTTGAGGATGTTCTGCTGGGGATTGACTCTGCTTGAGAATAACTCTGTGGAGAGATATTGTTATGTTGGAAGATTATGCCATTAGAGAGAAATAAACTTTGTTGGGGAATGAACTTCTGTAGTTAGAGAAATAAACTCTACTTGGGAGGAGACTTTATAACTATTTGAAGTTATAAAACTCGGCTGGGGAATACAGGTTGTGGCTGGAGAAGGAACTTTGCTAGAAGAGATAGTTCCTTCCTAGGGAAGAAGAGATTGAAACTTTGGTTGTTTCTACTCTACGGGGAACGTAGACGTCACGGGATCATATGTAATGATAACTTCGTCTCAAAACTTTCTCTTCCCCTATACCTGCGGAGATTTTGTGGATGGAACTGTGTCATGATTGTACTTGTACATGTATTAAATAAGTTTCAGCATGACATCTGTCTCTGGATCGTATCTGAACCGTATTTGAAATATGTGTTGAATGAGTGTCATAATGACATCTGTCTCTAGATCGTATCTGAACTGTACTTAAAACATGTGTTGGATGAGTGTTAGAATGACATCCGTCTCTGGATCGTACCTGAATCATTTATAGAAGAGGACTTGGTTTATTTAGAATGTTTCTGTTGGGAATTCCTGTTTAATTGTTTTTTAGAAGAAATCCGTTGAGGAACATTGGTTTTATGACTACCTGCTAGAAGGAGTAACTGTCCGGACTAAAATGGTTTTTAAGACTTTGCCCCGTTCCTTAAAGTCATGAGCAATTGTCTTTCTATTTCTTATGCAAATATTTATGAATAGAAATCATGTTCAAATTCATATGTCAAGAATAAGTCATTGGACGTTTTTGCAAAACAAAACAGAAAAAAGAAAAACCAACAGTTTTGTACTTTCAAAGAAATGATTTGTATTGATTTATGAAGTTTGCCTATAATAGGCATTTTGTAGAAAGAGGTTGACGTTCTAGTAGGAGAATGTCGCCGTGAGAGTGAAATATATGCAAAATAGTGTACAAAGAGAAGAAAACAGTTATGTGTAATAATCTCATTGAGTTTCAATTCTGCTATTGCCCTTATGCCTTCGAGCATCTCATCACTTTGCTACTTGTCCGAAGATGACTGGATTGATCGGTATCGTTTAAGCTTGATAGTTGATATTGAAGTCTGGTTACAAGGTGATCCAATAGGATATAGTGATACGCTTCAAATCCCTAATTTTTGTCTGGACCGCCCTTTCGGGTTTTCAGTCCACCGGGATCCCCTTTTTTGCCCAAGCCGCCTTTTCAGGTTTTCAACTTTCCGGGTGTACAAATATTTTTTGTATTCATCCCTAATTTTTTCTCGAACCCTTTTGGTTCGCCGGGATGCCCTTATTTTTGCCTAGTCCAGTCAACCTAGCAGGTCTTTATTTATGCGTAGTATCTTTTCACTATGTCTGCATCAACAGGGTGAGGAAGGCCGTCACCATCCATGGTGGTCAGAATCATGGCTCCACCAGAAAATATGCTTTTGATCACAAATGGACCTTCGTACGTGGGAGTCCATTTGCCCCTGGGATCTCCTTGCGGCATTATGATGTGCTTGATCACTAGATCACCGACTTGATATACTTGACGTCTGACCTTTTTGTTGAAAGTCTTGATCATTCGTTTTTGATACATTTGACCATGACAAACATCAGTAAGCCTTTTCTCATCAATCAGATTCAGTTGATCAAGTTGAGTATGGATCCAATCGTCTTTGTTCAAACCCGCATCCTTCATGATCCACGAAGAAGGGATTTAGACCTCAATAGGTAGGACAACCTCCATACCATATACTAGAGAGTAGGGTGTTTCCTCTGTCGACGTTCGTGCGGAGGTGTGGTACCCATTAAGAGCAAATGGTAACATCTCATTCCAGTCTTTGTATGTCACTGTCATCTTATGAATGATTTTCTTAATGTTCTTGTTAGCAGCCTCCACAATGCCATTCATCTTCGGCCGGTAAGGGGAAGAATTATGATGTTGGATCTTGAATTGTTTACAGAGTTTGGTGATCATCGTATTGTTGAGATTTGTACCACTGTCCGTAATGATTCTCTCAGGGACACCATACCGACAAATCGGGTTATGCTTGATAAACCGCGCCACAACATTCTTGGTAACAACAGCAAAAGAGGCAGCCTCAACCCACTTCATGAAGTAATCAATGGCCACTAGGATGAAGCGATGCCCATTGGAAGCGGTAGGTCTAATCTCTCTGATCATGTCAATGCCTCACACTGCGAAGGGCCATGGAGTCGTCAAGACGTTCAAAGGAACCAGAAGTACATGCACCTTATCAACATAGATCTGGCATTCGTGACAAGTTTGGGAATTCTGATAGCAATTTGCTTCCATAGTGGACCAATAGTATCCTGCTCGTAGGATCTTTTTAGCCTGGTATGTCCACTAGAATGGGTTCCAAAGGTACCTTCGTGTAAACCTTCCATAACCCTCTCTTCTTCGCTCTTGTCTATGCACCAAAGTAAAGAAGAGTCATGGTTGCGCTTGTAGAGGATTCCATTATTGAGGAAGAAATTTGCGGCGAACCTTCTCAGAAACTTCTTATCATTAACAGATGCCCCCTCGGGATATTCTTGAACCTCGAGATACCTCTTCACTTCATGAAACCAAGGTTTGTTTGATACTTCTTCGGTGTCAATCTCGTAGCAGTATGATGTTTCGTCCAGCCTCTCAATAGTGATTCAGGGAGACTCGTTGTCCCACTTGACCTTAAACATAGATGACATGGTAGCTAGCACATTCGCTAAATGATTCTCTTCTCATGGAAAATTTTCAAAGGTGACCTCTTCAAAATATGGAAGCAATGTCAGCACATGTTCTTTGTACGGCATGAGATTCATGTGCTTCATATCCCACTCTCCTTTGAGCTGACTTATTACCAAGGCTAAATCCCCGAAAACCCTTAAGAACTTGATCCTCAAGTCAATAGCAGCTTTGAGACCCATGATGCATGCTTCATACTCCGCCATGTTGTTGGTACAGTTGAAACATAATCTGGATGTGAAAGGAGTATGACAGCCCTCAGGAGATATAATTACAACACAAATTCCATTACCGAGTGCGTTCGAGCCTCCGTCAAAAACCATAGTCCACCAGGATCCTTCTTCAGGTCCTTCATTCGGTCCAGGTTCTTCATAGTCGGTTATTAACATATTATTCTCATCCGAGAATTCAAAGTTCATTGACTGGTAGTCAACCACGGCCTGATGAGCCAAATAGTCAGCTAGTACACTTCCCTTGATTTATTTCTGGGTCGTGTATTAGATATTGTATTCGGTTAAGATCATTTTCCATCTTGCTATTCTTCCAGAGAGGGCGGGATTCCCAAAGATGTACTTGATCAGATCCATCTTAGATATCAGCAAAGTAGTGTGGGTCAACATATACTGTCTCAGTCGGCAAGCAGCTCATGTCAAAGAGCGGTAAGTTTTCTCGAGCAGTGAGTATCTTGTTTCACAGTCGGTAAACTTTTTGCTAAGGTAGTATATTACATGCTCTTTTCGACCAAACTCGTCATGCTGCCCTAGCACACACCCCATTGAATTATCTAACACTGTTAAGTACATTATCAAAGGCCTTCCTTCAATCGGAGGCATCATAATTGGTGGTTCTTGAAGGTATTCCTTGATTCTTTCGAAGGCAGTATGGCATTCGTCATTCCACTTTACCACTTTATCTTTCTTTAGGAGTTTGAAGATCGGCTCACAAGTAGCAGTTAAATAGGAAATGAACCTAGCAATGTAATTTAATCATCCCAAAAAACCTTTGACCTCCTTCTCAGTGCAAGGAGTCGGTATCTCTTATATAGCCTTTACCTTTGCAGGGTCCACCTGAATACCCTTGTCACTAACAACGAAACCCAGAAGTTTACCAGACCTTACCCCGAAGGTGCACTTGTTCGGGTTTAGCCTTAACTTGTATGTCTTTAACCTATCAAATAGCTTTTGTAGATGATCAAGGTGCTCTTCCTCTGTTTGAGACCTGGCTATCATATCATCGACATAAACCTCTATCTCCTAGTGAATCATGTCATGAAACAAAGCTACCATGGCCCACTGATAGGTTTCCCCAACATTCTTTAATCCAAACAGCATCACTTTGTAGCAGAAAGTGCCCCATTGCGTGACGAAGGTTGTCTTCTCCATATCTTCGGGTGCCATCTTGATTTAATTGTAACCAGAGAAACCATCCATGAAGGGAAAAATCTTGTGACGCACAGTGTTGTCAACCAGGACGTCGATGTGGGGGAGCGGAAAGTCATCTTTGGGGCCTGCCCTGTTCAAATCTCTGTAGTCCACACACATTTGTACCTTGCCATCTTTTTTAGGCACTGGAACTACGTTGGCAACCCATTGAGGATAAGAGGTGACGGCTAAGAAACCAGTATTGAACTACTTCATAACCTATGCTTTGATCATCTCTGACATTTCATGGTGCATGCGACTGGCCTTCTGCTTTACCGGAGGGCAATCTTCTTTAGTTGGCAGACGGTGGACCACAATATCTATATTCAGTCCTGGCATGTCTTCGTATGACCAAGAAAAGATCTTGACATAATCATGCAACATCTGTATCAACCGCTGTTTGACATTAAGCCCCAGATTTGCGCCGATCTTGACTTCTTTTCTGTCTTCCTCTGTGCCAAAGTTTATTGTCTCAACTGGCTCTTCATGAGGCTGTATAACCCTCTCTTCCTACTGTAACAGCCTAGCAAGTTCTCCAGGTACCTCACAATCTTCCCCACCTTCGTCCTCGGCTTGGTTGATCGGATTTTCAAAATCATAACTGGCGATACCAGAACTATTATCAATGGGATCCATAGTGGATATGGATCTGCAGTCTATACGTGAGTGTGTGTAAGAGCATAGCTGTATAGAAAAAGTAAAAGTAGAAAAGAAAAACAGAGAGCATAAAATTTGTATGCATAAACGCCCAATGCTTTATTAATGCCATATGAAAGTGAAACATGATAACCCTCACATATAAACCGATGTGCCCCGGGTAAGACACATGGCCATAAAGTTATATTGTTTATTACATATCCAAAAAACAAGAAAGATAATTACTTCTAAACAAAATTAATCGGTACAAAATCTTTTTCCGTCCAGTTACTGGGTCCACCGTTGGTAGTAGGGAAGATCCAATTGTCCATGTCATTGTCACCGTTGCCGTCTTCTAGAGCGTTGACCCCATGATTGTTGATGCATAGGGGAGGTCTTCCAGTACGAGCACGTCGAACAACCCTTTGAGCCCCTGAAGAGAAACCCAAACCAAATTTATCAGTCTTGTATGGAATATCTGGGAGTTAACCCCAAATGGTAGACCCACCTTCTTTGATAACTGCTATTGCATGCTTGAGAGAAGCCATATTTAAGGGAGGTATGGTGATCTTCGGCATATTGGTGACAATTTCAGTTGCAGCCAGAGTCTGAGGTACCTCTTCGAAATTATGGCATGAATTCTCGATGAACTCACCATCCATTTCTACATATCTGAAGGAATTCAGGTAACTGACCATGTATTATTCTTCACCATGTATAATGACAATTCTCCCTTTGACTGGATATTTCATCATCTGGTGTAGAGTGGACGTAATAGCTCCACTCCCATGAATCCAAGGGTGACCCAATAAACAAGAATAGGATGGTATGATATCCATCATGTAGAAGGTAGATTCGAAAGTCTGAGAACCAACTTTGATGGGGATGTCCACCTCCTCATGCACCATTCTCTTTGAACCATCAAAAGCCCTCACTATAATGTTGCTGGGCCTCAAGGCCAAACCTTCACAATCTAGTCTATCCAGAGCTTTCTTAGGTAGCCCATTTAATGATGAACCAGTATCTACTAGGACATGGGACAAAGTAGTGCCCTTGCATTCGACAGAAACATGCAACGCATCATTGTGTTTCCTCCCTCTAGGAGTCAGATCAGCATCAAAAAATCTCAAACCATTATCAGCCGTCAAACTTGCCACACAATCTTCAAATTGGTTAGCAGAGGTTTCCTATGGCACATGGGCAGTTTTAAGAAATTTTACTAGAGCCTTTGCATGAGCTTCGGAGCACAACAATAAGGCTAGCATAGAGATCTTTGAAGGGGTCTGCCCTAGTTGTTCGACCATATTGTAGTCACTTTTCTTGATAATTTTCAAAATTTCTTCCATCTCCTTCTTGGAAGCCTCTAGGATAGATATTGAACGTGCCTTCGTCTGGACAGGCTCAATCATTATGTTTTTTCCCAGAGTCTCAGTCGACTCGGTGATAGGGGTATCAACAAGGGTAATCATAGGAATTATAGTAGTAGTATCAGTAGGAACAAAAGTAGGAATGATCATAGGACCAGTAAGAACTTTCAGAGGAGAAATCTCAGGGGATAACACTCTTCCACTTCTTGTTACTTTGTTGGTTTCGACAATGTTGACAATTTCGGGATCAACATTCTCAGAGACCTGGTCTTCATCAGCCAGCCAATCTTGCTTGACGTCGTGGTAGTAGACGTCACCCCCATAGTTCCAAGGAACAGTTTTATCCGATGAGTATGGGATTGGCCCTGGCATAGTAATTATTAATGGAGTCACCTTAGGAACAGATGTAATCCTGACAGGTCTTTTGGTGGAGACCCTGGGAGGATTGGCGGAAATGGTTATTATTGAAACATCCTTGTACGGAATGGTTGGAACAGGAGTCTTCTCAAACAAAATCTCTCTATCATCCATCAGGAGCTGAACACATGCCTTCAATAAATAACAACCAATTGGTAGAGATAAACAGAAGTGGAAACCTTTTCCACAACCCCGGAAATAAACTGGCCTTTAATAAGTTCCACTGAACAGTCATAAGAGGAGTAACAAGCTCTTCAACAGTAGTAACAAACACATCGTCTTCAATAGCGTTAACACCACGGTTATGCTTGGGCATAGGAGCAGTCATAACATTTGGAATCTCTGGGGCGTAAAATTCAATTTCCTTGGCCTCGAGAAGGTCTTATACCTTGTTTTTCAAAGCCCAGCAGTTGTTTGTATCATGACCTGTACTTTCTGAATGATAAGCACAGTGGGCATTTGTATTGTAGCGGGGAGAGGTAGTGTTGGGATTCTTCGGAGCTTCCTTCAACGTTACCAGATTAGACTTCAGTAAATGTGACAAGAATTGAGATAGAGTCATGTTTATCTGGGTATACTGTCTTACCGGCCTTTCTGCTCTAGACTGATTGTTCCTTTGTTGAACAGGTGCAGGTTTAGAGATCATAACAGCCCCTACCGTCGGACGGTGTTCAGTTCTGTCCTGATTCCTTTAATTGTACACAGTGCTAACCTCTTTCTTCCTAGCGAATGGATTTCTTACTACACTGGAGGATGCATCCTTTTGGATCTTACCACTCCTATTTCCAGCTTCCACTTTTTCCCCCGTCAATATTAATTCAGTAAAGTCGACATAGGAGCTTCCAATTAGGTGATTAAAGAATGGACCAGACAGGGTACCCAGAAACATATCCATTAGCTCCCTATCAGACAAGGGAGTCTGGAATCTTCCTGATAAGTCCCTCCACTTCTGAGCATAGTCTTTAAAGCCCTCGGTCGAACCCATAGCCATACTTTGGAGTTGAGTACGGGTGGGAGCAAGGTCTGTGTTGTACTGATACTGCTTATAGAAAGCAGTAGCCAGGTCTTCCCAAATATGAATGTTGGTCCTTTCTAGCTGGTAGAACCAATCTAACTGAGTTCCAAAAACACTATCCTGAAAGAAGAGGATCCATAAGTCCCTGTCAGCAGTGTGAGGCTGTATCTTCCTCACATAAGATCAGAGGTGTATTTTGGTACATGAAACCCCATCATATTTGGAAAACACTGGCACCTTGAACTTTGGAGAGATGACAATCCCAGACACCAAGCCCAGCTCTTCAAAATCCAGCCCAGGCACTTTCTGAATCTCCATTTCACTCAGACGCTCTTCCAGCTGTTTGTACTTTTCGTCGACCGGAGGATACTGCTCTTCATTATAATCAGTCTCATTGTCAGATTCCCTCGGACTAGAGTCTTCCTCTCTTGTCTCACCCTCTTGGTTATCTTCTTCTTTTGGTGAATATGTCAGCTCAACGGCTTGCCTTAGCGGTCCTTTGAATCGCCTTCCAAGATTTACCACACCAGCTGTCCTCCTTGGCTTCTTAGTCTTGTCTTTAAAAATCAAGGCTTTTAGTTCCTCTTGCCCCTTGGCCATAGCCATAATCATCTGGTGAAATTGTGTGTTCTGAGTTTGTAAGTCATTCACTGTTTGTTCTAGAGCCATTGCTGAAATAAACAACGAAGAGGATGAGAAACCTGCTTTGAAACCTGTTTATGCAATGATATGTATGATAAATGTATGCAATGTTTTCAAGGATTTCTAAGACTCAAATTTGCTTAAATAGAAAGAGAACAAACGTTAATTGTATTTAAAATGTTTTATTGATCAAAATAATTCCTTTTGGGCTCACAAGGGAACAAAGCAAAATAAATCCATCCAAGCTAAAGAAAACTCAAGCTTCCCACAGACGCATCCTCTTCGGTGTAATGTAGGCATTTATACTCCTCTCCTCGTGAAGTAACCGGTGAGCTCTAGAACCTTTTTCTCGCTGGCGTAGAATTGGGTTTCGAAAGTGTCTCGTTCTCCTTTGAGTTGGATCAGGACCTCCATAACTCTTCAAGATCAGTTGGCATGTCAGGATAAAGAACGACGTAAGGAGTGTCTCCCTCTGAAACTGGCTCCATAATCATAGGTAAGATGGTGGGGTAAGGCATCATAAGACATTGGGCATGAGCTCGCACCAATTTAAGGTGAGGCTCAAGATGGATGGAATTATTGTGCCCCAGGGTCTTGCTATCAACTTGGTTTATCATGCCCCAAAGTCGAATGAACCTCTTGCAATAACCCTGAACATCATTCTCGTAGTCAAATGTGATTGCTTGGACAAGTGTGTCGTGAGGACCATCCCTTCTATGTAACCAAATTGTGGTAACGCCAAACAAGGGTTATAAGTGATTCCTCCCTAGATGCCTAATAGAGGGACATTAAGGGATTCCCCACAGCGATCAATGATGGTAACATTCTCTGAGGATCGCGAACACCAATGAATATCCGAATGTGTAAGGGACATAAGCCTACGAGACCATCTCATACCCTACTGATTTTTCAAGGTAGACCAGGGTAGGTGCGAAATAAACCACCTAGCCAATAAAGGAGTGTAACACATAAGGGTTCCTCTTCTCTTTAAAGTGCGAGCATGCAGAGAATTTAGAATATCCCCAAGTAAGGTGGGTGTGATCGGTGGATATGGAACTGACTGTTTAATGCTGGTTCACGAAATGTCGTGGAAGCAAGAGTCGCCACCATCTTTTATTTTCTCCAACATGGACAGGACAAAAGCACAGCAAAATTCCTTATGAGATTGTTTCTCGGTTCGGGAGGTAGAGTTATAGAAAGGGAAGGTGTTAGCACCCTTTCTATCCATGGTTATCCATGGGCTCTTAGATACTTTCTCATTGTGTTTTCAAAAGTGTTTGCTTTTCAATTGTGAGTGAGTTTGAAAAAAGTTTTGTTTAAAGATTTCAGATCGACTCTTGTATCAGTCCTCAAGAGTGTTTGAAAAAATTGTTTTGAAAGCTTTTTGAAAGTGTCAGTGTGAAAAGAGTTTTTGATTTGTTTTTTGAAATAGAGCAAGTATCTATGAGTCATCTACCTACCCTAAGGAATTAGGCTGTGTAAATGTCCTTAAGGTAGTGCCATCCCACCATTGAGAGATAGGTAGCACCACCGTTGGAGGTGTTCGGGTCAATTCGATTGTTAGGGACAGTGTGGTCACCAGAGCAACAGTAGGACACCTTAGAAGCTACCCCTATGCCATAGATCATGGACATAAGGACTTACTAAAACGTCCTATACTCGACGACCACGTTTCGAAGGCAAGGCAACAGTGAGGCGTACCCTAAGAGTGGTGTGTGAATTTGTGTGTTGTTTTCATGTTATGTTTTATCTTGTACATGTATCATGGTGATCTACGCATTGTTTTTTAATTAGTCATTCATTCTTTCATGCAATTAGAATTTAAAAGTGCGGAAATTTAAATGCGGAAAGTAAAATCCTACGCTATTACAAGGCGCGGGTCTATACATCGCCAAATTACAAAGACCCGTTTTAATAAAAAATGCGGAAAATAAATAAATTCCTAATTACTATTACAAGGCTTGAGCAATTACATAATATTAAAAAAAGGAAAATAAGAATAAATGTGCGAAAAGAATAAAAAATGGAACGTTCGAGGGCGTTGGACACTTTTGAAATTAAATTGAAATAAGAAAGTTAATTATTTATTTTATTAGAGAAAAGAAATGTTTCTTAGGTGGTTTTTGTATTTATGAAATAAAGAAAATTAAAATTCAAGAGAAACCCTAATTCTAAGCTGTTTTTAATTATTAAAGAAAAATATTAAAGTTTAACCTAATTTACTAAATATTTAATGTACATGTTTATTTACAAAATAAATTAGTAATTAATAATAATGATAATAAGAAAAAATTATTTATTAAGAAAAGTGATAAAAAGTTAAAAAAACCTAATTTCTACATATTTTAATTTATTGAGAAAAAGATTAAAGTTTTAAAACCTAATTTACTAAACTAATTATTAAAGTTTATTTACAAAATAAATTAATAGTGAAGTAATAATAATTAAATATATTTACAAAATAAATTAATAGTGAAATAATAATAATTAAATATATTTTAGTTTCTTATTTTTTATCTTATGAAAATTAATTTATGAAATTAAAGAAAACAATTGAAAACAATTAAAAGAATAAAAAGGAAAATCAAATAAATAAAAAAATAAAAATGTGCAAACCATGGGGGGTATTCAGACCCAAAGGGAGGTTTTTTGTGAGAAATCTGGCCCATTAGACAAAAAGCCTTGTTTGACTTTCTGGCATCACGTGCGTGCTCATTGACTCCTAAGTACCGTGGTCTGCATTCTTTGGCCATTGGATTGGGTTTCATGGCCATTTGTGTTCTGGCTGTTGGTCATTTGTGTTCTGGCCTCATCATGCATAAGTTGTTCTTTTGGCCATTTGGCTTTTGGCTTTTGGCTTTTGGCCATTTGACTTTTGACTTTTGGACATTTGGCTTTTGGCCTCAACGTTCCTTAATGAACCTGCATGGGATCCTGTCTAAATCTGCAGTGTTGAATCTCACGAACACATTAAATAAAATCATAAAATGCAAATAAAGCCAATATATGAAGAAATTTAATGTTTAGGCACAATATGGCATGTATGAATGATTATACCCTTTTGATCATGGAGATCAAGTCAATCTTATCCTTACTGGAAAATTAGTGACCTGAATGCTTTTATGCCCTTTGGATCATGGAGATCAAGCCAGCCTTATCCTTACTGAAGAAGTAATGAGGTGTTGGATCAAGCCAGCCTTATCCTTACTGAATAAGTAATGAGGTGTTGGTTTGTAACTGTGATGGCTTGTTTGTAGTGAGAGAAGGATTTGTAATAAGGATTTCAAGGTTTTAGGGTTCTTGAAAGAATTTGATATTCTAACAGTATTGTGGCAAGGTTTTTTCTCTCTTTTCCTCCTCACTGGTTTGTGTGAAAAGAAGGTGATTATATAATGGAAATTAGGGTAAAGAAAATGGGCTTTGAATGTGCAATTGGGCCTCCAATGTTCACTTGAGTTCGTCACTTTCTAGGCTAAATCTCAGGGACTTAAGTGCAATTTTTGAAGTTGAAATGTGAAAACAAAATGTAGGTGACATCAAGAACTAACTCCTGTCCGAAAATCGGCTCAATCGGATAAACGGTGAATTAGTTATGAATTTTTGAAGTTTCAGCTCAGACAAACTTATTTTGGGCTCTAGTGTCGACTCTGACACGTTCTTCAATAAAAAACTGGTATTGATCGGAGCATAATCTGGTCTCGACTTTTGAAGCAAAGTTGTAGATCTATGAGTCAGGGACCTTGTGTAAAAATATGAGCCCAATCCGATAAAAATTGACCGAGTTATGAATTTTCGAAGTTTCGGCCCAGATGAAATAATATTCAGCATTCAGGATTTTCAGCGTGTCACGCACTCTGAGCAAAAAACGAAGGCCTTTTGAATACCGTTTGAACTCAATACCTTCTGTGAAAATGTAGCCAACTCAATTTGTGAAATTTTGGTGCTGGAACCAGCTCGATACGATGAAAATCGACCAAGTTATGATTTTCTGAACATGACGCAAATAAACTTCTGTCACAAATTTTCTGTATGAAAATACTTGATAAATCCACATTTTTGAAGACCTTCTGATCGAAATTGGCTTACATCCGTGAGAGATGAAAACGTAGATAATGTCAAAACGGAATTTTGGCCACCGGAACGGGTTCAAAACGAGTCACGATCTTCAAGTTATGAATTTTTTAGCGCATAAAAACTGCACTTTCAGCACACTTTTTCACCATATTTCTTCGAGAAAACTCACACATTCGGATACCTTCTTTAAAGAATTGACTCTTGAGCCGAACCTGAATTTGAGAATATGTTATCAGAGATATCTTGGCGAAAGAATACCTGAATATGACGCGCCTGGTTGGACTTGTGAATTTTTCTTGAAATATTTTGAGAAATATGGGAGGGCAAATTTTGGGGTACAACAGTTGCCCTTGTTCAATCTTCTTAAACCTGAGGATGTAGATTGGATTGCGTGCCTTTCGTGATCCGAAGGTGGAAGATGATTGAACACTAGAGTGCTCAGAAATTTGCGCTCACATAGTAAAGTATCAGCAGCGTGATGGCGGGAATGGGCTTATAGATGCCATTTGGAGATACGATGGATAGGGGGATGGGCTTATAGATGCCATCTGGAGGTGTCGATCGCGTAAGAGATTCCTTAGCGAGAACTTGCGTACCTGAAAAAGAAAATAATTACCTAGCCTGTTACAGGAGTTGATCTTCAAACTCTTTATGCAGATGTGCCCTGGCTGGATACAGGTATCGAATCTTTAAACTCTTCAGACGTGCCCTGGCAAGATACAGAAATTGAGTCCGGAGAATATAGTCGTTAACAGATACACCCTGGCGAGATACAGGAATCGAATCTTCAAACTCTTCAGACGTGCCCTGGCAGGATATAGGAATCAAGTCTGGAATTAGTCGTCAACAGATACACCCTGGCGAGATACAGGAATCGGATCTTCGAACTCTTCAGACGTGCCCTGGCAAGATACAGGAATCGAGTCTGGAGCTTCAAAAGGTTTTTATTGATAATGATGTGATGAATGAATCAGGGAAGGTTACTACCTCAATGGGACGATGAGAGAACCTTGGACGATTACTATCTCAACGGGACGATGAGAGAACCTTGGACGATTACTACCTCAACGGGATGATGAGAGAACCTTTGGGCGATTACTAACTCAACGGGACGATGAGAGAACCTTTGGGCGATTACTACCTCAACGGGACGATGAGAGAACCTTTGGGCGATTACTAACTCAACGGGACGATGAGAGAACCTTTGGACGATTACTACCTCAACGGGACGATGAGAGAACCTTTGGGCGATTACTACCTCAACGGGACGATGAGAGAACCTTGGACGATTACTACCTCAACGGGACGATGAGATAACCTTGGATGATTACTACCTCAACGGGACGATGAGAGGACCTTGGACGATTACTACTTCAACGGGACGATGAGAGAACCTTTGGGCGATTACTATCTCAACGGGACGATGAGAGAACCTTTGGGCGATTACTACCTCAACGGGACGATGAGAGAACCTTTGGGCGATTACTACCTCAACGGGACGATGAGAGAACCTTTGGGCGATTACTACCTCAACGGGACGATGAGAGAACCTTTGGGCGATTACTACCTCAACGGGACGATGAGAGAACCTTTGGGCGATTACTACCTCAACGGGACGATGAGAGAACCTTTGGGCGATTACTACCTCAACGGGACGATGAGAGAACCTTGGACGATTACTACCTCAACGGGACGATGAGAGAACCTTTGGGCGATTACTACCTCAACGGGACGATGAGAGAACCTTGGACGATTACTACCTCAATGGTACGATGAGAGAACCTTGGACGATTACTACCTCAACGGGACGATGAGAGAACCTTGGACGATTACTACCTCAACGGAACGATGAGAGAACCTTTGGGCGATTACTACCTCAACGGGACGTTGAGAGAACCTTTGGGTGATTATTACCTCAACAGAATGATGAAGGAATCTTGGACGTCTTCTACTTCAAAAGGTAAAGACTTTTATCTGTTGATCGTTCTTTTCCTGAAAAAGTAACGAGTTAGTTGTATGCAATGTCATAATGTATGACATGCATGATGTCATGATGTTCTCAAAAATAAATGAGATTGGGGTGATACGATGCGTGTATGCATGTATCATAATGTATGACAAGGTGATGTTTATGAATGTATTTTCGTCTAGGAAAATAAATCCTTGACGGGTGCCGGGAAGTTGAATCCTGGGCTGATATGGAAGAGTAGAGCTCTGTTTCCGCTGGGGGTGATGGTTGCAAGAATACCGGTAGAAGAAGATGACTCCGTTGGGGAACAAACTTGGCGAATAGATTACTCTGCGGGGAATGCTCTGTGGGGAGAGGAATACTTCGCTGAGGTTGATGATAACTCCGTTGGGGATTCCATTGGTAAGTCATGTTGGGAGATCTGATGAACTCCGCTGGGGATAGGAAGACTTCGCCGGGGACGATCTCTCAGTGGCAATTGGCTGAGGATAACCCAGTTATATCCTGGTGGGGAAATAAACTTTGAATAAAGCTGGGGAGCGTTCGTACTCTGCAGGTGACAAGCTTCCGGAATCTACTGGGGATAAGCTTCCTGCTGGGGAGATGGATTCCACTTTCCTGGGGAAACTTTTCAGATTGGCCTGGACTCTCCTGGGGAAATTTTTGAGATATACTAGGGAAGTGGCTCCACTGAATGTCTGTATACCGCCGGGGAACAATCTTAGACCAAGACTGCCGGGGATGCTTGTTAAGAATGTTTATATACTCCGCTGAGGAATGTTGAGATCTGCTGCGGATACCCAATTTCCTTAAGGCTGACAGTGGACTAACTCTGCTTGGAGAGAGTATCGTTGACTTGCTGGCTCACTCTCTGGGGAATTAAGGCATCTGGGCTACATCCTTCAGCCGAACCTATCTTGCTACCTTGATGGACAGAGAAACTAGATTGCTTAGACAACTCATTACTGCCCCTGTTTATGTGGGAGAAGATACTGGTGGAGGCCTGATGATGAGCTCATGTACAACTGCATCTTTGGAGGGAGGAAACCTGTGTAGGGTTTATTGATAATGAGTCCGTATAAGACTGCATCTGAAATGGAGAAGGAACCTGTGTAGGGTTACTTTTGATGACGAGTCCGTGTAAAACCGTATCTAGAGCTGGGAAGGAAACCTATGTAAGGTTTACTGATGACGAGTCCGTGTAAAACTACGTCTAGAGTTTGAGAATGGAACCTGTGTGGGGTTACTTCGGGATAAGTTCGTGTAAAACTTCTGGAGGAACCGGGGTAAGGTTACTTGGTGATGAGTCCACGTAAGACTTCTGGAGGAACCGGGGTAAGGTTACCTTGGGATAAGTCCGTGTAAGACTTCTGGAGGAACCGGGGTAAGGTTATCTTGAGATAAGTCCGTGTAAGACTTCTGGATGAACCGGGGTAAGGTTATCTTGGGATAAGTCCGTGTAATACTTCTGGAGGAACCGGGGTAAGGTTATCTTAGGATAAGTCCGTGTAAGACTTCTGGAGGAACCGGGGTAAGGTCATCTTGGGATAAGTCCGTGTAAGACTTCGTCTGGAGATTGAGAAGGAAACCGGTGTAGGGTTGCCTGATGATGAGTTCGTGTGAAACTTCATCTGAGGTTGAGAAGGAACCGGTGTAGGGTCGCCTGTTGATGAGCCCGTGTAAGACTTCTTCTGAAAGAAAAGGAACCGGTGTAGGGTTTCCTGAGGATGATCAAGTAGATAATTGTCCTGTTTGGTTTCGGATCTTAACCCATGATCAGTCGTTCACCGAATTTTCCTGGCTTGTTACCAGTGTTGATCTGAAGCTGTAAAGGTAGATGGTAATCATCTTTTGATTGACCTTTCCTTGGTGCTTTGGTTGACAGAGCAACTGGATCGCCTGGACCACTCATTATTGCCCCTGTTTCTGATGTTACCTGTGGAGGTGCTTGGTGACTGCCGATTGACAAATCTTCTTTTGGTAGGCAACTGACGAGATGCCGGGACATAGTCGTACGCTTTGATCCCTAACTTTTGCCTGGACTTCCCTTTCCGGTTTTTAGTCCATCGGGATACCCTTTTTTTCCCAAGTCGCCTTTTCAGGTTTTCGACTTGCCGGGTGCACAGATTTTTTTCATTTCATCCCTTATTTTGCCCGAACCCTTTTGGTTCGCCAGGAAGCCCTTATTTTTGCCTAGGTGTGTCAACCTAGCGGGTCTTTGATTATGCGTAGTATTTTTTTCGACTATGTCCATGCTCTCAGGATGTAGGGAGGTGCCCCTGTTGTAGCGTTGTGTCGCCATACCAGAAGATCTTCGTTTGATCATCCAATGCCCTAAGTGATCCAGATGGAGGTTTGCCCCTGGCTGTTTGGCCTTTTGAGAGATTCTCCGAATCTTGACTTAATTGCCCCAGATGATCGACAATAATCACGTCTGCCCATTGATTGGAAGTGCTTTTGTTCACTAGGTATTCATCGTGCGAATTTCCCTGCTGTTCAAACAAATAGTCATATGCAAACAATGTTATATCAAAAATGCAAAGCTTATGTCTATCTTGAAGATTTTGAAAATGCATTCTTTTTCATAAAACAAGTGAATGTTTGTAAAACGTGATGTCAACTCCGTATTTACCGTAGGCCTTAAGGAGTCAGGATACCTTTCGTAACAGTATGCTTTCGAACTAACCCATGCTTCAGCTAGGACTTTTAAGGGTTATAACATGGCCTGGTTCATGGTTTAAGAAACAAAGGATAAAGGCTCAAATTATTTGTACCCACCCGCTCTTCGTGATGTTCTTCAATCCTAAACTCAGTTGATCGTGCGTTAGACCTTATTTGAGTTTTTGTCCTGATATTCCCGTGATGGTTCGGATGTTGATAGTTTATTTTGAATAGGCAGTCATTCCTTTTTGTTATTGAGGGTTTGTGTGACCTCTTTCCTTTTTTTTGATTTCGTTATCCCTGTTTTTTGCCTGAACTGTTTCTTTTGTGATTACAGTCAGCGGGATGCCCCAGTTTTGTAAGTCTCCTTTATAGGTTTTGACTTAATGGGCTTTTTGATTTTGGTAATGACTGCCGGTTTTTATGGTTATTTGGAACCATCACTATCTTTTGTTTCAGAAGGACTTCTTTTGATGCCATTCGTTGTGCACCTGGATCAGCTGAGAGAACTACCCTGCCCCCGGTTATGATTAAGGGTTTTAATTTTCGAAAAGAAAAACTCCTACTTCTTTGGCTCAGAGGGGTTGACGAGGGATTATCTTCCTTATAACTCCAGTGTTTAGGAATGGAAACAATGCTTGTACTTCATCAGCGGGGTCTGTCCAAAAGCATATTGTAGATTGTGGTATCGTTTTCGTCATCCTCCCTCAAGAGGCTTACAGTTTTTTTTTTAATTGAGAGTTGATCATCACAGAAAAATGAAAGCAATTTGCAATATAGTGAATACGAAATAATTACTTCAAAACAGACATGTGCGATGCATTAATGAAATAACAACGTTTGATATGAATAAAATGTTTGAACAGTCAAAAGAAAGTTACAACTTGAAAAATTTTAATGGACAAAAGTCTTCTCCTCTCAAGACTTGTTACTTCAGCTAGTGAATCTTGTAGGGATGGTAGAAAAGCTCAGCCTGACCCATTTGGGTGAAATCCACTACTCCTTCATTAATCAGGTCCTGGACCTTGTTCTTCAGAGCCCAGCAGTCGGCAGTGTCATGTCCAGGACTATCAGAGTGGTATGCACATCTTCTGTCGGGATGATAGTTAGGAGAAGAGATGTTGGGATTCCGGGGAAGAGCTCTTAGTGTAATCAGATTCAGTCTCAACAGGTGTTGTAAAGCTTGAAACAACGACATGTTAAGCTGGGTGAACTGCCTCTTGGACCTGCTTGGCTTATTCTGATCAACCTGTTGCTCTGGGCGAGGTTGATGCTGGGCTTGTGAAGTGGTAGCAATTTGGAGAGTTCTATTCTTCACCATACCAGATTCTTTTCCTCTTGGAAGCTGATCAAAGACCCGGTCCCTGACTTGGACTGATTGCTTCATGTCTGATCTGTCTTGGTGGAGCTGACTGATCATGGTCCTCAACTCTTCTTGCTCCCGAGCTAAACCTTGGATGAGAGCCCTTTTCCCCAGCATCTGGGTTTTCATTGTATCTACCTCAGCTTGCAGACGTTTCAGCCGTTCTTCTTTGTCATCTTCGGGACTTTTCATGGCCAAATTCCCTGTGAGGAGTGTCCTCAACTCTTTTTGCCCCTTGGATAGGCTTAAGAAGATCTCCCTGAACTGAGTCTCTTGAGCATGAAGACCCGGGTTATCTTGTTGGGAAGCCATTGCTGAAATAAACAGCGGAGAAGGTAAGTGACCTGTAAAAAGGGTACCTGTAATGCAATGATATGTATGTATGCATGCAATGTTTTCAAGGATCTCGCGGGGTAAATAAGAAATTTGTTAGAGCTGGGATCCGGTAGCTTGATTGAAGGAACTTCCTGTTGTTGAGAGTCCCTCTTCAAGAGTCAAGGCTCACCATATCGAGTGGGTCATAGCCCCTGACAACCTTGGCTAGAGGAAAATAAATCCCCTTTGCCCCTTGTTAGACATTTTGTTCATCATGACCTGCATCACAAGCCCTTGAGATCCTTGAAATGGGTTAGTCCTTATGTAGGATAGGATGTATGCAATGGTATGATGGTATGATGTTATGCTATGCGTAGAATAATGTAGGTAAACCCTGTTATGAGTCCAGGTTAAGGACTGTAAACAAAACCTGCAAGAAACTCAAGTGTCAGATAACAAGCATGCAAGTAGTCACGTTTAAAGGCACGCAAGTCACACAAGAGAGCCCTTAGAGTTTAGGCCAGTATGGGGTTTGGGGTACTACCCTCTTGAAGTTGATGGGCTCAAAACCTGTCCTATCAGAAGTAACCGGGTTCTAAGGGTCCCAATATCATTGGATTGCTTTCATTGTTCATCGTTTCGATTTAGCCACTGAACTGGCGACTGAAATATTCCAAGAAAACAACCCTCAATTGAGTGTAGTATCGAGTATCAACCAACCTCAGACTGCACCAAAGTCAGTTATCTCACTACCGTAAAGAGGCCAAGATGGTTCAATTAAGGTTCCTAAGGTCAGTTGATGCTTCACGACACCACGCGGCGGCCCCGTACTCTCCTTGACTGAACTCAAGGTTTACCGGTACACACCAAAGTGCCACATCAACATAGCAGACTGCTTCAACCATGTCGGTATACCCCGCACAGTTCCCTCACAACCTTGTTGCTACTTTCTAAGAAGGTATCCCCCAGATCCAGGTTAGGATCTATAGAACTCCCGAGACAGTACCCACAATTTAAAGCAAACAATTCAAAGCAATTGAAAACACAAGTGATCTTAGTCCTAAGGTACACCTCACTTTTATAAGAGTCCCCAGCAGAGTCGCCAGTTTTGTGATCGGTGGATCTGGAACTGACTGTTTAACGCTGGTTCGCGAAATGTCACGGAAGCAAGAGTCGCCACCATCTTTTATTTTCTCCAACATGGACAGGACAAAAGCACAGCAAAATTCCTTATGAGATTGTTTCTCGGTTCGGGAGGTAGAGTTATAGAAAGGGAAGGTGTTAGCACCCTTTCTATCCATGGTTATCCATGGGCTCTTAGATACTTGCTCATTGTGTTTTCAAAAGTGTTTTCTTTTCAATTGTGAGTGAGTTTGAAAAAGTTTTGTTTAAAGATTTCAGATCGACTCTTGTATCAGTCCTCAAGAGTGTTTGAAAAAATTGTTTTGAAAGCTTTTTGAAAGTGTCAGTGTGAAAAGAGTTTTTGATTTATTTTTTGAAATAGAGCAAGTATCTATGAGTCATCTACCTATCCTAAGGAATTAGGCTATGTAAATGTCCTTAAGGTAGTGCCATCCCACCATTGAGAGATAGGTAGCACCACCGTTGGAGGTGTTCGGGTCAATTCGATTGTTAGGGACAGTGTGGTCACCAGAGCAACAGTAGGACACCTTAAAAGCTACCCCTATGCCATAGATCATGGACATAAGGACTTACTAAAACGTCATATACTCGACGACCACGTTTCGAAGGCAAAGCAACAGTGAGGCGTACCCTAAGAGTGGTGTGTGAATTTGTGTGTTGTTTTCATGTTATGTTTTATCTTGTACATGTATCATGGTGATCTACGCATTATTTTTTAATTAGTCATTCATTCTTTCATGCTATTAGAATTTAAAAGTGCGGAAATTTAAATGCGGAAAGTAAAATCCTACGCTATTACAAGGCGCGGGTCTATACATCGGCAAATTACAAAGACCCGTTTTAATAAAAAAATGCGGAAAATAAATAAATTCCTAATTACTATTACAAGGCTTGAGCAATTACATAATATTAAAAAAAGGAAAATAAGAATAAATGTGCGAAAAGAATAAAAAATGGAACGTTCGAGGGCGTTGGACCCTTTTGAAATTAAATTGAAATAAGAAAGTTAATTATTTATTTTATTAGAGAAAAGAAATGTTTCTTAGGTGGTTTTTGTATTTATGAAATAAAGAAAATTAAAATTCAAGAGAAACCCTAATTCTAAGTTGTTTTTAATTATTAAAGAAAAATATTAAAGTTTAACCTAATTTACTAAATATTTAATGTACATGTTTATTTACAAATTAAATTAGTAATTAATAATAATGATAATAAGAAAAAATTATTTATTAAGAAAAGTGATAAAAAGTTAAAAAAACCTAATTTCTACATATTTTAATTTATTGAGGAAAAGATTAAAGTTTTAAAACCTAATTTACTAAACTAATTATTAAAGTTTATTTACAAAATAAATTAATAGTGAAATAATAATAATTAAATATATTTACAAAATAAATTAATAGTGAAATAATAATAATTAAATATATTTTAGTTTCTGATTTTTTATCTTATGAAAATTAATTTATGAAATTAAAGAAAACAATTGAAAACAATTAAAAGAATAAAAAGGAAAATCAAATAAATAAAAAAATAAAAATGTGCAAACCATGGGGGGTATTCAGACCCAAAGGGAGGTTTTTTGTGAGAAATCTGGCCCATTAGACAAAAAGCCTTGTTTGACTTTCTGGCATCACGTGCGTGTTCATTGACTCCTGAGTACCGTGGTCTGCATTCTTTGGCCATTGGATTGGGTTTCATGGCCATTTGTGTTCTGGCTGTTGGCCATTTGTGTTCTGGCCTCATCATGCATAAGTTGTTCTTTTGGTCATTTGGCTTTTGGCTTTTGGCTTTTGGCTTTTGGCTTTTGGCCATTTGACTTTTGGCTTTTGGACATTTGGCTTTTGGCCTCAACGTTCCTTAATGAACCTGCATGGGATCCTGTCTAAATCTGCAGTGTTGAATCTCACGAACACATTAAATAAAATCATAAAATGCAAATAAAGCCAATATATGAAGAAATTTAATGTTTAGGCACAATATGGCATGTATGAATGATTATACCCTTTTGATCATGGAGATCAAGTCAATCTTATCCTTACTGGAAAATTAGTGACCTGAATGCTTTTATGCCTTTTGGATCATGGAGATCAAGTCAGCCTTATCCTTACTGAAGAAGTAATGAGGTGTTGGTTTGTAACTGTGATGACTTGTTTGTAGTGAGAGAAGGATTTGTAATAAGGATTTCAAGGTTTTAGGGTTCTTGAAAGAATTTGATATTCTAACAGTGTTGTGGCAAGGTTTTTTCTCTCTTTTCCTCCTCCCTGGTTTGTGTGAAAAGAAGGTGATTATATAATGGAAATTAGGGTAAAGAAAATGAGCTTTGAATGTGCAATTGGGCCTCCAATGTTCACTTGAGTTCGTCACTTTCCAGGCTAAATCGCAGGGACTTAAGTGCAATTTTTGAAGTTGAAATGTGAAAAAAAAATGTAGCCGACATCAAGAACTAACTCCTGTCTGAAAATCGGCTCAATCGGATAAACGGTGAATTAGTTATGAATTTTTGAAGTTTCAGCTCAGACAAACTTATTTTGGGCTCTAGTGTCGACTCTGACACGTTCTTCAATAAAAAACTGGTATTGATCGGAGCATAATCTGGTCTCGACTTTTGAAGCAAAGTTGTAGATCTATGAGTCAGGGACCTTGTGTAAAAATATGAGCCCAATCCGATAAAAATTGACCGAGTTATGAATTTTCGAAGTTTCGGCCCAGATGAAATAATATTCAGCATTCAGGATTTTCAGCGTGTCACGCACTCTGAGCAAAAAACGAAGGCCTTTTGAATACCGTTTGAACTCAATACCTTCTGTGAAAATGTAGCCAACTCAATTTGTAAAATTTTTGCGCTGGAACCAGCTCGATACGATGAAAATCGACCAAGTTATAATTTTCTGAACATGACGCAAATAAACTTCTGTCACAAATTTTCTGTATGAAAATACTTGATAAATCCACATTTTTGAAGACCTTCTGATCGATATTGTCTTCCAGCCGTGAGAGATGAAAACATAGATAATGTCAAGACGGAATTTTGGCCACCGGAACGGGTTCAAAACGAGTCACGATCTTCAAGTTATGAATTTTTTAGCGCATAAAAACTGAACTTTCAGCACACTTTTTCACCATATTTCTTCGAGAAAACTCACACATTCGGATACCTTCTTTAAAGAATTGACTCTTGAGCCGAACCTGAATTTGAGAATATGTTATCAGAGATATCTTGGCGAAAGAATACCTGAATATGACGCGCCTGGTTGGACTTGTGAATTTTTCTTGAAATATTTTGAGAAATATGGGAGGGCAAATTTTGGGGTACAACAGTGGGCACTGGGTTATGTGACAGAAAAATCTTAACCGCATTCATATCTATGAGTTGGTCCGTGTTAGGGAATAGTACCATCCCATAGATGAGAAGGGCGAGAACTTCTTCAAAAGCATGTAAATCCAGATTATCCCAAAAAATAGTGAGTTTCTCAAATAGGAACTTATCTAGAAACCCTTGGACACCTCCTCTGGTCTCCCAGTTTGCCACTACATCAAACTGTTGTAAAGATAGAGCTTGAGCAATCTCTTCAGGATTTGGGTCTCTTTCCGTATCGTTGAATGGTAGCTGATTAAGGATAGGTACCCCCAATAATTGAGAAAACTCCTTCATAGTAGGCACTAACTGGTAATCAGAGAAAGTGAAGCAGTGGTGCAACGAGTCAAAGAACTGAAAGAGAACCTTTAACATTTTTTTCATCAGGGTTTGAAGTGACCAAGTTGAGAAGTCGACCATGTTTTTCAATGAAGGGAGATCTTTCCGGAATCCTTGATTGAGTTGAGGATGCACTTTCACAAGGTTGATCTGGATAGTGTTCCTGCGAGCGGATGTCATGTCCTACAAAATAAGACAAAGATAAGCCCTTGAAAATCCTTGAAATGGTTAGTATGATATGCCATGTTATGATGTCATGATTATGCTAAGAAATCACATATATAGCAAGCAACAGGAAAATCACACCAAGACCTTAGGTTTAAGCCTTGCATGGGTTTTAAGGTAGTACCCTCTTGAAGTTGGATTGGTTTAACCTATCCTATAATAGTAACCGGGTTCTAAGGGATCTCAATATCACTGACCTTTCCCACAAGCTTCGTTCGATAGGCGACTGACTCACAACCAAACAAAACTCAGGAGTTGATTCTCAATGAGTGTAGCATCGAGTATCTACCGACTTTGGGAATACACCAAAGATAGCCATCTCACTACATCCTAATGGCCAAGTTGTTCAATTAAAGGTTCTAAGGTCAGTTCACGCTTTATGACACCACACAGCGGCCCCGTATTCTCCTTGATTAACTCAAGGGCTACCGGTACCAATCAAAGTGTCGTATCAACGTAGCCATCGCTTCAACCGTGTCGGTATACCCTGCACAGTTTCCACGATCTATTGCTACTTACCTAAAATGTTTTTTCCAAGATCCGGGTGTAAGATCTATAGTAACCCAAACAGTACCCTTAAAAGTAAAGCAATCAAACAGAAAAAGAAGCAAGTTTAAAATGATCTAGACCCTAAGGTAAACCCCACTTTTTACTTTTCCCCAGCAGAGTCTCTAGTTCTGTGATACGGTGGAAGAACCGACTGTTAATACTGGTTTGCATTTTTTTGTTTGCAAATGTTGCGGTAAGCAAGAGTCGCCACCAAAGTTTCTTTTACCCAACAAAGGAAAGGGTGAAAATAACAGAAAAATACCTTTTTCGATATTTTCTGAGTAAGGGGGTAGATTATAGAAAGGGAAGGTGTTATCACCCTTTCCATCTGTGGTTTTCCATGGGCTCTTAGGTACTTGCTCATTTTTGAAAATTGTTTGTGTTTGTGTGTTTTGAAAGATTTTGTTTGCTTTATGGTAACTCTTGTATCTGTCCTCAAGAGTGTGATAAAGCGTTTTTGAAAAGAAGTTTGAAAGTGTGTAAGTATAAAAAAGATTTGAGCAAGTACTTAAGAGTTATCTGCCTACTCGAAAAAAGTTTGTTCTTTTCCTCCTATCCTTTAGACAGTGCTATCCTACTATTAGTGAGTAGGTAGCCCTATCGTTGGATGTTTGAGGGACTATCGAAAGGGACGTATGGTCACTAAAGGCAACTGGGAAAAAACTCTTAGTAACTGTCCTAAAGCTCTAAGATCACTTTTTTAACTAAGGCAAAAGTCAATAGGATCATCGAGGGACTAGTGATCTCTTAGACTCAAGGAAAGCCACTAAGGATTCTCACATTTCGAGAATTGTGACTGTATTCGAAGGCAACCGAAGTGGGAGATACCCTAGGGGTAAGCCTGTGCAAGTATGCTTGATTCTGTTCATTTATCTTGCGCATTTAGGGTTATCTATGTTCAATTAATCGTTATCTTTCCATGCAACCTTATTAACCATTCTTCTAAGAAATTTATCATGCGGGAAAAAAATTATGAAAAAAATAAAGTTCCTAACTATTACAGGGCTTTGGTGTAGATACATAAATGATGAACGAAAAATAAAGTGCGAAAAATTGTAAACCGTAACTAAGCGATTACAAACCAGACACAATTACATTAATAATAAAAAAAGTAATCGAACGGAAAAATAATAACACGCGAGAATCAAAACTAGAAAAAAGTTCAAAACTCTAAAAAAATCTAATTTGCTCATTGAAAATATTTTTGGGATTTTTTATGAAAAAAGATTTGCAATTTAACATAATCTTCTAATTAATTTTAATTAATGAAAATAAATTAAATTAATTAATTGGAGAAATTATTAATAATAAAAAAAATTAATTCTGAATAAAAACTAATATTTTTAGTATTTTTTGAAGAAAAATATTTTGCAATTAAACCTAGGTTCTAATTGATTTTATTTTAAAGAAAAAATAAAAATAATTACATTAAATTAATTTACAAAATTAATTTTTAATAAAAAAAACCTAAATCCTATTTTTTTTTTATTTTACTGATTTTTATGATTAAATAAAAAAATGATTTTTCTGAAATAATTAAAAAAACAAAGATATTAATTAAATAATAATAAAAGGAAAAAGAGAATGAGCCTGATATTGAAGCATTTTGGGGGGTGCAGGGTTGAATTTGCAAGACCCAGGTTCACAAGCCCAATAACCCCTTGCGTTGGATCAGGTGGGAGGGTTGCTGGGATGTCCACCATGGTCTCGAGTCACCTAGAGCGTCTGATCAGATGTTGCTTGATCTGAGGGTGATGAATCTGAGGCATATGGTACGCGTGTTGAGGTTGGGAGTACTGGATCTGAATGAAGAATGGTAGAAGAATAATATGCAGGAGGCAGGGGTCGAACCCCTGACCTCCCACACACGCGCGCCTTAAGTCCTTCACCTTTGCCATATGAGCCAACTTATCATTCGCTTATGTAAACAACAACAAAATAATATAATCCAAATCAACAATTAAAATTATATTTAAAGAAAAAACATACACTGCATTCAAACGACCCAATCCTGAGACGCCATGTTATCGTCTTCTTCAGTGGCTGTCGTTTTAGCCCAGAGACTTTTACATATGGATAAAATCGTCACTAAAGGACCTGCAAATTTCCAAAACTCACAACATTCAATATAAATTTAATATAAATACATGGATCAATTGGTTTTGATCTCGTGAGTGCAATGATACTCTTCCTTTGGCCTAATTTCACCTGTAATGGAAAACCCCAAAACAAACCTTGAAACCCTAACAACGGTAAGTCATCATATCTGTACCAAAACTGGAAATTGATCATTCAAACATGTCCTAAACGCTCATACAAACAAGAATGCATAGTTAAAATTTATTTATAATGCGTGTATGATCAAAATCAATTTCAAGAATATATATGCAAACCGTGATATCGTATGGGATGATTCTGGACATCTTGATGCGTGTAAATGATGTTGTTAGCTTCAGAATGTTTCCAGGAATGGATTGCAATTGTCCATAATCTTTGAATCTCTCTGTAATCCAAAATTCAATTGCCACTTTTTGTCAAAAAAATGGATTTTCTACTGTCAGCTTCGTGCGGCCAACCCTTCTTCTCTTGGTCTGCGAATGTTATGAGTATATAATGGAATGAGTTAGGTCAATAAAACTGGATTCAATCTTGGAGAATTATGGAGAAAAATATTTGATTTGCCATGGATATATTAAGTTTCTAAAATAGGCCAAATCATGCTCTTTTCATTCCAATCATTCCTTGCACGAAATATTTGATTTGCCAGCTGATTCTAGACTCATTATGTGGTCATAAAAACAAATCTTGGATTTTATTTTATTATTTCACAATTTTATTTGATTTATTTTGATTTTAATGAATAAAAAATCAAAACAAATAATAAAAATAATGAAATAATGTACGAGTGAGCTCAGGGGTTGTGGGCTATGTTAGGAACAAGTTTCAAGCATGAAAACATGGGTCCATTTGGAAAAAACTCATGTTTGGTCATTATTTGCTTCATGCACATTTCCAAAAATTAGCCAACTTTAGCAATGCATATCTCTCTCATTTTTAACCCTAAGAGGGTGTTCTTGGACATTTTAGAAAGCTTAGGATGTCCTATAAACAACCCTTTTGGTTTCATCTCAATTGGATTTTCCATGTTCACGTAAGGAGCTTTGACCCAAAAGGTGTTTTTGTTGACTTTTTGAAAGGACCAATAATGTATGAACTTGTATGTTTTGATTGATGCATTTCTTGACCTTGAGGGCTGAAGAGGAGTTGTAGGGCATTGGATTCTCTTCAAAATGACCCTTGGTTGGAAAATTTCTGATAAAGTATGAGAAAGTTATACTTGGTCAGAGTTTGGTTGGCTTTTCCTATAGAAACCCTAATTTGCCATTTTTAACTTTTGATGAGTTAGGAGCATTTCTTGAGGAAACATGATCAACCCTTGATCAAATGATGGATAATACTTCAAAATATTGATGATGACCAAATTTTTTTGAATTTTGATTGTATTTGGACCACAGTTGACTTTTGGCCTAGTACAGTTGATTTTCAAATACCTGAGAAATTGACTGAGCAAACTTGTTGCTCAGGGCATGAAATTTGGCATGGATAATCTTGAGGACATATTAGGACAATGGAGAACCCTTGGGATCATTTGGACTCAACCATCTTGATGAGAAGTGAAACCCTAATTTGAGCCTTATTGCCTTAGGAAGAGAATTTGTCTGGTCAATTCTTGGTCATCCTTGAGCAATTGAGAACCTCTAGAGACATGTCTTGAGTGAAAATGGGAGGGAAACTTTCGGGGTACAACAGGTTCTAACACCTTCCCTCTCCATAATCTACCCCGCTTACTCGGAAAACTCTCGAAAGTTCTTTTTCTGTTCTTTTCACCCTTTCCTTTATTTGGATGGAAGAAAAGTCAGTGGCGACTATGATACGGTGGCAGAACCGACTGTTTGATGATGGTTTGCGTTTTGCGTTTTGTGTTCGCAAAATTTCGCGGTAAGCAAGAGTCGCCACCTACTTTTATTTCATCCAATCGGAAAGGAAAAAAGTACAGAAAAATCCTTTTTCGAGATATTCTGAGTACGGGGGGTAGATTATAGAAAGGGAAGGTTTTAGCACCCTTTCTATAATCTACCCCCCGTACTCAGAATATCTCGAAAAAGGATTTTTTCTGTACTTTTTTCCTTTCCGATTGGGTGAAATAAAAGTCGGTGGCGACTCTTGCTTACCGCGACATTTTGTGAACACAAAACGCAAAACACAAACCAATGTTAAACAGTCGGTTCTGCCACCGTATCACAGAATCGGTGACTCTGCTGGGGAGTAACTCTGTTGGAGAGGAGATACTTTGTTGATAGATCTGATAACTTGGAGAAATAACTCAGTTGGGGATGAATTTTCGTTGCTGGTGATAGTGAATTCTTGTTGGAGATTGAAATTGTGCTTGTGAGAAAATTAAACTCTGCTTGGGGAAAAATTTACCGACTCACTGGCGATTGCGAACCTCAGCTGGGAAGAGTTAAGTCTTGTTCAGGAAGGCTAACATCACTGTCCTTGGATACTTTTTACTCTGTGGGGAGTGTATGTACCACTGCTCATGTTCTCAAGCTGGCTTTATCCCTGTACCTGATGGACATAGTAACTGTAAGGCTTGGGCACTTCTTGTTTTCCCTGTCCCTGGAATTACGAGTAATTATCTTTTGTTTTTTATGTAAATATTTATGAGCAGCCATTATTTTCAAATTCATATATCAAAAATGAATCATTGGACGTTCTTGTGAAACAAAACAGAAAAAGAAAAACAATTTGAAATTTCTTGTGAAAATGAATTGTGTTGATTTTTGAAGTTGGCCTGTAATAGGCGTTTTGTACAAGAAGGCTAACGTCTTAGTAAGAGAACGCCGCTGAAAGACAGAAATTATACAATTTGTGTAATAGAAAGAAAAAATAGCTATGTGAAACAATCCCATTGGGTTCCAACTCTGCTATTGCCTTTATATCTTCAAGCGTCTTATCACTTTGCTGCTTGGCTGAAGGTGGATCAGATTGATTAGCGCTGTCCGAGCTTGATAGTCGATATCGAGGTCTGGTTGCAAGATGATCCAATGAGACATAGTGTTACGCTTTAATCCCTAATTTCTTCCTGGACCTCCCTTTTGGGTTTTCAGTCCACCGGGATACCCTTTTTTGCCCAAGTCGCCTTTTCAGGTTTTCGACTTGCCGGGTGTACAGTTTTTTTCATTTTCATCCCTTACTTTTGCCCAAACCCTTTTGGTTCGCCGGGAAGCCCTTATTTTTTCCTAGGTCAGTCGACCTAGCGGGTCTTTGATTATGCGTAGTATATTTTCACTATGTCTACATTGACGGGGTGAGGAAGGTCGTCACCATCCATGGTGGTTAGAATCATAGCTCCTCCTAAGAAAATGTTCTTAACCACAAATGGCCCTTTGTACGTGGGGGTCCATTTGCCCTTGGGATCACCTTGCGGTAGTATGATGCGTTTGATCACTAAATCCCTGACCTGATATTCTTGACGTCTAACTTTCTTGTTAAAATCCATGACCATTCGCTTTTGATATGTCTGACCATGACAGATAGCAGCAAGTCTCTTTTCATCGATTAAATTCAACAGATCAAGTCGGGTTTGGATCCAGTCGTCTTCGTTAAAACCCGCACCCTTCATAATCCTGAGAGAGGGTATCTAGACCTCGATGGGTAGGACTGCCTCCATGCCATACACCAAAGAGTAGGGTGTTTCCCCTGTCGATGTTCGTCCATACATCTCGTGCCAGTCTTTATATGTCACTGTCATCTTCTGCACAATCTTTTTGATGTTCTTGTTAGCCGCTTCAACAGTCCCATTCATCTTCGGCCGATAGGGAGAAGAGTTATGATGCTGAATCTTGAACTGTCTGCAGAACTCGGTGATCATCGTATTATTGAGATTTGTACCATTGTCAGTAATAATCCTCTCTGGTACACCATATCGACAGATCAGATTGTGTCGGATAAACCGCGCCACGACAATCTTGGTTACTGTAGCAAAGGAAGTTGCCTCAGCCCACTTTGTAAAATAATCAATAGCCACCAGAATGAAACGATTCCCGTTAGACACAGTAGGTCTGATCTCGCCAATCATGTCGATGCCCCACATTGCAAAGGGCCAAGGAGCTGTCAAGACATTCAGAGGAACCGGAGGTACATGCACCTTGTCAGCATAGACTTGGCACTTATGACAGGTTCGAGAGTGCTGATAACAATCGGCTTCCACAGTGGACCAGTAATATCCTGCCCGTAGGATTTTCTTCGCCATGGTATGTCCACTAGAATGAGTTCTGAAGGTACCTTCATGTAAGTCTGTCACGATCCCTTCCGCTTCGCTCTTGTCTACACACTGTAGTAAGGTCAAATCATGGTTACGCTTATAAAGGATTCCATTACTGATGAAAAACTTTGCAGCGAACCTCCTCAGAAACTTTTTATCATTAACAGATGCCCCATCGGCGTATTCTTGAGCCTCAAGATACCTCTTTACCTCGTGAAACCAGGGTTTATCTGCTACCTCTTCAGTCTCAATGTCACAACAATGTGTGGGTTCGTCCAACCTCTCAATGGTAATCTGGGGAGCTTCATTGTCCCACCTGACTTCAAACATAGAAGACATGGTAGCTAGCGCGTCCGCCAACTGGTTCTCTTCATGTGGGAAGTGTTCAAAGGTTATCTCCTCGAAGTGTGGGAGCAATGTCAGTACATACTCTTTGTAAGGAATAAGATTCTAGTGCTTCGTATCCCACTCACCTTTGATCTGACTTATCATAAGAGCGGAATCTCCAAATACACTCAAGAACTTAATCCTCAGGTCAATAGCAGCTCGAAGACCCATGATACACGCTTCATACTCCGCCATATTGTTGGTGTAGTTAAAACATAATCGGGCAGTGAACAGAGTATGACAGCCTTCAGGAGATATAATTACAGTGCTAATTCCGTTACCCAGTGTGTTTGAGGCTCCATCAAAATAAATAGACCATCGGGATCCCTCCTCGGGTCCTTCATCCGGTCCAGGTTCTTTGCAGTCAGTTACTAACATGATATAATCATCTGGGAACTCGAAATTCATGGACTGGTAGTCATCCACGGCCTGATGCGCCAAATGATCTGCCAATACACTCCCCTTGATTTCCTTTTGGGTTGTGTATTGAATGTCATACTCGGTTAAGATCATCTGCCATCCTGCTATTCTTCTGGATAAGGCGGGCTTCTCGAAAATATACTTGATCGAATCCATCTTTGATATCAACAAAGTAGTGTGAGTCAGCATATACTGTATCAGTCGGCGAGCAACCCATGCCAAAGTGCAACAAGTTTTCTCGAGCAATGAGTATCGGGTCTCACAGTCGGTAAACTTTTTGCTAAGGTAGTAAATTGCATGCTCTTTTCGACCAGACTCGTCATGCTTCCCCAGCACGCACCCCATTGAATTGTCTAGCACTGTCAAGTATAAAATCAAAGTTATTTCTTCAACTGGAGGAGTCAAAATTGGTGGTTCTTGAAGGTATTCCTTGATCCTTTGGAAAGCGGTTTGGCATTCATCATTCCACTTTACCACTTGATCTTTCTTCAGCAGCTTGAAGATCGGCTTACAAGTAGCAGTCAGATGTGAAATGAACCTGGCAATGTAATTCAGATGTCCCAAGAAACCTCTAACTTCTTTTTCTGTGCGGGGAGTCGGCATCTCTTTTATAGCCTTTACCTTTGCAGGGTCCACCTGAATACCTTTGTCACTGACAACAAAACCCAGAAGCTTACCAGACCTTACCCCGAAGGTACACTTGTTTGGATTCAACCTCAACTTGTATGTCTTTAACCTGTCAAACAGTTTCTGGATATTATCAAGGTGCTCTTCCTCAGTCTGGGACCTGACTATCATATCATCAACATAAACCTCAATCTCGTGGTGAATCATGTCGTGGAACAAAGCAACCATGGCGCGCTGATAAGTTTCCCCAACATTGTTCAACCTAAAAGGCATTACCTTGTAACAGAAGGTGCCCCACTGTGTAACGAAGGTTGTCTTCTCCATGTCCTCAGGAGCCATCTTCATCTGATTGTAGCCAAAAAAACCATCCATGAAGGAGAAGATCTTGTGCGGCACGATGTTGTCAACTAGAACATCAATGTGAGGGAGTGGGAAGTCATCCTTGGGGCTTGCCCTGTTCAGATCTCTGTAGTCCACACACATTCGTACCTTACCGTCCTTCTTAGGTATCGGAACGACGTTGGCAACCCACTACGGATAAGAAGTGACAGCTAAGAATCCTACGTCGAACTGTTTCATGACCTTTGCCTTGATTTTCTCTGACATTTCAGGGTGCATACAGCAGACCTTCTGCTTTACCGACGGGCAGTCCTCTTTAGTCAGTAGGCGATGTACCACAATATCAGTGTCCAAACCCGACACGTCTTCATAGGACTAGGCGAAGATCTCAACATAGTCGTGTAGCATCTGTATTAACCCTTGCTTGACACTAGACTCCAGATTCGCACCTATTTTAACTTCTTTCCTGTCTTCCTCTGTACCCAAATTCACTTACTTAACTGGATCTTCATGAGGTTGTATGGCCCTTTCTTCCTGCTGTAAAAGTCTAGCAAGTTCTCCAGGAACCTCACAATCATCCTCACCTTCGTCCTCGGCTTGGTTGATCGTATTTTTGAAGTCATAATTGGCAGTAGCAGAGTTGTTATCAATGGGATCCATAGTGGATATGGATCTGCAGTATGATACGTGAGTGTATGTAAGAAAATAGTTGTTTTGATAAAGTGAGAGACAGAAAATAAAAACAAGGAGCGCCAAATTTTTAATGCAAGAAACGTCCCATGCTTTATTAATGATATATGAAATGACAAATAATAGACCTCACAAGAAAACCCAAGGTGCCTCGGGCAAGGCACCAGGCCGTAAAGTTTCAAATTGTTTATTACAAATCTTAAAACAAAAGTCAATCACTGCGGAATAAAAGAAATAGGTATGAAGTCCTTCGTCGTCCAGTTATTCAGTCCACCGTTGGTTGTTGGGTAGATCCAACTGTCGATGTCTGAATCTTCTTCACTGTCCTCAATTGAATTAACTCCCCGATTGCTGATGTGTAGAGGAGGTCTTCCAATCCATGCACGGCTAACAGCCCTTTGAGCCCCTGAAGTAAAGCCCAAACCAAATTTGTCAGTTTTGTGAGTGAAATCAGGGAGCTGACCCCAATTGGTACACTCACCTTCCTTAATTATAGCCCTGGCATCCTTGAGAGAATCCATCTTCAATGGAGGTTTGTTGGTAGTAACTTCATTTGACGCCAAAGTCTGAGCGACCTCTTCGAAGTTATGACAAGGAGTTTCTATGAATTCCCCGTCCATCTCTACATAGCGGAAAGAATCGAGGTGACTCACCATATACTCTTCTTTACCTCGCACTGTGACAATCTTCCCCTTTACCGGATACTTTAGCATTTGATGGAGTATGGAAGTAACTGCACCGGTCTTATGAATCCAAGGATGACCCAACAAGCAAGAATATGATGGCCTGATATCCATCACGTAGAAGGTGGACGCAAAAGTCTGAGAACCCACTTTGATAGGGATGTCCACCTCCCCGTGCACCATTCTTTTTGATCCATCAAAAGCCCTTACCACAATGTTGCTCGGCTTTAAGGTCAAAACTTCACAATCCAAACGGTGCAACGCTTTCTTCGGCAAAACATTCAGCGAAGATCCGGTATCTACCAGCACATGGGCCATAGTGGTGCCCCTGCACTCAATCGAGACATGCAAAGCATCATTATGATTTCTTCCTTTTGGTGTCAGATCCGCATCTGAAAAACCCAGCCCATTATCAGCAGTCAGGCTGGCCATGCAATCTTTGAACTGATCTCCTGAAGTTTCCTGCGGCACATGCGCAGTCTTGAGAAATGCAATCAAAGCCTTCGCATGGGCTTCAGAATATAACAGTAGGGACAACATGGAGATATTTGACGAGGTCTGCCCCAGCTGCTCGACTACATTGTAATCGCTCTTCTTGATAATTTTCAGTATTTCCTCTATTTCTTGTTTAGAGGCTTCCACGATGATTTTCTTAGGTGCCTCCGTCCGGGAAGGATCACCTATAATTTCCTTGCCCTGAGTCCCAGATGGCTTAGCAGTAGGGGTGATAAACGGAGTAAGAACAGGGATAGTAGCAGGTGTAGTAACTGGAATAGGAACAGGAGAAATGTCAGGAGCACTGGTTGAAACAACAGTTGGAATAATAGTAGGCTTGATGATAGTCTTCGGGGAAATCTCGGGAGAGAAGACCCTTCCACTTCGGGTAACTTTACTAGTCCCGACAATATTACTGACATCAGTATCAGCTTCTTCAGTCTTCAGATCTTGCTTAATACCATGATAATACACGTCATCACTGTAATACCATGTGACAGCCTTATCTGAGGTGTACGGGATGGGACCAGGAACAATGATTATTAACGGAGAAATTCTTGGAACAAGTGTAATACTAACAGGTTTTCTCGAGGAAACCTTGGAAGGATTGGCGAAAATGGTTATAATGGAAACGTCTTCAATGGGAACAACGAGAATCATTGTCTTCTCGAACAAAATCTCTTTATTATCCATCAGGCGTTGAACACTTGACTTCAATAAACGACAACCAGTAGGTATAATCGAACACATGTGGAAACCTTCACCACAATCCGGAAATAAACCGGCCAACAGCAAATTCTTCTTAACAGTCATCAGAGGAGTAGAAATTTCTCAAACAGAGGTCACAAACAAATCTGTGTCAACATCATTAACTTCACGACCATTTTTGGGCATGGGAGAAGTTATAACATTCGGATTTTATGGAGCATCAAACTCTATCTCCTTGGCTTCAAGCAAATCTTGTACTTTATTCCTCAGAGCCCAACAATCGTTTGTATCATGGCCTGGACTCTCAGAATGGCAGGGGCATCGCGCGTTGGGATTGTATCTGGGAGAAGTAGTGTTTGGATTCTTGGGAGCCTCTCTCAAGGTCGCCAAGTTGGATTTCAGCAGATGGAGAAGAACTTCAGCCAATGTCATGTTGATGCGGGTAAACTGTCGATGTGGTCTTTCCACCCTTTGTTGATTGTTGCATTGTGGAGCAACTGTGGGTCTTGGTATCACTACAGCATTTACTGTTTGATGGTGTTCAGATATGCTTTTTCCCCTTGGGCTATAGACTGCACTGGCTTCCTTCTTACCAGTAAAAGGTTTCTTTACCGAAATCGAAGAAGCATCCTTCTGTATCTTACCACTTCGAATTCCAGCTTCTACTCTTTCTCCAGCCAAAATCAACTCAGTGAAACTAGATGACGAGCTGCTGATCAAGTGATTGAAAAATGGACCAGATAGCGTCCCTAGAAACATGTCAACCAACTCCCTATCAGACAAAGGGGGTTGGACTCTTCCAGCCAAGTCTCTCCATTTCTGAGCATAGTCCTTAAAGCCTTCACCTGCACTCATGGATATACCCTGGAGTTGGGTACGAGTGGGGCAAGGTCGGCGTTGTACTGATACTACTTATAGAAAGCAGCAACAAGATCTTCCCAGTTTCGGACACTGGCTCCCTCCAACTGGTAGAACCATTCAAGCTGAGTCCCTGGCAGACTATCTTGAAAGAAATGCACCCACAAATTTCTATCAGCAGTGTGGGGTTGGATTTTTGTGACATACGAGCGAAGATGGAGTTTTGGACAGGATACTCCATCGTACTTGGCAAAAACCGGAGCTTTGAACTTAT
Source organism: Vicia faba (assembly GCA_948472305.1). Taxonomy (NCBI): domain Eukaryota; kingdom Viridiplantae; phylum Streptophyta; class Magnoliopsida; order Fabales; family Fabaceae; genus Vicia; species Vicia faba. The sequence continues at coordinate 1,075,238,072 of OX451735.1, read as the reverse complement.
GAGGGATGACCACTCCTGATACAAGTCCCAATTCTCTGAAATCCAAACCAGGTATTTTCTGAATCTCCATAGCGCTCAGACGGTCTTCTAGCTACTTGTACCTATCCTCAGCAGGAGGATATTGCTCATTGTCGTAATCAGTATCGTTTTTAGAAACTGCAGGACTAGGGTCCTTTTCCCTTTCTTGGTTCTCCCCGTCCTTGGATGAGGAGGTCAGATCAGTTTGTTGCCTCAATCTTTCTCCGAATCTTCTACCCATATTCATAATTTCGACCTTCTTCTTCTTCTTCTCTTTCAGAATAAGGGTCTCCAGATCCTCTTGCCCCTTAGCCAGACTTATGAACATCTGTTGGAATTTGGCGTTTTGTGCCTGAAGATCTTTAATGGCTTGATCGGAAGACGTTTCTACTGAAATAAATAGCGAAGAAGATGAGAAACCTGTAGGGGTACCTGTAATGATGTGTATGATGATGGGATGCGCATGTAATGATTTCAAAGACTTTGGGAGATTTAAATTTGCAAACCAAAAATAAACAAAACTTTATTAGATTAACTTTGAAAGGTTTAACAATGCCTTTAAGGCATTACAAAGAAGTAAATAAAACAAAACTAAAAGTAGCAAAATCAAAAGTCCCATGGACGCTTCCTCTTTGTGTTGATATAGTCATTGATCACTCTTTCCTCCTCGAGCTGTCTCGTGAGCTTCAAAACCTTCCTTTCTTGCTCATGGAACTGCTCCCGGTAAGTATCCCGCTCATTAGTCAGCTGAATCCAAGACCTCTGTAACTCCCCAGGATCAGTAGGAATGTAAGGATAAAGAACCGTGTAAGGAATGCCTTCTTTATTAGTGGGATCCATAACACTGGTAATACGGCCTCATAAGGCATAATGAGCTTCTAGGCACAAGCTCGGACCCATTGGAGGTAAGGCTGCATAGGAAGGGAAGTCTTCGGTCCCAACTCTTCGGGGTCAGATCTGTTTACCATGCCCCAAGCTCATATGAACCTCTAGCGATGCTCCTTAACATCCTCCTTATAGTCAAATGCAATGTCCTCAAGAAGTAACTCATGGGGACCATCTCTCCGAGCACGACCAAATTGTCGCAAATCTAGACAAGGATTGTAAGTTATACCCCCTCTGATTCCAAGAAATGGGACATTAGGGTATCCCCCACATCGGTCAATAACAACAGTGTCTTCCATAGCCCGGGAACACCAAAGAATATCTGTATGGGCAAGTGACATTATTTTGTATGACCAACCCAAACCTTCTTCGTTCTTCAGCATAGACTTAGGTAGGTGAGAAATAAACAACCTCGACAGCAACGACATGCAACACATAAGAGTCCCTCTTCTCCTCATAGTACGAGTATAGAGAGCATGCAAGATATACCCCAACAAGGTAGGCACAGGGTTGAGAGAAAGGAAAATCTTGACAGCATTCACATCTACGAAGGAATCCGGATTAGGGAAGAGAACCAAACCATAGTGAAGAAGAGCCAAGATATCTTCAAAAGCCTGAAAATCCAAATCATCCCAGAATAGTTGAGCCTGGTCCATCTGAAATTTGGCTAGAAAACCTTTGACCCCGCTTCGTGCTTCCCAATTAGATACTACATCAGTATGTTTCAAATGCAGAGCTGAGGCAATGTCTTCTGGTTTAGGAACCTCTTCCATACCTGTGAAGGGTACCTGTTCAAGAATGGATATGCCCAATAGATAAGAGAACTCTTCCAAGGTGGGTACCAGCTGGTAATATAGAAAGGTGAAGCAATGATGCACGGGATCAAAGAACTAAAATAGTACGCTCATCATCTGCTCATCAAGATTTGAAGTAACCAGGCTGAGAAGTTGACCGTGTCTCTTAATGAACATAGAAGTCTCAAACTCTTGAGGCTAGCTCTTTAAGTTGGGCAGGTATTTGCACAAAGTTGACTCGGATGGTATTTCTGCGCACGGAAGCCATGATCTGCAAAACAGAACAAAGATAAATTCCCTTGGTCTTTGAAATGGTTAGTGTAATTAAGCATGAATGCCATGTTATGATGCATGATGTCATGATAAACCACAGGTATAGTAAACAACAGGTATTGCAAACACAATCAAATCACATAAAACCCTTAGGTTTAAGGCTTGCATGAGGTCAAAGGTAATACCCTCTTGAAGTTAAGTTGGTTCAACCTATCCTAGAAAAGTAACCGGGTTCTAGAGGATCTCAATATCACTGACCATCCTCCATCGGTCATGGTTTCAGCTCACGCAATCTTTTTTTGCAGCCAGAACTATTCCGAGAGTATGGTCTCAATGAGTGTAGCATCGAGTATCAACCAGTTCTCAGTTCTACACCGAGGTCGGCTATCTCACTACTTTCTAATGGCCAAGTTGGGCGATTAAAGGTTCTAAGGTCATTTGATGCTTAACGACACCATGCAACGGCCCCGTATTCTCCTCGTTTCTCCACAAGGGATACCGGTACCAACAAATGTGCCATATCAACGTAGCTACTTCTTCAACCGTATCGGTCTACGTTGTACAGTTCCCTCACAGTCTATTGCTACTTACCTAAAAGGTATTCCCCAGATCCGGGTGTAGGATCTATAGTAACCCCCAAAAAAAAACCCTCAAAAGTAAAGCAAACAAAGCAATCAAGAGAAGCAATTATGATGAACTAGATCCTAAGGTATACCCCACTTATTAAATCCCCAACAGAGTTTCCAGTTCTGTGATACGGTGGCAGAACCGACTGTTTGATGCTGGTTTGCATTTTGCGTTTTGTGTTTGCAAAATGTCGCAGTAAGCAAGAGTCGCCACCGACTTTCATTTCATCCAATCAGAAAGGAAAAAAGTACAGAAAAAATCCTTTTTCGAGATATTTTGAGTACGGGGGGTAGATTATAGAAAGGGAAGGTGTTATCACCCTTTCTATCCATGGTTTTCCATGGGCTCTTAGGTACTTGCTCATCCTTTTTAAATTGCTTGTGTATGTGCTTTGTTTTGAATAATTTTGTTTTACTTCGTGATAACCCTTGTATCAGTCCACATAGGTGTGACGAAGTTGTTTTGAAAATTTGTTTGAAAAGTGTAAGTGTGAAAATTTTTTGATTTGAGCAAGTATCTACTAGCATCTACCTACTCGAAAAAATATCGTTTCTGTTCTTATTTCCTTTAGATAGCTCTATCCTACTATTGAGAAATAGGTAGCACCGCTGTTGGAGTTGTAAGGGTCAATTCGAAAGGGACGTACGATCACTAAAGTAATGTTTGGACACCTTAGTAATAACCATAGAGTCTTAAGATCATATTCAAGGCAACATTTCCGAGGAAACATTTGAACGGGACACTTGATCTTTTTAGACAGGAGGGCAACCACTAAGACACCCTACGCTTAATGATCGTTTACCAAAGGCAACCAAAGTGAGAGTATACCCTAAGAGTGATATGTGCGAGTGATCTATTTTCAGTTATTTAATCTTTGCACATTAGAGTTTCTAACCGTATTAATTTGTCATGCATACTTGTCATACAATCCTATTAGCATACATCTAAACAGTTAAATATTTGCACGAATTAAAATGCGAGAAAGTAAATCTACGCTATTACAAGGCTTCGGGGAGGGGGATTAATTACATAGCCAAAAACCCGGGAGAAAGCGATAAGTAAAAAGCCCTAGATTAAACTATTACAAATCATGAACAGTTACAAAAATATTGGCAAAAATAATAAACGCGCGCGATGAATTAAATACGAGACAAATAGGGTTTTGACCCTTGACTATACCTATTCGCGATTAAAAAATGTTTTTTTGTCATGTTTTAAGGAAATAATGAAATAGTTAAATAAAAAAATAAAAATCCTAAGTTCTAATTAATTTTAAATTAAGAAAAAAAATAAATTAAATTATCCTAAAAACCTATTTTTTTTGTATTTTTATTTATTTGAGAAAAAAGAGAAAATAAAATTAAATCAAGAGTTTTAACCTAATTTCTATTTGAGTTTATTTATGAAAATAACTTACAATTTCCCTAAATTAAACTAAATTAAATTAATTTTGATAATGATAAAAAAAGCCAACCCTAATTTTTGTGAAGTCTTGATTTTATGATTTTTTAAGGAAAATAGTTAATTTGTCAATTAAAAAGATTAAAATAAAATTAAAAAGAATTAAAGAAAAGAAATAAATAGAAAAAGGTTAGAGATGGGCCTAATAGCAATGTTGGGGGTATATTGCTGAAATTCTGAGCCCAAATGATCCAAGCCCATTTGACTTTGCTGGATCTGGTGTCCATGTTGACCTGGGGCATATGGTGGACCTCTTGCTACCTGAGCGTTGGATCCAGCTTGCTGATGGATCTGATGGTGGGATTTGGATGGCCTATGGTGGGCGTACGCTACTGCATTACATGAGATCTGCCTGAAATAAGCAAGAAAATAATAAAATGCACACGCCTGGGATCGAACCCAGGACGTATGCATTAAAGGCCTTCGCCCCAGCCATCTGAGCTATTGTGTTAACTTGTAAGTAATATAAAAACATAATATAATATGCAAAAACAAGCTATTGGAGCCAACCCAACGTGCGAAATTCAAATAAGCGAATCACACATTGCCACGCCAGCTTCTTCTTCCTCTCTCCGTCTCCTTAGTAAATCAAGCTTTTACCTACAGACGCTTGTTGTAGGTATAACCTTGTCCATCTCCAAAATTGTGTAGGATCAAGATAAATGACCATGGCTGGTACCAATCAACTCGTATCATCCTCACGAGTATCATGGTACCAGAGTTAACACCCAATTTCGCCTGCATAAAAAAGCCCTAAACAAGAACACAAAACCCTAGCCATGGTAGTTTCGCATATAGTCATCAAAAATGAAATTGAATAGAACGATTAGCTTGCAAACATGATGATAAACATGAGTATGGAAATCAAAAGCACTAAGGATACGTGGATTAATGAAATCAGAATCAAATTTTTGGACAAACCGTGGGAGGCGTAGAACGCGATTCTTGAGGTTTCAGGTCGTGCAAATGCTTGCTACAGGTTCAGTGAGTGCCTGGGAATGTGACTTGATCCTTGGAAAAGTTTGAAACGGCCTATAGAGCAAGATCCAATCTGCACTTTTCTTTGAAAATTTGGAACTTTGTTTGACACTTTGAGGCAAGCTGCGCGTTTGAAAACATGTGTTCTAGGTCTTTAGGATCTTGGCATAAGTAGTGAATCAATCCAGGGTGATAGAATTGGAAAGACTCCAAAGAATAATGGTATGGTTTTAAGAGAAAATAAAATCTTGAACAATTGCACAAATATGGATATTTTGTGTCTATTCTTGGCTTGCACGATTTGCTTCTCATTTGACAGCACATAAGATCTTCCTTCAATGCAAAAATCATCCCTAAAACATATTATATGATTTATTTAGATTTATTTGATTTTATTTGAATTTTAAATGAATAAAAATCAAAATAAATTAAATAAATAAATAAATAAAGCATGGAGGGTCCCATGGGTCGTGGACTACATCATAAGCAAGATTAAATCATGAAAAACTAGGCCCATTTGACAAAAAATGCAAATTTGAGCACATTTGTCTTTTGGCAATTTTGCAGAAAAGGTCAACTTGGTCAATGCCTAACTCTCTCAATTTTGACCCTAGATAGGTGTTCTTGGACTTTTTAGAAAGCTTTGGATGTCCTACAAGCAACCCTTTTATTCTCATCTCAATTGAGTCTTCCATGTTCATGTATGAAGCTTTGACTCAAAAGGTGTTTTTGTTGACTTTTCAAAATGACCTATAATGTCAAAATTCATATCTTTTTGTGAGTGCATATTCTGAACTTGGGAGCTGAAGATGAATTGCAGGGAATTGCATCCTCTTAAAAATGAGCTTTGGATGGATCATTTCTGATAAAGTATGAGAAAGTTGTGCTTGGTCAAAGTTGAGTTGACTTTTCCTACAAAACCCTAATTTAGCAACTTTTGGATTTTGATGAATTGTGAGCAATCCTTGAGGAATCATGATCAACCCTTGATAAAATGATGAATAATACTTCAAAGTTAGGATTTTGACCAAAAATCTTGAAGTTTGACTGTATGTGGGCCATAGTTGACTTTTGACCTAGCATAGTCGATTTTCAGGCATTTGAGCAATTGACTGAGCAAACTTCTTCTGCAAGGCTTGAAACTTGACATGGATGATCTTGGGAACATATTAGGACAATTGTGAGAATTTGGGATCCTTTGGACTCAAGCATCTTGATGAAAAATGAAACCCTAATTTGAGGTAGACTGCCTTATGAGAGAGTTTGTCTGGTCAACTTTTGAACTTCCTTGAGCAATTTGGGGACCTCACTTACCATGTGTTGAGAAATATGGGAGGGAAAATTTTGGGGTACAACAGCGACTCTTGCTTACCGCAACATTTGCAAATACAAATGCAAAACCAGTATAATAGTCGGTTCTGCCACCGTATCACAGAACTGGCGACTCTGTTGGGGATCTTTATAAAGTGGGGTTACCTTAGAGCTTAGTTTATTTTAATTGTTTTACATTGTGTGTTTGTATGCTTTACCTTTTAGGGCTTTTTTGGGTTGTTACTAAAAGATCCTACACTCGGATATGAGGCACCATTTAGGTAAGCAACAATAGATCATGGAGATTATACGATGTAGAGCGATATGGTTGAAGTGATAGCTACGTTAGTGTGACACATTTGTTGGTACCGATATCCCTTGTGTTAAATCAACGAGAATACGGGGACGCTATGTGGTGTCATAAAGCACTAACGGACCTTAGAACCTTAGTTAAACAAACTTTGCCATTAGAAAGTAGTGAGATAGCCGACCCCGATATAAAGCTGAGGATTGGTTGATACTCGGTGCTACACTCATTGAGATCGGACTTTTGGGATATTTCGGCCGTGAGAAAAGATCGCTTGAGCTGAAACAATGCCTGATAAAGAAAGATCAATGATATTGAGACTCCTTAGAACTCAGTTACTTTTCTAAGACAGGTTGAACCAACTAAAACTTCAAGAGGGTACTTACCTACAAACTCCTTGCAAGCCTGAACCTAAGGCTACTGGTGTGACGTGTTTGCTTTCATTATCTAACAACGTGAATTCCTTGCAGGACTTGTTTATAGTCATCTGAACCTCTTGCAATACTTACATGTCTTCATCATCTTACATTGTTGCTTGATGGATAACATACACCTCATAACATCATGCCATAACATTTCCTTAACCATTTCAAGGATCTCAAGGGTCTGTGATGCAGGTTATAATGAACAAGATAAGGGGAAAGGGAATTTATTTTCCTCTATCCAATGTTGTCAAAAGACCAAAGCGTAACAACTTAAGTCAGAGGCTATGGCCCACTCGACATGGTGAGCTTGATTCTTGTAGAAGGACATTCAATGATACGAAGTCCTTCAGTCAAAGTTGCAGTCAAAATTCAACCACTGACATCTTCTGGTGTTTACCCTGTGAGATCCTTGAAAACATTGCATAAGCATATCATGCATATCATTACATAAACAGGTGTTCCGAAATAGGTTTCTTATCCATCCACTGTTTATTTCAGCAAGAAGAAATGGAACTCGAACAAAACGTCAAGGATCTTCAAGCCTAGAATGCTTAGTTCCAGTAGATATTCTTGGCTCTAGCTAAAGGGAAAGAGGATCTGAAGGCTCTCGTCTTGAAAGACAACAAGAAGAAGACTAAGAAGCAGGCTGGTGTCTTGAACCTCGGAAGAAGATTCAGAGGACCTGCTAAGAGAGCTCTAGATTTCGATACTCCATCTAAGGAGGGAGACACTCAAGATGAAGATAACAAGAAGACAAAGGAAGAAAACAACAGTTTGGGGTCTGAGGAGGATGAAGCTGACTACTCTAAGGAACAATATCCTCTTATTGATGACAAATACAAACAGCTGGAGGATCGTCTCAATGCCATGGAAATCCAGAAGATACCAGGATTAGATTTCAGTGAACTAGGGCTGGTTCTAGGGGTGGTCATCCCACCTAAGTTCAAGGTCCCTGTCTTTTCCAAATATGACGGGGTCTTTTGTCTTAAACTTCACTTGAGATCATACGTCAGAAAGATCCAGCCTCACACTGCTGATCGGAAGTTATGGGTCCATTTCTTCCAAGAAAGTTTGGTTGGCACTCAAATGGAGTGGTTCTATCAGTTGGAAGGAACCGACATTCAAACCTGGGAAGACTTGGTTGTTGCTTTCTACAAGCAATACCAATACAATGCTGACCTAGCACCAACTCGAGTGCAATTGCAGAATATGCCCATGGACTCAAGAGAAGGATTCAAGGAATATGCACAGAAATGGAGAGATTTAGATGGCAGGGTGCAACCTCCTCTGACTGATCGGGAAATGGTAGACATATTCATGGGCATCCTGACAGCCCCATTCTTTAATTTGCTGATTAGGAGTTCTTTGTCTAGTTTTACAAAGATGATTCTGTGATCGGTGGATTTAGAACTGACTGTTTTTTAGCTGGTTTCGCGAAATGTCGCGGAAGCAAGAGTCGCCACCGTCTTTTATTTTCTCCAACATGGAAAGGACAAAAGCACAGCAAAATTCCTTATGAGAATGTTTCTCGGTTCGGGAGGTAGATTTATAGAAAGGGAAGGTGTTAGCACCCTTTCTATCCATGGTTATCCATGGGCTCTTAGGTACTTGCTCTTATGTTTTCAAAATGTTTGCTTTTCAAAATGTGAGTGGGTTTGAAAAAGTTTCTTTGAAAGATTTATGAATAACTCTTGTATCTGTCCTCAAGAGTGTTTGAAAAATTGTTTTGAAAGTGTCGGTGTGAAAAGGTTTTTGATTTGTTTTTGAATAGAGCAAGTATCCATGAGTCATCTACCTACCCTAAGGAATTAAGCTGTGTAGAAGTCCTTAAGGTAGTGCCATCCCACCATTGAGAGGTAGGTAGCACCACCGTTGGAGGTGTTCGGGTCAATTCAATTGTAGGGACAGTGTGGTCACCGAAGCAACAGTTAGGACACCTTAGAAGCTACCCTTATGTCCTTGATCCTTTTTTAATCCGAGGCAACCGTTTCGAGGCAACTGTTTCGAGGCAACTGTTTCGAGGCAACTGTTTCAAGGCAACTGTTTCGAGGCAACTGGATCATGGACATAAGGACCGCTAAGACGTCCTATACTTGACGACCACGTTTCGAAGGCAACAAGTGAGGCGTACCCTAGAAGTGGTGTGTGTATTTGTGTGTTGTATTCGGTTAATATTTGTCTGGTTAATTAGTGAGCTACGGGTTGTTTTTATTTACATACATTCTTTCATGCAAGTTAACAGTTAAGGGGTGCAGAAAGTAAATTGCGGAAACGTAAATCCTACGCTATTACAAGGCGCGGGTCTATACATCGCCAAAAATTACAAAGACCCGTTTTTTAGTAAATGAGTACGGAAAGTAAATAAAAACAGTAAAAGTCCTAGTTAATATTACATGTCTGGAGCAATTACATAATAATAAACTGTGCGCGAATAAAAATTAAATCGGAAAGTGTTAAGGGTGTTGACCCTTTTAAGAAAAGGAATTGATTTTTTTTGGTCTTTTTTGTAATTAAAATGAAATTAAAGCTAATTAATGACTAATTAATTAATTTAATTAAAAGAAAATATTTTTTTTGTTTTTTACGATTTTATGAAATAAAAGAAATGAAATAAAATTAAAAGTTAATTTTTACCTAATTCTAGATTTATTTTAATTATTTAAGAAAAGGAATTAAACTTGCCTAATTAAACTATTTTGGTTAATATTTATTTATAAAATAAAATAATAATAATAATAATGATGTAATTCTATTTTTTTTTATTTTTTATGAAAATATGTTAATTAAGTTAATTTTTTAATAATAATAATAAAAATAAAAAATGTTAAAAATTAAAATAATAGAAAAACAAAACAAAATAAAAAAAAGGAAGTAAAACCAAAAGGGGGGTGTGGGCTGAAATTTGGAGGTGTTGAATTGAGAATTGTGGCCCATTTGAACAAGGCATGTATGACTTTTTTGATCGCCTACAGCATGCTTGACACTAGACCATGGTGTTCCTTTCTTTTTGTCCCCTGGATCTGCCTTGGATGACACTTGGCTTGTTGGGATATGAGGTCTATAGTGTTCCTCTTTTGAGAATCTGCATATGAAAGCAATAAAAAAATAGTGTGGAAATTATAAAGGGACCTGGGAAGAACTTACAGCGCGGTATGAGCCTCAGGACTTGGCAAAGGTTGCTTGAGCTTCAGGGTGTGGCAAGGAATAGAACCACGTGCTTGTTTTGATCTGAAGATGCTCGCAACTATGTTTTAGAACTCTCACTTTTTGAATAATTTTTGGTTTTGCTCTTGGCCGTTTCTGCACACACTCTTTTTTGAATGAGGTTGGGAAGGCTTGTATATATAGTAATGAAATGTGTATCAATCCAAATAATGGTCATTAAGCCTTTGCATTCATGTTTAAGATTATGCCATGAACTCCATTGAAACAACTTTCCATTTTTGTGTCAAATTTGAATTCTTGCTTAGAATAGGCCCTTGCACGAATTTGGAATGTGTTTTAAGGTGTATCAAATCTAATCATCACAAAATATATCCCTCCATTAATTTCTTTGATTTTTATTTGATTTTAAAAGATTTAAAATGAATTAAATCAAATAAAATTAAATAAAAATGGAAAAATTAATTTTAAATCTTGAAATAAATTGTGGGACACGTGGGAAGCATGGCCAAGCTGAATCAAGTGGAAAAAGTGGGCCCCTTTTGTCAAAAATGAAGTTTCAAGGATAATTGACTTTGGCCATTTCACAAAAATTTCCCAACTTCTCCAATGCATATCTTGCTCAATTTTAAAGCTATGAACATGTTCTTGGACATTTTGGAAAGGTCTTGAAGTCCTCTAACCAATGTCTTTGGTCCCATGTCATTTTGATTTACCAATCTCAAGTTATGGTCTTTGACTTAAAGTCCCTTTTGTTGACTTTTGAAAATGACCTATAATGTTGAAATTGATAACTTTTTGTGAGAGCATTTCTTGGACTTGGAATGTGAAGATGAGTTTTAGGAAATGTCTTCCCCTTCAAGATGAGCATTGGATGGGATTTTTCTGATGAACCATGAAAAAGTTATGCCTTGGTCAAGTTACAGTTGACTTTTCAGCTGTCCAAAAATAGAAGCTTTTGCATCTTGATGATTTTTGAGCCATTCTTGTGAAATCATGATCAAGACTTGATCAAATGATGATTGTGGCTTCAAAATAAGATATTGACCAAAAAATTTGACTTTTGACTGCCAAATGACCATTTTGCCCCTATAGTTGACTGTGGAGCAATTAGGGCTTTTGACTGTGAACCTTGACCTTGTGAGCCTTGAAACTTGACATGTAGGTGCTTGACAATGTTTTTGAGCATATGGGACTTGATTGAGCCCTTGAAAACATCAACTTCCTTGCAAGAACCAAAACCCTAATTTGCATGGCTTAGGAGGATGGTTTGACTGTGTAGCCCTTGAGTAGACTTTGAACCCTTTGAGGCAAAACTTTGAAGATTATGGGAGGGAAAATTTTGGGGTACAACAGTTGCCCCTGTTCAATCTTCTTAGACCTGAGAATGTAGATTGGCTTGTGTGCCTTTCGTGATCCGAGGGTGGAAGATGATTGAACACTCGAGTGCCCATAAATTTGCACTCACATAGTAGAATATCAGCAGTGTGATGTCGGGAATGGGCTTACAGATGCCATTTGGAGAGATGATGGATGGGAGGATGGGCTTAAAGATGCCATCTGAAAGTGTGACAGAACCTTGTCGGGAATGGGCTTATAGATGCCATTTGGAAAGATGGTGGATAGGTGAATCTGAATAAGAAATAGAATAGCTTTCGTGTATGGAGCATATCTAGTCTGTGTCTAATTGCTGACGTCTGAATAAAGGGTAGAATGACCGCCGTGTCTGGGGTATATCCACTGCATGAGTAACAGAATGTCATCCGAATCTGGATTGTATCTGGACTGAACAATAGAAGAGCATCCGAGATGGAGCATCTCTAAGTTGTCTTTTAGAAGTTTGAATCTAAATAAGCAATAGAACAGCGTCCGGATCTGGAGCATCTCTAGGCTATATCTGAAGGGGAATCTGAATAAGTATCAGAATGTCACCATGCCTGGGTCACATCTGAACTATCTCTAGAAGGAGTCTTGAATAAGCAAAGGAACAGCATCCATATCTGGAGCATTTCCAAGCTATCTCTGAAAGGAAATCTGGAATAAGTATCAGAACATCGCCATGCCTGGGTCACATCTGAACTATATCTAGAAGGAGTCTTGAATAAGCAAAAGAACAACATCCATATCTGGAGCATTTCCAAGCTATCTCTGAAAGGAAATCTGGAATAAGTATCAGAACGTCGCCATGCATGGGTCACATCTGAACTATATCTAGAAGGAGTCTTGAATAAGCAAAAGAACAGCATCCATATCTGGAGCATTTCCAAGCTATCTCTAAAAGGAAATCTGGAATAAGTATCAGAACGTCGCCATGCCTGGGTCACATCTGAACTATATCTAGAAGGAGTCTTGAATAAGCAAAAGAACAGCATCCATATCTGGAGTATTTCCAAGCTATCTCTGAAAGGAAATCTGGAATAAGTATCAGAACGTCGCCATGCCTGGGTCACATCTGAACTATATCTAGAAGGAGTCTTGAATAAGCAAAAGAACAGCATCCATATCTGGAGCATTTCCAAGCTATCTCTAAAAGGAAATCTGGAATAAGTATCAGAACGTCGCCATGCCTGGGTCACATCTGAACTATATCTAGAAGGAGTCTTGAATAAGCAAAAGAACAGCATCCATATCTGGAGCATTTCCAAGCTATCTCTAAAAGGAAATCTGGAATAAGTATCAGAACGTCGCCATGCCTGGGTCACATCTGAACTATATCTAGAAGGAGTCTTGAATAAGCAAAAGAACAGCATCCATATCTGGAGCATTTCCAAGCTATCTCTGAAATGAAATCTGGAATAAGTATCAGAACGTCGCCATGCCTGGGTCACATCTGAACTATATCTAGAAGGAGTCTTGAATAAGCAAAAGAACAGCATCCATATCTGGAGCATTTCCAAGCTATCTCTGAAAGGAAATCTGGAATAAGTATCAGAATGTCGCCATGCCTGGGTCACATCTGAACTATATCTAGAAGGAGTCTTGAATAAGCAAAAGAACAGCATCCATATCTGGAGCATTTCCAAGCTATCTCTGAAAGGAAATCTGGAATAAGTATCAGAACGTCGCCATGCCTGGGTCACATCTGAACTATATCTAGAAGGAAGTCTGAATAAGCAATAGAATAGCGTCTATCACTGGAGAATTTCTAGCTATCTCTGAAAAGAAACCCTGAATAAGCAACAGAATAGCATCCATCTGGAGCATATCTGAACTATTTCTGAACAAGTAACTCTGAACAAGCAACAGAATAGCGTCCATCTGGAGCATATCTGAACTATTTCTGAACAAGTAACTCTGAACAAGCAACAGAATAGCGTCCATCTGGAGCATATCTGGCTATCTCTTTAATCTCTTTAATGTAGACATGCCCTGGCTAGACACAGGTATCAAATCCACAATCAATCGCTCACAGATATGCCCTGGCTAGATGCAGGTATCGAATCTGGAATTGCAACAGTTGATAGTAATCGTCTTTGGATTGACCTTTTTCCTGAAAAAGGTAAAACATCAGTTGTGCAATGCATGATGTCATGATGTTCTCAGGGAGAAATGAGATTGTGTGATATGATGCGTATGTGCATGCATTGTGTATGTAAGAAAGATGTATGAAAGGTGATATGTTTATGAATGTATTTTCGTCTAGGAAAATAAATCCTTGATGAATGCCGGGAAGTTGAATCCTGGGCTGATGTTGAAGAACAAAGTTCTTCGTTTCCGCTGGGGATGATGGTTGCAAGAATAAACCGGTAGGAGAAGAAGACTCCATTGGGAAATAAACTTGACGAATAGATTACTCTGCAGGGAGTGAACTCTGTGGGGAATACTCTGTGGGAAGAGAGATACTTCGCTGAGGTTTGATGATAACTCCGCTGGGGATTCCGTTGATGAGTTTTGTCGGGGAATTGATGATCTCCGTTGGGGGGTAGGAAGAACTTCGCCGAGAACGATCCTTCTGTGGTTATTAGCTGAGGATAACCCAGTTATAAGCCATGGTGGGTAATAACTTTGGATAAAGTCGGGGAGATGCGTCTGTACTCCGCAGGGTATAAGCTTCCAGAATCTACTGGGGATAAGCTTCCTACTGGGGAGATTGATTCAACTCTCCTGGGGAGACTTTGGACTGTACTGGGGAATGGCTCCACTGAATGTTCTGTATTCCGCCGGGGAACAATCTTATATTAAGACTGTCGGGGATGCTTTGCTTAGGAACGTTTGTATACTCCGTTGGGGAATATTGAGACCTTATGGGGATACCCAAATTCCGTAAGGCTGACTGTAGGCTAACTCTGCTTGGGGAGAGTGTTGCTGACTTGCTGGAGATACTGTGCCTTGTAGGGCTTATGGGAGACCAACTCTGCTTGAGGGAGAGTATTGTTGATTCTGTCTTACTCTCGGGGAGTGAAGGTATCTTGGTTACGTTCTTCAACCGAACTTACCTTGGCACCTTGGTGGATAGAGCAACCAGATCGCTTAGACAATTCCTACTGCCCCAGTTTCTGTGGGAGAAGGTACCTGTAGAGGTGCTTGAGGACTGCCGATTTGACAAATCTTTTTCTGGTAGACAAGTGACAAGATGCTGGGACATAGTCGTACGCTTTTGATCCCTAACTTTTGCCTGGACCGCCCTTTCGGGTTTTCAGTCCACCGGGATACCCATTTTTGCCCAAGCCGCCTTTTTAGGTTTTCGACTTGCCGGGTGTACAATTTTTTTCATTTCATCCCTTATTTTTTCCTGAACCCTTTTGGTTCGCCGGGAAGCCCTTATTTTTGCCTAGGTGTGTCAACCTAGCGGGTCTTTGATTATGCGTAGTATTTTTTCGACTATGTCCGTGCCCTCAAGATGCAGGGGGTTGTCATTGTTGTTGTGTTACCATGCGACCAGAAGATGTTTGATCAGGCAAGATTCGTAGTTGGAACTCATGTCCAATGCCCCATGTGACTCAGGCGGAGATTTGCCCCAGGCTATTAGGCATTTGAGAGAGTCTCTGAATCTTGACTGGACTGCCCCAGATGATGGACAATGATCATGCCCTGCCCCTTGATTGGAAGTGCTTCTTCCATTTGAGATGACCTTTTTTGTTGAGAAGGCTTTTGTTCACTAGATATTCGTCGTGCGAATTTCTATGATGTTCAAACAAATAGTCATATGCAAACAATGTTATATTAAAAATGCAAAGCTTATGTCTGTCTTGAAGTTTTTTGAAAATGCGGTTTTCAATAAACAAGTGATTTTTTTGTAAAATGTGATGTCCACTCAAGATTTTACAGCGAGCCTTATAGGAGTCAGGATACCTTTGGTAACAGTATGCTTTCGAACTAACCCATGCTTCAGCTAGGACTTTTAAGGGTTGTAGCGTGGCCTGGTTCACGGTTTAAGAAACAAAGGATAAAGGCTCAAATTTTATTTGTACCACCCGTTCTTCGTGATGTTCTTCAAACCTAAACTCAGCTAATCGTGCGTTTAGATCTCGTTTGAGTCTTTGTCCTGATGTTCCAATGATGGTTCGGATATTGACAAATTATTTTGAATAGGCAGTCATTTCTTTTTTTGTTGAGAGTCTGTAGGACCTCTTTGTTTTTTATTTTTATTATCCCTGTTTTTTGCCTGAACTGTTTCTTTTACAGTCAGCGGGATGCCCCAGTTTTGTAAGTCTCCTTTATAGGTTTTGACTTATTGGGCTTTTATTTTGGGAGATAATGACTGCCTGTCTTTATGATTATTTGGAACCATCATTGTCTTTTGTTTTAGAAGGACCTCTTTGATGCCATTCGTTGTGCACTTGGATCAACTGAGAGAACTACCCTGCCCCAGGTTATGATTAAGGGTTTTAATTTTTTGTGAAAAGAAAAACTCCTACTTCTTTGGCTCAAAGGGGTTGACGAGGGATTATCATCCTTATAACTCCAGTGTTTAGGAATTGAAACAATGCCTGTACCTCATCAGCGGGGTCTGTTCAAAAGCATATTGTAGATTGTGGTATCGTTTTCGTCATCCCCCCTCAAGAGGCTTAGAATTATTAACTGAGAGTTGGACATCACAAAAAATATGAAAGCAATTTGAATATAATGAAAATAATTGGATTAATTCAAAAACAGACACATGCAGTGCATTAGTGATATAAAAGAGTTTGCTATGACATTAATTGTTTGTATAAGCAAAAAATTACAACTCGGAAATTCAAATAAACAAAAGCCTTCAATGATTGGGCAAAGGAGCATTGATTATGTTTGGAGTCTCTGACGCTTCAAACTGAATCTCTCCGGCGTCGATCATGTCTTGAATCTTGTTCTTCAAAGGCCAGCAGTTGTCTGTAGTATGACCCGGGCTATCTGAGTGGTATGCGCACTTCTCATTAGGATGGTAGTTGGGAGCAGAGGTGTTTGGATTCCTGAGAGGAGCCCTCAAGGTAATCAGCCCTGCCTTCAACATTTGTTGTAGCGCTTGATCCAGTGACATGTTGATCTTAGTGAACTGTCTCTTGGGTGCGACCTCCTTACGTTGCTGCCCCTGTCCTTGTTGAGCAGGCCTAGTGTGATCGGTGGAAATAGAACTGACTGTTTTGGAATGCTGGTTCGCGAAATGTCGCGGTAAGCAAGAGTCGCCACCGTCTTTTATTTTCTCCAATATGGACAGGACAAAAGCACAGCAAAATTCCTTATGAGATAGTCTCTCGGTTCGGGAGGTAGATTTATAGAAAGGGAAGGTGTTAGCACCCTTTCTATCCATGGTTATCTATGGGCTCTTAGATACTTGCTCATTTATGTTTTCAAAAGTGTTTGCTTTTCAATTGTGAGTGATTTTGAAAAAGTTTCATTTAAAAGTTTCAGATCGACTCTTGTATCAGTCCTCAAGAGTGTTTGAAAAATTGTTTTGAAAGCTTTTTTAAAAGTGTCGGTGTGAAAAGAAGTTTTGATTTGTTTTTGAATAGAGCAAGTATCTACGAGTCATCTACCTACCCTAAGGAATTAGGCTGTGTAAATGTCCTTAAGGTAGTGCCATCCCACCATTGAGAGGTAGGTAGCACCACCGTTGGAGGTGTTCGGGTCAATTCGTTTGTAGGGACAGTGTGGTCACCAGAGCAACAGTAGGACACCTTAGAAGCTACCCTTATGCCATTGATCCTTTTTTAATTCGAGGCAACTTTTCCGAGGCAACTTGTTTTGAGGCATATGGATCAACGGACATAAGGACTTACTAAAACGTCCTATACTCGACGACCACGTTTCGAGGGCAAGGCAACAGTGAGGCGTACCCTAAGAGTGGTGAGTGAATTTGTGTGTTGTTTTCAGTTTAGCATTTATCTTTTGATCGTGGCATGGTGAGCTACGCATTGTTTTTAATTTAGGCATTCATTCTTTCATGCAATTAGAATTTAAAAGTGCGGAAATTTAAATGCGGAAAGTAAAGTCCTACGCTATTACAAGGCGCGGGTCTATACATCGCCAAATTACAAAGACCCGTTCTAATAAAAATGCGGAAAGTAAAACCTAGTTACTATTACATGGCTTGAGCAATTACATAATATTTACAAAGAAAAATAAGAATAAATGCGCGAAAAGAATAGAAAATAGAACGTTCGAGGGCGTTGGACCCTTTTAGAATTAAATTGAATTAAAAGTTAATTAATTATTTAATTAAAAGAAAAGAAATGTTTTTTAGGTTTTTGGTATTTAATGGAAAATAAAGAACAAGAATTAAAAGGAAACCCTAAATCTAGATTATTTTAATTATTAATGAAAATATTAAAGTTAACCTAATTTACTAGTTAATTAATTTATTTACATGTTTATTTACAAAATTAATGATAATTAATAATAATGATAAATAATGATGATTAATAATTTATTTAAGAAAAAGATGAATATGTCAAAAAAACCTAATTCTAGATACTTTTTACTTATTAAGAAAAAGATTAAAGTTTAAAAACCTAAATTAAACTAAGTTAATTGTTAGAGTTTATTTACAAAAAATAGGTTAGTGATGAAATTAATAATAATTAAATATATTTTTGTTTTTGATTTTTTCTGTTTTTATTATAGAAAATTATTTTATGGTGAAAAAACAATTAAAACAATTAAAAAAGAATTAGAAAAGAAAAGAAAATAAAATTAAAAAGGATGCAAACCAAGGGGGGTTTCGGGCCCAAGGGGAGGTTTTTTTGAAGTATTATGGCCCATTAGACAAAAAGCCTTGTTTGACTTTCTGGCATCACATGCGTGTTCATTGACTCCTAAGTACCGTGGTCTGCATTCTTTGGCCATTGGATTGGGTTTCATGGCCATTTGTGTTCTGGCTGTTGGTCATTTGTGTTCTGGCCTCATCATGCATAAGTTGTTCTACTTTGGCCATTTGGCTTTTGGCTTTTGGCCATTTGTGTTTTGGCCTCAACGTTCCTTAATGAACCTGCATGGGATCCTGTCTAAATATGCAGTGTTGAATCTCATGAACACATTAAATAAAATCATAAAATGCAAATAAAGCCAATATATGAAGAAATTTAATGTTTAGGCACAATATGACATGTATGAATGATTATACCCTTTTGATCATGGAGATCAAATCAATCTTACCGTCACTGGAAAATTAGTGACATGAATGCTTTTATGCCTTTTGGATCATGGAGATCAAGCCAGCCTTACCCTTACTGAAGAAGTAGTGAGGTGTTGGTTTGTAACTGTGATGACTTGTTTGTAGTGAGAGAGGGATTTGTAATAAGGATTTCAAGGTTTTAGGGTTCTTGAAAGAATTTGATATTCTAACAGTGTTATGGCAAGGTTTTTTCTCTCTTTTCCTCCTCTCCGATTTATGTGAAAAGAAGGTGATTATATAATGGAAATTAGGGTAAAGAAAATGGGCTTTGAATGTGCAATTGGGCCTCCAATGTTCACTTGAGTTCGTCACTTTCAGGCTAAATCGCATGGACTTAAGTGCAATTTTTGAAGTTGAAATGTGAAAACAAAATGTAGCTGACATCGATAACTAACTCCTGTCCGAAAATCGGCTCAATCGGATAAACGGTGAATTAGTTATGAAATTTTGAAGTTTCAGCTCAGACAAACTTATTTTGGGCTCCAGTGTCGACTCTGACACGTTCTTCAATAAAAAACTGGTATTGATCGGAGCATAATCCGGTCTCTACTTTTGAAGCAAAGTTGTAGATCTATGAGTCAGGGACCTTGTGTAAAAATATGAGCCCAATCCGATAAAAATTGACCGAGTTATGAATTTTCGAAGTTTCGACCCAGATGAAATAATATTCAGCATTCAGGATTTTCAGTGTGTCACGCACTCTGAGCAAAAAACGAAGGCCTTTTGAATACCGTTTGAACTCAATACCTTATGTGAAAATGTAGCCAACTCAATTTGTGAAAGTTTGGCGCCGGAACCAGATCGATACGATGAAAATCGACTAAGTTATGATTTTCTGAACATGACGCAAATAAACTTCTGTCACAAATTTTCTGTACGAAAATACTTGATAAATCCACATTTTTGAAGACCTTCTGATCGAAATTGGCTTCCAGCCGTGAGAGATGAAAACGTAGATAATGTCAAGACGGAATTTAGGCCACAGGAACGGGTTCAAAACGAGTCGCGATCTTCAAGTTATGAATTTTTTAGCGCGTAAAAACTGCACTTTCAGCACACTTTTTCACCATATTTCTTCAAGAAAACTCGCACATTCGGATACCTTCTTTAAAGAATTGACTCTTGAGCCGAACCTGAATTTGAGAATACGTTATCAGAGATATCTTGGTGAAAGAACACCTGAATATGACGCGCCGGGTTGGACTTGTGAATTTTTCTTGAAATGTTTTGAGAAATATGGGAGGACAAATTTTGGGGTACAACACCTAGGATTAAAGATCTGGGTTGCCCCTACATGTTGATCATGGCGACCCTTTTTACTATGCACAGCATTGGACTCCTTCTTCCCACTGTAAGGCTTTTTATGAGTATCAGAAGGTGTAGCTTCTTGAATCTTTCCAGCCTTGATACCAGCTTCAATTCTCTCCCCGGTCAAGATCAAATCTGTAAACCCAGCAGAAGAATTCCCAATCAAATGGTTGAAGAAAGGACCAGACAGGGTCCCCAAGAACATGTCAACGAGTTCACGGTCAGTCAAAGGTGGCTGCACCCTTCCAGCCAGGTCTCTCCACCTTTGCGCATATTCCTTAAAACCTTCACCCGTCTCCAGTGACATACCCTGGAGTTGGGTACGCGTAGGAGCGAGGTCGGCATTATACTGATACTGCTTATAAAAAGCAGTAGCCAAGTCCTCCCAGTTACGAATAATGGTTCCATCCAGCTGATAGAACCATTCGAGTTGAGTCCCTGAAAGACTCTCCTGGAAGAAATGGATCCATAGATTATTGTCTGCCGTGTAGGGCTGGATCTTCCTTGCGTATGAACGGAGGTGCAGCTTAGGACAAAAAGCCCCGTCGTACTTTGCAAAGGCAGGTGCCTTGAACTTGTGAGGGATCACCACCCCAGAAGATAAGCCTAGGTCTCCGAAGTCCAACCCGGGCACCTGTTGAATCTCCATGGCATTTAACTTGTCCTCCAGCTGTTTGTACCGGTCCTCAGCAGGAGGGTACTGTTCATCGTTGAAGTTTGTCTCGGTGTCAGAGACCACAGGACTAGGAACCCTTCTCTCTTGGTGACTTCCTTCCCCAACAGATGGAGTAGTCTGCTCAGCTTCATTCTGCAGTGTATTCCCAGATCTGCGTTTAGGGTTGAACAAAACAGTCCTCTTCTTCTTTTTCTTCAAAAGCAGAGTCTTCAATTCCTGTTGTCCTTGGGCTAAGCTCATGACCAGCTCCTGGAACTGGGCGTTCTGGGCCTGGAGGGCCTTGATAGCTTTCTCATTGGATGATTCAGGATTCATGATGACTGCTGAAATAAACAGTGAAGAAGGTAAGCGACCAGTAACAAGGGTACCTGTAATGCAATTATATGTATGATATGTATGCAATGTTTTCAAGGATCTCGCGAGGTAAACAGAGAAACTTGTTAGAATTTGAATTTGGGTAGCTTTATTAAAGGAACTTCATGTTGTTGAGAGTCCTTCTTCAAGAGTCAAGGCTCACTATATCGAGTGGGTCATAGCCCCTGACTCAAGTCATTAACCTTGGCTAGAGGAAAATAAATCCCCTTTGCCCCTTGCTAGACATTTGATTCATCATGACCTGCATCACAAGCCCTTGAGATCCTTGAAATGGATTAGTCCTTATGTAGGATGTATGCAATGGTATGATGGTATGATGTTATGCTGTGGAGCAATGTAGGTAAACCCAGTTATGAGTCCAGATTAAGGACTGTAAACAAAACCTGCAAGAAACTCAAGTGTCAGATAACAAGTATGCAAGTAGTCAAGTTTTGAAGGCACACAAGTCACACAAAGAGCCCTTAGAGTTTAGGCCAGCATGACGTTTGGGGTACTACCCTCTTGAAGTTGGTGGGCTCAAACATGTCCTATCAAAGTAACCGGGTTCTAAGGAGCTCAATATCATTGGATTGTTTTCTGTGTTCATCGTTTCGATTTAGCCACTGAACTGGCGATCAAAATATCCCAAGAAAACAACCCTCAACTGAGTGTAGCATCGAGTATCAACCAACTTCGGACTGCACCAAAGTAGTTATCTCACTACCCTAAAGAGGCCAAGATGGTTCAATTAAGGTTCCTAAGGTCAGTTGATGCTTCACGACACCACGCGGCGGCCCCGTACTCTCCTTGACTAGACTCAAGGGTTACCGGTACTCACCAAAGTGCCACATCAACGTAGCAGACTGCTTCAACCGTGTCGGTATACCCCGCACAGTTCCCTCACAGCCTTGTTGCTACTTTCTAAGAAGGTATCCCCCAGATCCGGGTTAGGATCTATAAAACTCCCAAGACAGGCCCAATAATTTAAAGCACACAAATCAGGAAATTGAAAACATAAGTCTGAGCTATCCTAAGGTACACCTCACTTTAAAGTGTCCCCAGCAGAGTCGCCAGTTCTGTGATCGGTGGATTTAGAACTGACTGTTTTTTAGCTGGTTTCACGAAATGTCGCAGAAGCAAGAGTCGCCACCGTCTTTTATTTTCTCCAACATGGAAAGGACAAAAGCACAGCAAAATTCCTTATGAGAATGTTTCTCGGTTCGGGAGGTAGATTTATAGAAAGGGAAGGTGTTAGCACCCTTTCTATCCATGGTTATCCATGAGCTCTTAGGTACTTGCTCTTATGTTTTCAAAATGTTTGCTTTTCAAAATGTGAGTGGGTTTGAAAAAGTTTCTTTGAAAGATTTCTGAATAACTCTTGTATCTGTCCTCAAGAGTGTTTGAAAAATTGTTTTGAAAGTGTCGGTGTGAAAAGGTTTTTGATTTGTTTTTGAATAGAGCAAGTATCCATGAGTCATCTACCTACCCTAAGGAATTAAGCTGTGTAGAAGTCCTTAAGGTAGTGCCATCCCACCATTGAGAGGTAGGTAGCACCACCGTTGGAGGTGTTCGGGTCAATTCGATTGTAGGGACAGTGTGGTCACCGAAGCAACAGTTAGGACACCTTAGAAGCTACCCTTATGTCCTTGATCCTTTTTTAATCTGAGGCAACCGTTTCGAGGCAACTGTTTTGAGGCAACTGTTTCGAGACAACTGTTTCGAGGCAACTGTTTCGAGGCAACTGGATCATGGACATAAGGACCGCTAAGACGTCCTATACTTGACGACCACGTTTCGAAGGCAACAAGTGAGGCGTACCCTAGAAGTGGTGTGTGTATTTGTGTGTTGTATTCGGTTAATGTTTGTCTGGTTAATTAGTAAGCTACGGGTTGTTTTTATTTACATACATTCTTTCATGCAAGTTAACAGTTAAGGGGTGCGGAAAGTAAATTGCGGAAACGTAAATCCTACGCTATTACAAGGCACGGGTCTATACATCGCCAAAAATTACAAAGACCCGTTTTTTAGTAAATGAGTACGGAAAGTAAATAAAAACAGTAAAAGTCCTAGTTAATATTACATGTCCGGAGCAATTACATAATAATAAACTGTGCGCGAATAAAAATCAAATCGGAAAGTGCTAAGGGTGTTGACCCTTTTAAGAAAAGGAATTGATTTTTTTTTGGTCTTTTTTGTAATTAAAATGAAATTAAAGCTAATTAATGACTAATTAATTAATTTAATTAAAAGAAAATATTTTTTTTGTTTTTTATGTTTTTATGAAATAAAAGAAATGAAATAAAATTAAAAGTTAATTTTTACCTAATTCTAGATTTATTTTAATTATTTAAGAAAAGGAATTAAACTTGCCTAATTAAACTATTTTGGTTAATATTTATTTACAAAATAAAATAATAATAATAATAATGATGTAATTCTATTTTTTTTTATTTTTTATGAAAATATGTTAATTAAGTTAATTTTTTAATAATAATAATAAAAATAAAAAAGGTTAAAAATTAAAATAATAGAAAAACAAAACAAAATAAAAAAAAGGAAGTAAAACCAAAAGGGGGGTGTGGGCTGAAATTTGGAGGTGTTGAATTGAGAATTGTGGCCCATTTGAACAAGGCCTGTATGACTTTTTTGATCGCCTACAACATGCTTGACTCCAGACCATGGTGTTCCTTTCTTTTTGTCCCCTGGATCTGCCTTGGATGATACTTGGCTTGTTGGGATATGAGGTCTATAGTGTTCCTCTTTTGAGAATCTGCATATGAAAGCAATAAAAAAATAGTGTGGAAATTATAAAGGGACCTGAGAAGAACTTACAGCGCGGTATGAGCCTCAGGACTTGGCAAAGGTTGCTTGAGCTTCAGGGTGTGGCAAGGAATAGAACCACGTGCTTGTTTTGATCTGAAGATGCTCGCAACTATGTTTTAGAACTCTCACTTTTTGAATAATTTTTGGTTTTGCTCTTGGCCGTTTCTGCACACACTCTTTTTTGAATGAGGTTGGGAAGGCTTGTATATATAGTAATGAAATGTGTATCAATCCAAATAATGGTCATTAAGCCTTTGCATTCATGTTTAAGATTATGCCATGAACTCCATTGAAACAACTTTCCATTTTTGTGTCAAATTTGAATTCTTGCTTGGAATAGGCCCTTGCACGAATTTGGAATGTGTTTTAAGGTGTATCAAAGCTAATCATCACAAAATATATCCCTCCATTAATTTCTTTGATTTTTATTTGATTTTAAAAGATTTAAAATGAATTAAATCAAATAAAATTAAATAAAAATGGAAAAATTAATTTTAAATCTTGAAATAAATTGTGGGACACGTGGGAAGCATGGCCAAGCTGAATCAAGTGGAAAAAGTGGGCCCCTTTTGTCAAAAATGAAGTTTCAAGGATAATTGACTTTGGCCATTTCACAAAAATTTCCCAACTTCTCCAATGCATATCTTGCTCAATTTTAAAGCTATGAACATGTTCTTGGACATTTTGGAAAGGTCTTGAAGTCCTCTAACCAATGTCTTTGGTCCCATGTCATTTTGATTTACCAATCTCAAGTTATGGTCTTTGACTTAAAGTCCCTTTTGTTGACTTTTGAAAATGACCTATAATGTTGAAATTGATAACTTTTTGTGAGAGCATTTCTTGGACTTGGAATGTGAAGATGAGTTTTAGGAAATGTCTTCCCCTTCAAGATGAGCATTGGATGGGATTTTTCTGATGAACCATGAAAAAGTTATGCCTTGGTCAAGTTACAGTTGACTTTTCAGCTGTCCAAAAATAGAAGCTTTTGCATCTTGATGATTTTTGAGCCATTCTTGTGAAATCATGATCAAGACTTGATCAAATGATGATTGTGGCTTCAAAATAAGATATTGACCAAAAAATTTGACTTTTGACTGCCAAATGACCATTTTGCCCCTATAGTTGACTGTGGAGCAATTAGGGCTTTTGACTGTGAACCTTGACCTTGTGAGCCTTGAAACTTGACATGTAGGTGCTTGACAATGTTTATGAGCATATGGGACTTGATTGAGCCCTTGAAAACATCAACTTCCTTGCAAGAACCAAAACCCTAATTTGCATGGCTTAGGAGGATGGTTTGACTGTGTAGCCCTTGAGTAGACTTTGAACCCTTTGAGGCAAAACTTTGAAGATTATGGGAGGGAAAATTTTGGGGTACAACAGATTCTGACTTGGGAAAGGATTGAAAGAGGCATCAAAAGTGGGAAGATCCAAATGGTCTCAACCTCTAATTATGTGAAAAATACCTTTAATGGGAAAAAATAAACTAATGTCATCTATGGTCAAAGGAGCCACCATTAGTCCGTGGGAGCAGTGTTGATTTCCAATCTTACACCTGTTCAACAATAGGGCAATAGGCGTAGGATAAAGTTCCAATAAAGGCAGTACACCGAGATTAATATGCCATTGTCTCAAGTGTTACAACATTTACTAAAAGGGGAACTGATTACGCTAAGGGATCCTCCTCAAAAACTCGATACCTCCTCTCCTAAGTACAATCCAAATGCGAGATGTGCCTATCGTTCTAATAGTCTTGGGCACGACACTGACATCTGTTGGTATTTAAAAAACAAGATTCAAGATTTGATTGACAACAAGGAGATTTAGTTTGACCCTCACAAGGCTCCCAATGTGATCACTACTCCCATGCCAAATCATGGCCAAGATTGAGAGTGTTTATTTCATTCGAATTATCAGTTGTAATTTCTTTGTTTGCTTAAACACTTATCTTTATGTCAGACTTTGGTTATTCTCATTAATGCATTGCATATGTTTGTCTTGAATTAATGCATTCGTATTCACTATATTAAAACTGTGTTGTTACTTCCTTTTTATGATATTCAACTCTCGATTAAAAGCTTAAGCCTTTAGAGGGAGGATGACGAAAAAATACCATGATCTCTACATTTTGCTTTGGAACAGACCTTGCTGACGATGTACATGTGTTGTTTCAAATCCTAAACAGTGGAGTTATAAGGAAGATAATCCTTAGTCAACCCCTTTGAGCCTAAGAAGTAGGAGTTTTATTTTTACACAAATTAAAACCCTTAATCATAACCTGGGGCAGGGTAGTTTCTCAATTGATTCAATGGTGCATTTCAATCGCGAGCTTTCCCCTCGTACATGACAAGTAGTGTCAGAGGTATCCTTCCAAACCAAAAATATAATGATGGTTCCGCATAATCATTGAAACAGGAAGTCATTATCTCTCAAAAGAAAAGCCCGCTAAGTCAAAACCTATGAAGGAAACTTCAGAAAAAATCTGGGGCATCCCGTTGACTGTAATCAAAATAGAAACAGTTCAGGAAAAAGGTAGGGATACTAAAATAATAAAAAAGAGGCTGCTATGAATCCTTATCAAAAAGGAAAAGTTACAAAAATGGCTGCCTTCTCAAATAAACTTTCAGTACCCGAACCATCACCAGAATATCGGGGCAAAGATTTTAGACTCAATTGGGATTTAAACGCACAATTAACTGAGTGTAGGATTGAAGAACATCACGAAGAACGGGTTTGGTACAAATAAATTTCTAGCCTTTATCCTTTATTTCTTAAATCGTGAACTAGGCCACGTTACAACCCCTAAAAGTCCTAGCTGAAGCATGGGTAATTTCGAAAGCACACTGTTACAAAAAGGTATCCTGACTCCTGTAAGGTTTGCTATAAATGTTGAGTTGATATCACATTCTTGCGAAATTTTTTTTACTAAAAACTGAGTTTTCAAAAACTTCAAGATGAACGTAAGCTTTCCATTTTTAATACCATTGTTTGCATATAACTATTTGTTCAACAACAGAGAAATTCGCACGACGAATATTCAATGAACGGAAATCCTCTCAATGAACAGAATCACCTCAGATGGAAAGACATTTCCAGTAACATGCCTTTTAAAATCAAGGGGCATGACATGGTGTCTAACTGATCTAGGGGCAGTCGAGTCAAGATTCTAAGAATCTCTCAAGAGTTCTAAATAGCCAGGGGCAGACCTCCGTCTGAATCACTTGGGGCATCGAACATGAGATCCAGCAAGGGGCCATGTGCGATTAAGCAAACATCTTCATGGAAATATCATCAACCTGTGGAGTTTCAACATTACGGTCCAAGGGAACTATCCAACAGAGTTTCTTGAAGAAAAAAATCAAGAAATCAATGTTCCCAGCGGATTTCCCTCAAACAAGAAAGCAGGAAATAATCCCCAGAAGATTGAAGATATACATACTCTTTATTCCCAACAACAATCCGAGATTTATTTTCCCTAGGTCAACAACACTGCAATAGAACAACTGATACGTTCACATATTGTATTCATATATCATTTTACAATACATTGTAGCACATACATAACTGAAACACATATAACATTCTCATTTATTTTGAGAGCATCATGCAATTCATACATCATGACATCACATGAATATGACTTTACCTTTTCAGGAAAGTTCACAAGCAGAAAAATACTATCAACTATCTACATGACCAGACAAATTTCTTCGGAAACTAAATTCTAACAAGTACTTCCCTCAAAGGCTTTCCCCAGAAAGTCATTCTGAAAAATATCTCTTCTAAAGGAAGTCAGATGTAGACATCTTCTAGCGCATCATTCAGACGAAATCAAGTGCGGATTCCTTTCGGTACCCTGCTGAAGTAAAAGTCGTCAAAATATTCCTTCATTACCCGTTGAAGTAGTAGTCGTCAAATATTCCTTCATTACCTGCTAAAGTAGTAGTCGTCAAAGATTTCTTCATTACCTGCTAAAGTAGTGGTCGTCAAAGATTCCTTCATTACCTGTTGAAGTAGTAGTCGTCAAAGATTCCTTCATTACCTGCTGAAGTAGTAGTCATCAACGATTCCTTCATTACCTGGTAGTAGTTGTCAAAGATTCCTTCATTATCTACTAAAGTAGTAGTCGTCAAAGATTCCTTCATTATCTACTAAAGTAGTAGTCGTCAAAGATTCCTTCATTACCTGCTGAAGTAGTAGTCGTCAAAGATTCCTTCATTACCTGCTGAAGTAGTAGTCGCCAAAGATTCCTTCATTACCTGCTGAAGCAGTAGTCGTAAAAGATTCCTTCATTACCTGCTGAAGTAGTATTCGTCAAATATTTCTTCATTACCTATTGAAGTAGTAGTCATCAAAGATTCCTTCATTACCTACTGAAGTAGTAGTCGTCAAAGATTACTTTATTACCTACTGAAGTAGTAGTTGTCCAAGATCTCTTCATTACCTGCTGAAGTAGTATTCATCCAAGATTCCTTCATTATTTGTTGAAATAGTAGTCCCCAAAGATTCCTTCATTATACGTTCCAGTCAAGCTTCATACTTACCAGCAAAAAACAAGTTTCAGATTAATACTTGAAACAAGACAGGACAATTATCCATGAACGTTTGATTGTAGATTAATACTTGAAACAAGACATGAAAACTATCTATATATTGAAGATTAACTCCCGGAACAAGAAGGGGAAACTATCTTTATTTCTCTTAGGTCAGAGATTAATTCCTGAAACCAGACAGGGCAACTATCTCAACGACTAACAAAAGCAAGTTCTAGAAACCAGATAGGGCAACTATCTGTGAACAGCTGATTATGGATCAATTCCCAAAATAAGACGGGGTAACTATCTACACAACCAGACGAAGCAATCTTACACAGGTTCCTTATCATGATCTCCAGATGCAGTCTCACATGGACTCATCCTGGAGCAGCCCTACACAGGCTCCTTTTCATATATCTCTAGATGAAGTTTAACACAAACCCATCCTGAAGCAGCCCTACACAGGCTCCTTATAGTATATTTCCGAATAACAATTAATTTCATTTTCCCCAGTAAGTTACTATGAATCCTGGATTTCAACCAAAAAACAACTAACTTTCATCTCTCTAGTCCAGAGATAACTCCTCTGTAGAGCCATGGACAACTAAAGCTCCTAGACTCTATTCCACACCGAGTTTTCCTCAAGCAAAAGAACAGAAATAAACATTCTCCAGTGGAGTCCTCCTCAGACAACAGGAACAGGAATCCCTATAAAGAGGCCTCTTATGAAGTCAGCATCTACTTTGGATGGCATCTTTAAGCCCATCTCCGACAACTATCAGTTATCTTTCCCAAATGGCATCTGTAATCCCATTCCTGATATCATCAACCAACGATGTTACTTCAGGCGAGCGCAAATTTCTGGGCACTCTAGTGTTCAATAATCTTCCACCTTCAGATCACGAAAGGCATACAAGCCAATCTAAATCTTCATGTATAAGAAGATTGAACAGGGGCAGCTGATGTACCCCAAAATTTGCTCTCCCATTTTATTCAAGACATGTTCATTAGGGTCCTCAATTGCTTAAGAAGCTTAAAATGATTTCCAGGGCACACTATATGCCTCAGCATAATGGCACTGCCGAGAGAAAGAAAAGAAGTGTACATAACAAGGTGTAGGTCAAAAGCTGAAAATATGCCTAAGAGCTTTTGGGTCGAAGCAAATTGGACAACAATATGCAGTCTAATGTGATGTCCAACGAAGCACTAGGATCGAAGGAAGGATAATTCAAAAGAAAGCGTGAGGATACTTTTATGAAGTCTTTGATTGGAAGAGAGTCATCGAAGGGTTCTATTTCGAACCATGGATATATGAGCTATTCGAAGCATTACAAGGAAGGCACACTTTGACTGACATGTTGTTTGGATGAGCGCTTCGAATAGAAGAATATTTTGAATTCGAAAGCTTTTATCTATCCAAAGAAGCACGTGGAAGTCTAATGGTTCGAATAACATACAAAATTCAAACATGGTGTGATCGAAGGACAATTAGAGACGAATCAGCCCAATATAAGTCATCTTAGAGTTCTAGGGTCAATGTGTTTCAGGCATGTACCTGAACAGGCGAGGAAGACTTTGGATGATCAACGTAAAAGTCTTGAATGCTCATAGGCTATCCTTCGATTCATACATACAAGCTATATTCACCAATTAAAGGTGAACTAGTGAGCAAGAAATATTTTCTTGTAGACAAAAGCAAAGGGTGGGAGTTGGAATCGAAGAACCACCTGCATAACTGTGTTTGAAGGAAAGCATAAAATGAAGCTTCGACAGGCTAAGATGAAAAGGTGATGCTTCGATTGGTCAAATCGAAGGACCACCTACACAAATGAGTTCAAAAGAAAGAACAAAACGAAAGCTTCAACATGCCAAGGTGAAGAGGTGATGCTTCAATTGGTCTGATTGAAGGAAAAGAGATTTGAAAGGAACAAGAGCTAAGTTTGATTGGGTTGATTGGATAGTTTTCAGATCAAGAAACTAAGGTAGATAATGACCTAATCGAAGAGGCCATGATGATGAGGCCTTGAACCATTCAAATTGGGACTAAGAGCCATCGAAAAGAACAAAGTTTGGGAGCATTCAAAATAATCAAGATGTGAAAAGTTGAAACAAATATTGTGCAGGTTCACTCAAAGTCTAAAATGGTAGAAAACATCTCAAAATGGCAACTTCTTAAAGCTTTCAATTTTTCTTTCAAGGCCATGGTTAATGGCTGATTCATGCCATTCTCGTCCACCACCACAACCCTTTAAATACAAGATATGATTGTCTATCAAAGGGCCAGAGACAAGACATTCCTAGACACACACGCAAAGAGACATGCATTGCCCACACACACGCAAAAACATTTCCTACACACACGCACATTTTCCAGACACAAAAACATTCCCTACACACAAGAAGTTTCCCCGGAAAACCACACCAAATTCTCCAAACCTTTACAAAGTTGTCAGAATCGAAACAATCTTTGCAGGCCTCCTCAACCCAAAACAAGCATTCCACTCATTCCCTGAAGGTTCCAGGAGACGTTTCCACACATTAGGCATGCCTAACGCATGCAGGAGCATCACTCACGCAATCCCTCTGTTGGTGATTCGTCTTCGATGTCAAACTCATCCAATATGTAATTTAAATCCATATTGATCGTATATCCATGCTATGAATGATGTTTATGAATGTTTTAATGTTATTCTTGTGAGTTTCAGTGTCTAAAACACAAAATTCCATTGCTAGGGCATTCGAATCTGGTTCCTTTGAATCTCAGGATTCATGTTGTTTTAGGATAAAATAGCTTCAGATTTGGACTCAGCGGTTCGAATTAGGTGGGGATTCGAATTAAGGGGAAGGAACTGGGTTCGATACTCAGGTCTTGCATTTTCATTTTTTTCTAACGCTTTACATGCAGATTCCGTTTATCCAGCCAGCGTATGCATACCATACACCACATGGTCAGCACCAGGAGATCTCATCTAATCCATATCAACGCATCTAAGCGCACAGATCACCAGGGCACTCAGAGGCTATCCTCACTGGATCCCAAGATAGAATTGGGCTCCTTCTATCTTGGGCTTGCATTTTGCAAGTAATACCCCCCATATTTCTACTAATGTCCTGGCCCATTTACCTTTTTCCTCTTTTTTCTATTTATTTGTTTAATTGTTTTTTTATTATTACAATATAAAATTATATAAAAATCACAAAAAATTAGGTTACTTTTTTTTGGTAATTAATTAATTAATCACCTTAGCATTTTATTAAAATTAAAATTAAACAGACTTAGACTTTAATTTCTTTTCATAACAAAAATATCAAAAAATGCTTAGGTTTGTCTTCTTTATTTTAAATTTCACTTTCTTTTCAATAATTAATATATTTTTCTAGGTTAATTAATTAACTTGTTAACTTAAACATTTTCTTAATAATATAAAATCCAAAACAAACAAAAAGATTTCATTTTTTTAAGGAATTTTATACGTATTTTCAATTCGCGCGTTTACTTTTACTTTCGCACTTTTGCATATTATTGTATCTTCTTACTGGGATGTAATAGACTAAACTAGGACTTTACTTTACTGCTTTTTAAATTTTCCCCAAGTTTTGGACATGTAAATAATTCCCCCACCCCGAAGTCTTGTAATAGCTAGGATTTACAATTCCTGAACTTTTAATTTCTGCAAATTATTAACTTCTTAGATGTATGATTAATAGGATTGCATGACAAGAGTTAAAAACAAAACGCTAGCGAACTTAACACAAGACTAAAATAACTGAAAACAACACAATTTCACATGCGAACCTCTAGGGTATTCCACTTTGGTTGCCTTCGGAAAACAGTCACAACTCTCGAAACGTAAGAGACTTTAGTGGCTACCCTCCAGTTTAAAGATCATAAGTCCCTCGATGACCCTCTCGACATTGCCTCGGTAAAAATGATCTTAAAACCCTAGGGTATTGTGATACGGTGGGAGAACTGACTATGGTTTTGCGTTTGTTTTCGCAAATGTTTCGGTTGAGCAAGAGTCGCCACCGACTTTTTATTTTATCCTAAGGAAAGGTTTAAAAAGCACAGCAAAAACCTTTGAGATTTTTCTTGGGTTCGGGGAGTAGATTATAGAAAGGGAAGGTATTAGCACCCTTTCTATCCATGGTTATCCATGGGCTCTTAGGTACTTGCTTAGATTAACTTGCCTTGGTTTTCAATTGTTTGAAATGGTGCTTGGTGTGTGGTTTTGAAAATGTTTTGAAAAGATGCCTTGTATAGGCTACCCTTGTAACAATTCTTTACTCGAATGTTTTACAAAAGGTGTTTTGTCTTTTGAAAAGATGTTTCAAGGTTTTTTTTGAAAGTTTGTTTTGAAAGTGTTTGTGAAGTGTGGTTTGAAAATAGGCAAGAGTTTTCTTTGCAAATTGACAAGTACTTAAGAGTTATCTACCCTAAAGTTTTCTCAAAGATTTTTGTCATGTTTTAAACCTTTTGACAATTTTGTTCCACCATTGCATTTGGTGGACAATCTTGTATTAGGAGGTGAAAGGGACGGGCGTGGGTCATCGTTTAGACCATAATTGCAATAGTGTTAAATGTCTTTGGGCAATTTTTTCTTTGAAAGGGATTTGATCATTTTAGGCAACTTTTTTGAAAGCGTCATCGAGGGACTTATGATCATTTGATTGTTTGTTTTACCCAAAGAAACCCAACATGCAATATGGCCCAATTATTTGAAGGCAACAAAGTGGAATACCCTAGGGGTGCAAGTGTGATATGTGTTGTTCATTTTCATGCTTTTTTGTCTTGTATTAGGTCAAAACTACTTTTGTTCTTTTTGTTCGCATACAAACCCTAATTCTAGCATGGCATATATCTTTATTATTTACTAAATAAATATTATATATATATAAATAATAATAATTAATATTTATGAAAAAAAAAGTATGTTTTATATAAAAATATTTCAAGAAGATAAAACAAAATAAAAATAAAAACAAAATGTGTTTACATTATTTTCTCTATTTATTCTAAATAATATATTATTTATTTATTTGTATACAAATACCAATATAATCCAATAAATGTCTAAAAAATATAAAAATGATGCAAAAATATTTTTTTATGTTTTTAATATGATAAGAAAAAATAAATGAGTCAGA
This sequence comes from Vicia faba, assembly GCA_948472305.1. Taxonomy (NCBI): domain Eukaryota; kingdom Viridiplantae; phylum Streptophyta; class Magnoliopsida; order Fabales; family Fabaceae; genus Vicia; species Vicia faba. The sequence continues at coordinate 1,075,204,400 of OX451735.1, read as the reverse complement.
ATAAAAAAGAAAAAATCAAAAAATCATAAAAATACACAAAATGGGCTTGTGGGGTATGAAAATGGAAATAGGGTGTGAAAAGAAAAGACCACACAGGCCCAGCCCATGTGGCTTCTTCTTCAACCTTCAGACAAAAATTGTCCAAAACGCGCGCCTGTTCTTCCTTGTTCAAACATCCTGATTCTTTGATCTTTTGCACAAATTTTCAACACAAAAAATGTTAAGCATGGAATCACGATTCCAAATATATAAAGAACACCTCCTAACTCTCAGAAATGAGAGAGAATTTTGACATTCCCAAATCCTGACCTAATTTTTCTGCCATTTTCAAACCTTAAATTCTCACAGCTCAAGCAAAAGAAATGAAAAGTAAAAGCATGTACAGGTTCAGTGGCATGAGTAGAACATTCCTTATTCACAAACTTAGAGCTAATGATGCCTATACTAAGAGTTAGAAGTTCACCAAAGTACCTGTTCAGTTGAAGTTCTATCTGGCAATGGGGAAGCTTTCAGTGCAAGATAATGGTTGGTATAGCTTCCTTGAGGTGTGGTGATGCTGTTCCAATATTTACTTTGCCTTGAGACACCTTGAATTGAGCTGTAGAACTTCAACTGCAAAATGAAAAAGTGAAAATGGTGGAACTTGTTAGAGGAATTACAGATCGTGTTTCAGGTCTTGGTTAGTTTTCACTAATGCTAGGGAATGTGTGTGAACTGGTTTGGGCAAGAAAGCTTGAGAGGAATGAAAGATGGCACTCAAACTGCAGGCCTTGCCCTGTTCTTGCAGTTTGATGGTGATTCTGGGATTGGGAGTGTATGAGGGATGTTAGGGTCGTGTACTAGCTTGGTTGGGATGTCTTGGATCTGTTTTACAAGTTTTCTTAAGTGTTTGTAAGCTGATATGAGAGTTGTCTCACAAAATGCCAAGTTACTTACACTTTAAGCAACAAATGCCCAAGTTGTGTTCTAGGTCAGTAGAGGCCCCCTAATGTGTTGCATAATCTCTCCTTGATCAGAGTGTTTTGCTCATAATCTTGTGCCAATTAGATTTCATTTGTACCTCTTGGATTTTCAATTGGACATAAAGCTTAACTTTTCAAAAATGGTTATTTTGCTTTTTCCATAAATGGATTAAACTTGTATGTAATGCTTGAACTCAAAGAACAATGCTTTAGCACAATGAACATGCATTAAATTATTTAGTGTTGGATGGTTTAAGGACCTGTAATTAAGGGGCATGCTGGTTTGAGAAGTTTGCACAAATTATGAACATGAAAAATAGCCAATTCAAAAGTGAGTTTTTGCCATATTGTGAAATTCGATTCTCTCAAGTTATGAGGTTTTTTGAGAAGTTCTTGGACATTTTGGAAAGCTTGGAATGTGTACTACAATCCATCTTTGAAATGCAAATTGAAATTCCAAGTGGAAGTGTATGGAAAATGGCCTTGAAGTTGGGTAAAAAACCTTGTCAAAATAGGTTAAAATTTCACTAAGTTAAGAATGATTTAGTGCCCTTATTCAAAAATTTGTAACTTGAGATACAAGCCTCATTTGGGAAAACTTTGTGCATCAAAGTTGTAGATTATTCAACAAGCTACAACTTTCATGTTTTGACTTTTGTTTGAATCCAAATAAATCTTGGTGGAAAAGTGGGACAAAGTTGGGAAAAAATTAGGATTTTTCATAACTTCGAAAAATTCTAAGTTATGAAAAATTCCCATTTCAAACCCTAATTTGCAAATTTTGATTTCTTGGTGAACAAGTTTCATGATTTAGCATGTTTTGATGAAAAATGAATCTTGACTCTTGATTTTGACCAAAAAGTCAAAGTTTGACTTTTCAGTATACAGTCAAAATTGATCAATTGACTGGGAAATTCAACTGTCAATCTTGTGTACTTGGGATCTTTTGAACTTGTTGAGCATGTCAAGATAATTCCATGGGGTCCTTGAGTCCATATGTGAACTTGGTTTGCCATTGGCTAGGTCAAACAGTCAAAAATTTCCTTTGTGCAGTCAAAACCCTAAAAATGACCATTTTGCCCTTTTGGTGATCTGATCAAACTTCTTGTGGAATTGTGATCCCAACTTGATCAAATGGTTCATAGGAGTTCATAATGTTGATGTGGGTCAATTTTCATGAGATTTGACTGTCAATTGGTCACAGTTGACTTTTTCCCCAATATAGTTGATTTCTAGGTCAACTGTCCAATTGACTGGGCAAAACTTGGAATCAAGACTTGAAACTTGACATGGATAAACTTGGGAGTCCAATATGAAGCAAGAAAGTCATCTTAGGCATTTTAGGTCAAAACATCTTTGTGCAAACACAAACCCTAATTTGGGTCAACAGTGCAAGGAGAAGTCTTGAGTATGATCTCCAAGGGCTTTGTGATGAGAAATCAATGAGAAATGGGAGGGAAAATTTTGGGGTACAACAGTTGCCCCTGTTCAATCTTCTTGAATCCGAAGAGTTAGATTGGCAAGTTTGCCTTTCGTGACTCGAGGGTAAAAGGAGATTGGACACTAGAGTGCCCGGAAATTTGCACTCGTCAAAGCAATGGATGCGGGAATGGGCTTAGAGATGCCATTTAGAGATGGGCTTAACGATGCCATCTGGAAGAGTGACAGAAATTTGTCGGGGATGGGCTTAAAGACGCCATCTGGAAATGAGTATCAGAAAGGTGTCCATGTTTAGGACCATCTTTGAACTGGGGTCTGAATAAGCAATAGATGGACACCCGTATCTGGCGGTATCCGTAAACTGTTTTCAGAGGTTGAGAAGAGTCTGAACAAGCGATAGATTAACATCCGTTGTTGGGAAGGATCCATAAACTGTTTTCAGAAGTCTGGAGAAGAAACTGAACAAGCGATAGGTTAACATCCGTTACTTGGAGAACCCGTGAACTGTTTTCAGAAGTCTTGGAGTTGAATAAGCAATAGAGCAGCATTCGTTGTTGGGAAGCGTCCGTAAACTGTTTTCAAAAGGTTGCATCTGAATGAGTGATAGATTAACATCCGTTGTTGGGAAGAATCCATATACTGTTTTCAGAAGTCTGGAGAAGAAACTGAACAAGCGATAGGTTAACATCTGTTACTTGGAGAACCCGTGAACTGTTTTCAGAAGTCTTGGAGTTGAATAAGCAATAGAGCAGCATCCATTGTTGGGAAGCGTCTGTAAACTGTTTTCAAAAGGTTGCATCTGAACAAGTGATAGATTAACATCCGTTGTTGGGAAGAATCCATATACTGTTTTCAGAAGTCTGGAGAAGAAACTGAACAAGCGATAGGTTAACATCCGTTACTTGGAGAACCCGTGAACTATTTTCAGAAGTCTTGGAGTTGAATAAGCAATAGAGCAGCATCCGTTGTTGGGAAGCATCCGTAAACTGTTTTCAAAAGGTTGCATCTGAACAAGTGATAGATTAACATCCGTTGTTGGGAAGAATCCATATACTGTTTTCAGAAGTCTGGAGAAGAAACTGAACAAGCGATAGGTTAACATCCGTTACTTGGAGAACCCGTGAACTGTTTTCAGAGATCTTGAAGTTGAAGAGGAACCGGTGGGGGGTTGCCTGATGACGAGTCCGTGTAAAACTGCATCTGAAACTGTTAATGATAGCCTTTTTATTCTTATCCTGAAAGGACAAAATGTTAGCTAAACACAAAATTATGTTGTATGAAACGTATGATGCAATATGTGTTATATCAATGTTTATGATATGAATGTAATGAATGCGCATGTAAGCTGATGAGCTGTCTTGCTGGTGATAGATGAATCCTGGATGGCTGAAAATAAAAGCATCTTGACCGCTGCCGGGAAGAACAATTCCTTGGCTATTGCTGGGGAACAAGGAGCTTGGGTTGTATACCAAGCCTTTGGGGAATTCCTAATGACTTCTACTGGGGAGTACCAATCTAGTAGACTCATGCTGAGGATGCAAGACGAAGAATCTTCAGTTTGGCGGGAAGCATCTCTGGCTACTTTACTGGGGAACTCAGGATTTGTTCTCCTAAGACCCTGTGGGGAGAAGGTTCATTAGTCTGGCTTCGCTGGGGATTCTGAAACTTAAACTCTGGGGGGAATTGAATTCCTGAGGACCTTCTGGATGGGGAATTGCAAAGATAAGTTACTGCTGAGGAATTTTGATGAACTCCGCTGGGGACAGGAAGAAATTTGGCGAGTGCGATCTCCCATGATTGTTAGCTGAGGATAACCCAGTTATAAGGCCTTATAAGGAATAACTTTGAATAAAACTCGGGAGAGACGTCCGTACTCTGCGGGGGATAAGCTTCCAAAATCTACTGGGGATGAGCTTCAAGACTCGCTAGGGATATGGATTCCAAATCTCCCGGGGTTTTCTTTGAAGGGTATCGAGATATCCAACTGTTCCTTTGACCTATCAGTAATCCTCTTTCCTGATTCATAAGGAAATGATTATGTTTCAAATGCATATGCCTATTTAACAAAACATTGGACGTTTCTCAAAGTAAAACAATAGTGCAAGAGAAAAGAAAAGGAAATGACACAAATTTCTGGGAAAAGTATTTGTATTGATTTTCTATGAGTATCTTTGTACAAAGGAGACAATCATCCTAGTAAGAGGATGTTGTCGTAAATATTTGAAAGATTTATACAAAATAAAGATGGCTATGTGAAATAATTCCATGGGATTCCATTCCGCTATAGCTTTCACAACTCTGAATATCTGCCCATTCAATGCTTCGTTGGCCAACGACTGGATTGATCAGAAGCCTGGAACTGGTTGATGAAGAGATTGTCCTTAAAGTGATCTGACGAGACATAGTCATACGCTTTAATTACCTAACTTTTTCCTGAATCGCCCTTCTCGGGTTTTCGATCCACCGGGAAACCCCTTTTTGCCCAAGCCGCCCTTTCGGGTTTTCGACTTGCCGGGTGTACAGATTTTTTGTTTTATCCCTAATTTTTGCCTGAACCGCCCTTTCGGGTTTTCGGTTCACCGGGATGCCCATTTTTGCCCAAGCCTCCCTTTCGGGTTTTCGACTTGTCGGGTCATTTTATGCGTAGTATCTTTTGACTATGTCTGCGTTCGCAGGATGCGGCAAATCGTCGCCGTCCATGGTGGTCAGAATCATTGCCCCACCAGAAAATATGTTTTTGATCACAAATGGTCCTTCATATGTAGGAGTCCATTTTCCCCTGGGATCACTTTGCGGCAAGATAATCCGCTTGATGACGAGATCTCCGACTTGATACACTTGACGTCTGACTTTCTTATTGAAGGCCTTGATCATCCGCTTTTGATACATCTGACCATGGCATATAGCAGCAAGTCGCTTTTCGTCGATCAGGTTGAGTTGATCAAGTCGGGTCTGCATCCAATCATCTTCATTCAAACCTGCATCCTTCATAATCCTTAGAGAAGGGATCTGGACTTCCATAGGCAAAACAGCTTCCATGCCATAAACCAAAGAAAATGGAGTTGCCCCAGTTGAAGTACGTGTCGTCGTACGGTATCCATGTAGAGCGAACGGTAACATCTCGTGCCAGTCTTTGTAAGTGACTGTCATTTTCTGAATGATTTTCTTAATGTTTTTGTTCGCAGCTTCAACAGCACCGTTCATCTTCGGCCGATAGGGAGATGAATTGTGATGATAAATCTTGAATTGTTCGCACAATGCAGTGATCATCGTGTTATTCAGATTTGTACCGTTGTCTGTGATGATCCTGTCTGGAACACCATACCGACATATGAGATTTTGCTTGATAAAGCGAGCAACCACATTTTTGGTAACAGAGGCGAAGGAAGTTGCTTCGACCCATTTGGTGAAATAGTCAATGGAAACCAGGATAAAGCGATGTCCGTTGGAAGCCGTGGGCTTGATCTCTCCAATCATATCAATGCCCCACATTGTAAAGGGCCACGGAGCAGTCAGGACGTTGAGAGGGACCGGAGGGATATGGACTTTGTCAGCGTAAACTTGGCATTTGTGGCAAGTACGGGAATGTTGATGGCAGTCAGCTTCCATGGTAGACCAATAATAGCCTGCCCTTAGGATCTTCTTAGCCATTGTATGCCCGCTCAAGTGAGTGCCAAATGTGCCGCTGTGTATATCAGTCATGATCAACTCTGCTTTAACTTTATCTATGCACCATAGTAATACACAATCATGGCTTCGTTTGTAAAGGATGTCGTTGCTCAGGAAGAATTTAGCAGCGAATTTCCTTAAGAACTTCTTGTCATTTACGGAAGCTCCTTCAGGATAATCCCTAGTCTCGAGATACCTTTTGATTTCGTGGAACCAGGGTTGTTCCACTACTTCTTCGGTATTAATCTCGTGACAATGCGCAGGTTCATCCATTCGCTCGATGGTGATTTGGGGAGCCTCGTTATCCCAGTTGAGTTTAAACATGGAGGACATTGTGGCTAGAGCATCTTCTAGCTGATTCTCTTCTCGCGGGAAATGCTCGAAGGTGACTTGATCGAAATGAGGCAACAATGTCAGGACATGTTCTTTGTATGGGATAAGATTAGGATGCTTGGTATCCCAATATCCTTTGATTTGACTGATAACCAAAGCCGAGTCCCCGAATACGATCAAAGATTTGATCCCCAAGTCTATAGCAGCCTTGAGACCAAAGATGCAAGCTTCATACTCAGCCATGTTGTTTGTGCAGCTGAAGCAAAGTCGGGCCGTGAAAGGTGTGTGACAACCTTCCGGGGAAATGAGTACCGCGCCGATACCGTTTCCAAGTGCATTTGAAGCACCATCAAAGTACAGGGTCCATCGGGATCCCTTTTCGGGTCCGTCATACGGTCTGTTACCTTCAATGTTGTCCAAATTCATGATGTCCTCGTCCGGGAAATCAAATCTCATGGGTTGATAATCTTCGATAGCCTGATGAGCCAGATGGTCAGCTAGTACACTCCCTTTTATAGCTTTTTGGGTGGTGTACTGGATGTCATACTCAGTTAAGATCATTTGCCATCTAGCTATCCTTCCAGATAAAGCGGGCTTTTCGAAAATATACTTGATGGGGTCCATTTTGGAAATCAACAAGGTAGTATGAGTCAACATATACTGTCTTAGTCGGCGAGCAGCCCATACCAAAGCGCAGCAAGTTTTCTCGAGCAGTGAGTAGCGAGTCTCACAGTCGGTAAACTTTTTGCTAAGGTAATAAATAGCATGCTCTTTTCGACCAGACTCGTCATGCTGGCCCAACACACACCCCATTGAGTTATCCAAGACGGTCAAATACATGATCAATGGTCTTCCTTCGACGGGTGGCATCAGAATAGGAGGTTCTAGCAAATACTCCTTGATTCTATCAAAAGCAGCTTGACAATCGTCGTTCCACTCGACTACCTGATCTTTTTTCAAAAGTTTGAAAATTGGCTCACAGGTGGAAGTTAGATGAGAGATGAATCTGGCAATATAGTTCAGGCGCCCCAAGAAACCCCTAACCTCCTTTTCAGTACGGGGAGCAGGCATTTCTTGTATTGCTTTTACTTTTGCGGGATCGACTTCAATGCCTTTGTTGCTTACAATGAATCCCAGGAGTTTACCAGACCTAACTCCAAAAGTGCACTTACTTGGATTCAGCCTGAGCTTGTATTCTTTCAACCTGGCAAACAGCTTTTCTAGATGTTCAAGGTGCTCTTCCTCTGTTTGTGACCGAGCTATCATATCGTCTACGTAAACTTCAATCTCATGATGTATCATATCATGAAATAAAGCTACCATGGCGCGTTGATAAGTTGCCCCTGCGTTCTCCAGCCTGAACGACATCACCTTGTAACAGAAAGTGCCCCATTGCGTGACAAAAGTTGTTTTCTCCATATCCTCGGGGGCCATTTTAATTTGATTGTAGCCCGAGAATCCATCCATGAAGGAAAACACTTTATGCTGAGCTGTATTGTCGATCAAGATGTCAATATGAGGTAGCGGGAAATCATCTTTAGGGCTGGCCCTATTCAAATCCCGGTAGTCCACACACATCCTGACTTTGCCATCTTTCTTAGGTACTGGCACGATGTTAGCGACCCATTGAGGATAGGACGTAACAGCCAGAAAGCCAGCGTCGAATTGCTTCATTACTTCTGCTTTGATCTTTTCGGACATGTCAGGCCTCATTCGGCGAACTTTTTGCTTGATCGGTGGACAATCCTCTCTTGTGGGGAGACGGTGAACCACGATGTCTGTGTCTAAACCCGGCATGTCTTCATAAGACCAAGCGAAGATCTCAACATACTCATTCAACAACTGTACCAGGCGCTCCTTGACTCTTGGTTCCAGATTGGCACCCACTTGCACCTCCTTCCGGTATTCCTCGGTTCCCAAGTTGACAGTTTCTAATGGCTCTTCATGCGGTAAGATGGCCCTTTCCTCTTGTTGCAGAAGTTTGGCTAGTTCCCCGGGTACTTCACAACCTTCGTCATCTTCATACTCGGCTAGATTGACCAGATCTTCAGAGTTATTGAAAGATATAGCAGAATAGTCACCTATGGAATCCGGAGTGGATGGGTACCTGCATTGGTGAGTGTGGGTGTGTGTAAGGGATAGCCATTCTTAAACAAAAAATGCAAAAGGAAAGAAAATGAACACAAGCAGTTTATCAAATGAAAAAACGTCCAATGAATCATTAAACATGGCATATGGATATGAAAAATAATCAAAACCCTTACAAGTGGACCTACATGCCCCGGGCAAGGCAGGAGGTGAAAAGATAGTGTACGGATTGTTTGAAAGTAAATATTACAAACCAAATAAGAAATGTTTAACAGATAAATTACTGATGAATAAAAGTGATGGGGACAAAGTCTTTTGCCTCCCAGTTGCTCAATCCTCCCTTGATAGTTGGATAAATCCACTCTTCAATGTTGCTCTCCTTGTCTTCATCTTCCAAGGCGTTGATTCCGTAGGGAGAAATTTTGATTGGCGCTCTTTCAATCTTCGACCGGCGCATAGCTTTTTGGCCAGCGGCTGTGAACCCTAATCCAAATTTGTCTGCCTTATGTGGAATGTCAGGTAACTGCCCCCATGCTGAATTCTTCCCTTCTTTTATCGCGGCCCTTGCGTCCTCCAGAGATGCCATCCTGGCCATCTGCCTCGGTGCCTCAACTGCCAACTTCGCTACTGCTATTTCAGGAAGGACTTCTTCGAAATGTTGAAACGGTGTCTCAATGAACTCTCCTTCAACCTCCACATACCGGAAAGAATTTAAGTGGCTAATCATGTACTCCTCGTCGCCATGGACAGTAATGATCTTCAACATCTGATGTAAGGAGGAGGTGACTGCCCCAGCGTGGTGTATCCAAGGCCTACCCAGCAAGCAAGAGTATGACGGACGGATGTCCATCACATAGAAAGTGGATTTAAACACCCCAGTGCCTATTTTGATGGGAATTTCAACCTCTCCATGGACCATTCTCTTCGAACCATCGAAAGCTCTGACAACAATATCACTCGGCTTCAATTCCAATCCTTCACAATCTAGTCGGTCCAAGGCCTTCTTAGGGAGCACATTCAGCGACGAACCAGTGTCGACCAAGACATGTGCGAGAGTAGTTCCGCGACACTCGATTGAAATGTGCAAAGCATCATTGTGATTTCTGCCTTTAGGAGTTAGGTCGGAATCGGAAAAACCTAATCCATTGTCCGCAGTCAAACTAGCCACGCAATTTTGAAATTGATCCGTAGAGGTTTCTTGGGGCACATGAGCTGCCTTCAGAAATTTTATCAGAGCTTTAGCGTGCGCTTCCGAGCAAAGTAGCAATGCCAGCATGGAGATCTTGGAGGGGGTTTGCCCCAGCTGTTCTACCACATCGTAATCACTTCTTTTGATTATCCTCAAGATCTCATCCATTTCCTTCTTGGAGGTTTCAGGGATGGCCAAGGGTTGAGCCCTCGTCCTGACGAGCTCATCTTGGATTCCCTTACCTTTGTCAGCAGCGGCAGGAGAGACAGTACTAGGAACAACAACGTCTTCAATCAGAGGAGTTCTAGCAGAGAGTTTTATTGGTGCAGGGACGACCTTGTCAGCTGATGAGGGTCCAAAGACTGCTCTTGGAGGGGCAATCTCTGGAGAAAATATTTTCCCGCTCCTTGTGATTTTGCTGGTGCCCGCAATGTTACTAATGCTGGCTTCTTCATCATCCGAATTTTCTTCAATTATTTCGATTTGTTTGATACCATGGTAGTAGACGTCACCGCCATAGTTCCAAGGTATCGACTTCTCAGAAACATAAGGAACAGGCCCTGGCATTGTTATCTTCAAAGGAACAGATTTCGTAGCTGGTGTAATCTTAACAGGCTTTTTGACGGCCTTGGAAAGATTGGCGTGAATGGTTATGATTGAGACATCTTCAGTGTGAACTGGAACAGCAGAAACTTTTTCGAACAAAATTTGTCGACTATCCATAAGGCCTTGGATGCCTTTCTTTAGTAACGGACAATCAAACGGCAGAGAGTAACAACAATAGCGGTCTTCTTTACATCCCGGGAAGATCCCGGCCCTTAACAAATTCAACTTAATGGCTAGCAGTGGAGTAGTCAGATCACTGACATCAGCAACATACAAATCTTCTTCAATGGCATTGACATTTCGGCCGTGTTTCAGCATGGGTGCAGATATCACATTAGGCTTCTCCGGAGCATCAAACTCCACCTCATTCGCCTCTATCAGGTCTTGGATTTTATGCTTGAGTGCCCAACAATCATTGGTGTCGTGCCCAACACTGTCTGAATGATAGGCGCATTTAGCATTAGCATGATAATGTGGAGAGGACGTATTCACATTCTTTGGTGCCTCCTTGATGGTGGCGAGATTCAACTTCAATAGATGGGGAAGCACTTGCGCTGGATTCATATTAATACGGGTGAACTGCCGTTGTGGCCGCTCCACTCGTTGCTGATTTGGTCTGGACTGGTTATAGCGAGGCTACTCACTTGGAGTATTTTGAATCATTACGGCCCCCACAGTTGGCCGATGCTCCTTCTTCCCTGCTCTTCTCTGAGAATATACCACAGTTGTTTCCATCTTAAAAGGCTTCTTCTCAACACTTGCAGCAACACTCTTCTGAATCTTTCCTGACTTGATGCCGGCTTCTATTCTCTCGCCTGTTGAGATCAAATCGGTAAACCCCGCAGAAGAGTTACCAATTAGATGATTGAAAAATAGCCCAGATAGGGTCCCAAGAAACATATCAACGAGTTCACGGTCGGTTAAAGGAGGCTGCACCCTGCCAGCCAAATCCCTCCATTTTTGTGCATATTCTTTGAATCCCTCGCTTGTTCCTAGTGACATACCCTGAAGTTGAGTACGAGTAGGAGCAAGGTCAGAATTATACTGGTATTGTTTGTAAAAAGCGGTTGCCAAATCTTCCCAATTTCGGACGCTGGTTCCCTCTAGCTGATAAAACCACTCCAACTGAGCTCCTGAAAGGCTGTCTTGAAATAAATGAATCCAGAGGTTTTTATCTTCCGTATAGGGTTGAATCTTTCTCACGTAGGACCTGAGATGCATTTTTGGACAGGACAGCCCATCGTACCTCACAAACACTGGCACTTTGAATTTTGGGGGAATCACAATCCCGGCGACCAAACCCAAGTCTTCAAAATCCAAACCCGGTACTCTTTGTAATTCCATGGCGGCCAATCTGTCTTCTAAACCCTTGTATTTATCATCAGCTGGAGGGTATTGCTGGTCAGAATAATCTTCATCCTCTTCAACCTCTTCTTCTTCCGCATCAGACTCGGAAGGCACCGCAGCTCTATCTCTTTTACTGGTCCCTTCATCAGAAGTAGGAGGAAATTCAAGCACTCTCCGAGCTTCTCCGTCAAATCTTCTCCCCAAAGTAGCCACCCCAATCCTTTTTTTCTTCTTTTTCACTGGGTCCTTATTCCCCAATTGAGTCTTGATATCCTCCTGACCCTTAGCCAAGGTCATCAGGAGTTGCTGGAACTGTGCATTCTGAGCTTGTAGGTCTTTGACTGTTTGCTCGAGATCCATCCTACTGAAATAAACAGCAGACAGATAAGGAAACCTGGAGTGAGACCTGCTTATGCACATGATGAATGGTATGCTTATGTATGCAATGCATTCAAGGATTTAGAACATTCAAGATTGTTTCAGACAAAGAAGAACGCACGTCATATTAATAAGAAGAAATTTGTTAGTACATAAATGCCCTATGGGCCAAATATTACAAAATAACTTCTTAAGGCAAAAAGACATTGCGCATCCTCTTTGGTGCGATGTAGGTGTTAAGGGCCTCTTGCTCATGGAGTCGGCGGGTAATCTCTAGAACCTTCTTCTCACTGGCGTAGAAGCTAGCTTCAAAAGTATTCTATTCCTCCTTGAGCTGAATCCAACTTTTCTGCATTTCCTCCCACGATGTAGGCATGTCTGGATGTAGGATGGTGTAGGGAACCTCTCCTTCATTGACGGGATCTTTAATCACTGGGAGTACATGAGGATAAGGCATCATTAGACTTTGGGCTCGGGCTCGTACCCACTTGAGATAGGGCTCAAGAGGGATGGAGTTCTTGTGTCCCAGAGTCTTGCTATCAACCTTGTTGAGTTTTCCCCAAGCTCTGATGAACCTTTGGCGAAGTCCTTGCGTATCGTTGTCGAAGTCAAAAACTAGGTCAGGAATCAACATGTCATGAGGGCCATCCCTCCGTGCATATCCAAATTGCCTCAAAGCTAGGCAAGGGTTGTAGGTGATACCTCCCCTGATTCCAAGTAAAGGAACATTAGGAAACTCTCCGCAACGATCGACGATGATGACATTTTCTCTGGACCGAGAACACCAATGTACATCAGAGTGAGTAAGAGTCATCAACCGTTGGGACCACCTTGAGCCTTGGTCATTCTTCAAGATAGATTGTGGAAGGTGCGAAATAAACCACCTTGCAAGGAGAGGAGTACAGCACATGAGAACACCCCTCTTTCTCATTGTTCGTGTGTAAAATGAGTGAAGAATGTCCCCAAGAAATGTTGGTATTGGATTTCTGGACAAGAAGATTTTGACGGTGTTGACATCTACCAATTGGTCAGGATTTGGGAACAAGACCAACCCATAGATAAGGAGTGCCACAATTTCTTCAAAGGCTTGTAGGTCCAATGAATTCCAACATTCTTGTGCCTTCTCAAACAAGAATTTTGCTAAGAATCCCTTGATGCCGCTTCTGGTTTCCCAATTCCCCTTGATGTCAGATGGTTGTAGATGTAATGCTCGAGCAACATCTTCCTGCTTTGGTTCCTTTTCCGTACCGTTGAATGGTAGTTGATTAAGGATAGGGATTCTTAGGAGTTGAGAAAACTCCTCCAAAGTGGGTACCAACTGATAATCAGGGAAAGTGAAACAGTGGTGAAGAGGGTCAAAGAACTGGAATAGCACTTTCATCATGTCTTCTTCAATGTTGGTGTTGACGAGGTTGAGTAGTCTACCATGTCTTTCACTGAAGGATGAATTTTCCGGAATTCTTGAGGTGAGCTCCTTGAGTTGGGGAGAGATTCTCACAAGGTTGACTTGAATGGTATTTCTGCGAGGAATTTCCATGTCCTACAAAACAAGAACAAAGATGAAGATCCAAAACCCTTGAAATGGTTAGTGAATGCATATGATGTTTTATGATGTTTATGATGTATGCACAAAACATATGTACAAGCAAATCACACCAAACCCTAGTTTCAGGCTTGCATGGGGTTTCATAGGCAAGTACCCTCTTGAGTGTAGTTGGCTTAAAAACTTGTCCTATAAATAGTAACCGGGTTCTAAGGAGCTCAATATCACGGGATTGTTTTCATTGTTCATTGTTTTGGTTTAGCCACTTAACTAGCGACCAAAATATTCCAAGAAAACAACCCTCAATGAGTGTAGTATCGAGTATCTACCAACTTCGGACTGCACCAAAGCCGGTCATCTCACTACCCCTAATAAAAGGCCAAGATGGTCAAGTAAGGTTCTAGGTCATTAGTGCTTAGTGACATCACTCAGCGGCCCCGTACTCTCCTTGATTGAACTTAAGGGTTACCGGTACTCACAAATATGTCGCACTAATATAGCTATTGCTTCGACTGTGTCGGTATACCCAGCACAGTTTCCACAATGTATTGCTATCTATGAATGTTTCCCAAAATCCGGGTGTAGGATTGTAAACCCAAACAATAGAGCCAAGATATAAAGCAAACAATTCAAACAATTTGTCATGCAAGAGGGTGATCTAAGCCCTAAGGTTACTCCACTTTTAAAATTTGTCCCCAGCAGAGTCGCCAGTTCTGTGGTACGGTGGGAGAACTGACTTGAGTTTTGCGTTTGTTTTCGCAAATGTTTTGGTTGAGCAAGAGTCTCCACCGACTTTTTATTTTATCCTAAGGAAAGGTTTAAAAAGCACAGCAAAAACCTTTGAGATTTTTCTTGGGTTCGGGGAGTAGATTATAGAAAGGGAAGGTATTAGCACCCTTTCTATCCATGTTTATCCATGGGCTCTTAGGTACTTGCTTAGATCAACTTGCCTTGGTTTTCAATTGTTTGAAATGGTGCTTGGTGTGTGGTTTTGAAAATGTTTTGAAAAGATGCCTTGTATAGGCTACCATTGTAACAATTCTTTACTCGAATGTTTTACAAAAGGTGTTTTATCTTTTGAAAAGATGTTTCAAGGTTTTTTGAAAGTTTGTTTTTGAAAGTATTTGGAACAGACCCTTGCTGACGATGTACATGTGTTGTTTCAAATCCTAAACAGTGGAGTTATAAGGAAGATAATCCTTAGTCAACCCCTTTGAGCCTAAGAAGTAGGAGTTTTATTTTTACACAAATTAAAACCCTTAATCATAACCTGGGGCAGGGTAGTTTCTCAATTGATTCAATGGTGCATTTCAGTCACGAGCTTTCCCCTCGTACATGACAAGTAGTGTCAGAGGTATCCTTCCAAACCAAAAATATAATGATGGTTCCGCATAATCATTGAAACAGGAAGTCATTATCTCTCAAAAGAAAAGCCCGCTAAGTCAAAACCTATGAAGGAAACTTCAGAAAAAAACTGGGGCATCCCGTTGACTGTAATCAAAATAGAAACAGTTCAGGAAAAAGGTAGGGATACTAAAATAATAAAAAAGAGGCTGCTATGAATCCTTATCAAAAAGGAAAAGTTACAAAAATGGCTTCCTTCTCAAATAAACTTTCAGTACCCGAACCATCACCAGAATATCGGGGCAAAGATTTTAGACTCAATTGGGATTTAAACGCACAATTAACTGAGTGTAGGATTGAAGAACATCACGAAGAACGGGTTTGGTACAAATAAATTTCTAGCCTTTATCCTTTATTTCTTAAATCGTGAACTAGGCCACGTTACAACCCCTAAAAGTCCTAGCTGAAGCATGGGTAATTTCGAAAGCACACTGTTACAAAAAGGTATCCTGACTCCTGTAAGGTTTGCTATAAATGTTGAGTTGATATCACATTCTTGCGAAATTTTTTTTACTAAAAACTGAGTTTTCAAAAACTTCAAGATGAACGTAAGCTTTGCATTTTTAATACCATTGTTTGCATATAACTATTTGTTCAACAACAGAGAAATTCGCACGACGAATATTCAATGAACGGAAATCCTCTCAATGAACAGAATCACCTCAGATGGAAAGACATTTCCAGTAACATGCCTTTTATAATCAAGGGGCATGACATGGTGTCTAACTGATCTAGGGGCAGTCGAGTCAAGATTCTAGGAATCTCTCAAGAGTTCTAAATAGCCAGGGGCAGACCTCCATCTGAATCACTTGGGGCATCGAACATGAGATCCAGCAAGGGGCCATGTGCGATTAAGCAAACATCTTCATGGAAATATCATCAACCTGTGGAGTTTCAACATTACGGTCCAAGGGAACTATCCAACAGAGTTTCTTGAAGAAAAAAAATCAAGAAATCAATGTTCCCAGTGGAGTTCCCTCAAACAAGAAAGCAGGAAATAATCCCCAGAAGATTGAAGATATACATACTCTTTATTCCCAACAACAATCAGAGATTTATTTTCCCTAGGTCAACAACACTGCAATAGAACAACTGATACGTTCACATATTGTATTCATATATCATTTTACAATACATTGTAGCACATACATAACTGAAACACATATAACATTCTCATTTATTTTGAGAGCATCATGCAATTCATACATCATGACATCACATGAATATGACTTTACCTTTTCAGGAAAGTTCACAAGCGGAAAAATACTATCAACTATCTACATGACCAGACAAATTTCTTCGGAAACTAAATTCTAACAAGTACTTCCCTCAAAAGCTTTCCCCATAAAGTCATTCTGAAAAATATCTCTTCTAAAGGAAGTCAGATGTAGACATCTTCTAGCGCATCATTCAGACGAAATCAAGTGCGGATTCCTTTCGGTACCCTGCTGAAGTAAAAGTCGTCAAAATATTCCTTCATTACCCGCTGAAGTAGTAGTCGTCAAAGATTCCTTCATTACCTGCTAAAGTAGTAGTCGTCAAAGATTTCTTCATTACCTGCTAAAGTAGTGGTCGTCAAAGATTCCTTCATTACCTACTGAAGTAGTTGTCGTCAAAGATTCCTTCATTACCTGCTGAAGTAGTAGTCATCAATGATTCCTTCATTACCTGGTAGTAGTTTTCAAAGATTCCTTCATTATATACTAAAGTAGTAGTCGTCAAAGATTCCTTCATTATCTACTAAAGTAGTAGTCGTCAAAGATTCCTTCATTACCTGCTGAAGTAGTAGTCGTCAAAGATTCCTTCATTACCTGCTGAAGTTGTAGTCATCAAAGATTCCTTCATTACCTGCTGAAGTAGTAGTCGTCAAAGATTCCTTCATTACCTGCTGAAGTAGTAGTCGTCAAAGATTCCTTCATTACCTGCTGAAGTAGTAGTCGCCAAAGATTCCTTCATTACCTGCTGAAGCAGTAGTCTTAAAAGATTCCTTCATTACCTGCTGAAGTAGTATTCGTCAAATATTTCTTCATTACCTGTTGAAGTAGTAGTCATCAAAGATTCCTTCATTACCTACTGAAGTAGTAGTCGTCAAAGATTACTTTATTACCTACTGAAGTAGTAGTTGTCCAAGATCTCTTCATTACCTGTTGAAGTAGTAGTCATCCAAGATTCCTTCATTATTTGTTGAAATAGTAGTCCCCAAAGATTCCTTCATTATATGTTCCAGTCAAGCTTCATACTTACCAGCAAAAAACAAGTTTCAGATTAATACTTGAAACAAGACAGGACAATTATCCATGAACGTTTGATTGTAGATTAATACTTGAAACAAGACATGAAAACTATCTATATATTGAAGATTAACTCCCGGAACAAGAAGGGGAAACTATCTTTATTTCTCTTAGGTCAGAGATTAATTCCTGAAACCAGACAGGGCAACTATCTCAACGACTAACAAAAGCAAGTTCTAGAAACCAGATAGGGCAACTATCTGTGAACAGCTGATTGTGGATCAATTCCCAAAATAAGACGGGGTAACTATCTACACAACCAGACGAAGCAATCTTACACGAGTTCCTTCTCATGATCTCCAGATGCAGTCTCACATGGACTCATCCTGGAGCAGCCCTACACAGGCTCCTTTTCATATATCTCTAGATGAAGTTTAACACAAACCATCCTGAAGCAGCCCTACACAGGCTCCTTATAGTATATTTCCGAATAACAATTAATTTCATTTTCCCCAGTAAGTTACTATGAATCCTGGATTTCAACCAAAAAACAACTAACTTTCATCTCTCTAGTCCAGAGATAACTCCTCTGTAGAGCCATGGACAACTAAAGCTCCTAGACTCTATTCCACACCGAGTTTTCCTCAAGCAAAAGAACAGAAATAAACATTCTCCAGTGGAGTCCTCCTCAGACAACAGGAACAGGAATCCCTATAAAGAGGCCTCTTATGAAGTCAGCATCTACTTTGGATGGCATCTTTAAGCCCATCTCCGACAACTATCAGTTATCTTTCCCAAATGGCATCTGTAATCCCATTCCTGATATCATCAACCAACGATGTTACTTCAGGCGAGCGCAAATTTCTGGGCACTCTAGTGTTCAATAATCTTCCACCTTCAGATCATGAAAGGCATACAAGCCAATCTAAATCTTCATGTATAAGAAGATTGAACAGGGGAAGCTGATGTACCCCAAAATTTGCTCTCCCATTTTATTCAAGACATGTTCATTAGGGTCCTCAATTGCTTAAGAAGCTTAAAATGATTTCCAGGGCACACTATATGCCTCAGCATAATGGCACTGCCGAGAGAAAGAAAAGAAGTGTACATAACAAGGTGTAGGTCAAAAGCTGAAAATATGCCTAAGAGCTTTTGGGTCGAAGCAAATTGGACAACAATATGCAGTCTAATGTGATGTCCAACGAAGCACTAGGATCGAAGGAAGGATAATTCAAAAGAAAGCATGAGGATACTTTTATGAAGTCTTTGATTGGAAGAGCGTCATCGAAGGGTTCTATTTCGAACCATGGATATATGAGCTATTCGAAGCATTACAAGGAAGGCACACTTTGACTGACATGTTGTTTGGATGAGCGCTTCGAATAGAAGAATATTTTGAATTCGAAAGCTTTTATCTATCCAAAGAAGCACGTGGAAGTCTAATGGTTCGAAGAACATACAAAATTCAAACATGGTGTGATCGAAGGACAGTTAGAGACGAATCAGCCCAATATAAGTCATCTTAGAGTTCTAGGGTCAATGTGTTTCAGGCATGTACCTGAACAGGCGAGGAAGACTTTGGATGATCAACGTAAAAGTCTTGAATGCTCATAGGCTATCCTTCGATTCATACATACAAGCTATATTCACCAATTAAAGGTGAACTAGTGAGCAAGAAATATTTTCTTGTAGACAAAAGCAAAGGGTGGGAGTTGGAATCGAAGAACCACCTGCATAACTGTGTTTGAAGGAAAGCATAAAATGAAGCTTCGACAGGCTAAGATGAAAAGGTGATGCTTCGATTGGTCGAATCGAAGGACCACCTACACAAATGAGTTCAAAAGAAAGAACAAAACGAAAGCTTCGACATGCCAAGGTGAAGAGGTGATGCTTCAATTGGTCTGATTGAAGGAAAAGAGATTTGAAAGGAACAAGAGCTAAGTTTGATTGGGTTGATTGGATAGTTTTCAGATCAAGAAACTAAGGCAGATAATGACCTAATCGAAGAGGCCATGATGATGAGGCCTTGAACCATTCAAATTGGGACTAAGAGCCATCGAAAAGAACAAAGTTTGGGAGCATTCAAAATAATCAAGATGTGAAAAGTTGAAACAAATATTGTGCAGGTTCACTCAAAGTCTAAAATGGTAGAAAACATCTCAAAATGGCAACTTCTTAAAGCTTTCAATTTTTCTTTCAAGGCCATGGTTAATGGCTGATTCATGCCATTCTCGTCCACCACCACAACCCTTTAAATACAAGATATGATTGTCTATCAAAGGGCCAGAGACAAGACATTCCTAGACACACACGCAAAGAGACATGCATTGCCCACACACACGCAAAAACATTTCCTACACACACGCACATTTTCCAGACACAAAAACATTCCCTACACACAAGAAGTTTCCCCGGAAAACCACACCAAATTCTCCAAACCTTTACAAAGTTGTCAGAATCGAAACAATCTTTGCAGGCCTCCTCAACCCAAAACAAGCATTCCACTCATTCCCTGAAGGTTCCAGGAGACGTTTCCACACATTAGGCATGCCTAACGCATGAAGGAGCATCACTCACGCAATCCCTTTGTTGGTGATTCGTCTTCGATGTCAAACTCATCCAATATGTAATTTAAATCCATATTGATCGTATATCCATGCTATGAATGATGTTTATGAATGTTTTAATGTTATTCTTGTGAGTTTCAGTGTCTAAAACACAAAATTCCATTGTTAGGGCATTCGAATCTGGTTCCTTTGAATCTCAGGATTCATGTTGTTTTAGGATAAAATAGCTTCAGATTTGGACTCAGCGGTTCGAATTAGGTGGGGATTCGAATTAAGGGGAAGGAACTGGGTTCGATACTCAGGTCTTGCATTTTCATTTTTTCTAACGCTTTACATGCAGATTCCGTTTATCTAGCCAGCGTATGCATACCATACACCACATGGTCAGCACCAGGAGATCTCATCTAATCCATATCAACGCATCTAAGCGCGCAGATCACCAGGGCACTCAGAGGCTATCCTCACTGGATCCCAAGATAGAATTGGGCTCCTTCTATCTTGGGCTTGCATTTTGCAAGTAATACCCCCCATATTTCTACTAATGTCCTGGCCCATTTACCTTTTTCCTCTTTTTTCTATTTATTTGTTTAATTGTTTTTTTATTATTACAATATAAAATTATATAAAAATCACAAAAAATTAGGTTACTTTTTTTTGGTAATTAATTAATTAATCACCTTAGCATTTTATTAAAATTAAAATTAAACAGACTTAGACTTTAATTTCTTTTCATAACAAAAATATCAAAAAATGCTTAGGTTTGTCTTCTTTATTTTAAATTTCACTTTCTTTTCAATAATTAATATGTTTTTCTAGGTTAATTAATTAACTTGTTAACTTAAACATTTTCTTAATAATATAAAATCCAAAACAAACAAAAAGATTTCATTTTTTTAAGGAATTTTATACGTATTTTCAATTCGCGCGTTTACTTTTACTTTCGCACTTTTGCATATTATTGTATCTTCTTACTGGGATGTAATATACTAAACTAGGACTTTACTTTACTGCTTTTTAAATTTTCCCCAAGTTTTGGACATGTAAATAATTCCCCCACCCCGAAGTCTTGTAATAGCTAGGATTTACAATTCCTGCACTTTTAATTTCTGCAAATTATTAACTTCTTAGATGTATGATTAATAGGATTGCATGACAAGAGTTAAAAACAAAACGCTAGCGAACTTAACACAAGACTAAAATAACTGAAAACAACACAATTTCACATGCGAACCTCTAGGGTATTCCACTTTGGTTGCCTTCGGAAAACAGTCACAACTCTCGAAATGTAAGAGACTTTAGTGGCTACCCTCCAGTTTAAAGATCATAAGTCCCTCGATGACCCTCTCGACGTTGCCTCGGTAAAAATGATCTTAAAACCCTAGGGTATTGTGATACGGTGGGAGAACTGACTATGGTTTTGCGTTTGTTTTCGCAAATGTTTCGGTTGAGCAAGAGTCGCCACCGACTTTTTATTTTATCCTAAGGAAAGGTTTAAAAAGAACAGCAAAAACCTTTGAGATTTTTCTTGGGTTCGGGGAGTAGATTATAGAAAGGGAAGGTATTAGCACCCTTTCTATCCATGGTTATCCATGGCCTCTTAGGTACTTGCTTAGATCAACTTGCCTTGGTTTTCAATTGTTTGAAATGGTGCTTGGTGTGTGGTTTTGAAAATGTTTTGAAAAGATGCCTTGTATAGGCTACCCTTGTAACAATTCTTTACTCGAATGTTTTACAAAAGGTGTTTTGTCTTTTGAAAAGATGTTTCAAGGTTTTTTTTGAAAGTTTGTTTTGAAAGTGTTTGTGAAGTGTGGTTTAAAAATAGGCAAGAGTTTTATTTGCAAATTGACAAGTACTTAAGAGTTATCTACCCTAAAGTTTTCTCAAAGATTTTTGTCATGTTTTTAACCTTTTGACAATTTTGTTCCACCATTGCATTTGGTGGACAATCTTGTATTAGGAGGTGAAAGGGACGGGCGTGGGTCATCGTTTAGACCATAATTGCAATAGTGTTAAATGTCTTTGGGCAATTTTTTCTTTGAAAGGGATTTGATCTTTTTAGGAAACTTTTTTGAAAGCGTCATCGAGGGACTTATGATCATTTGATTGTTTGTTTTACCCAAAGAAACCCAACATGCAATATGGCCCAATTATTTGAAGGCAACAAAGTGGAATACCCTAGGGGTGCAAGTGTGATATGTGTTGTTCATTTTCATGCTTTTTTGTCTTGTATTAGGTCAAAACTACTTTTGTTCTTTTTGTTCGCATACAAACCCTAATTCTAGCATGGCATATTTAAAAAGCGTTAAAGTGCGAAAAATAAAATTCCTACACTATTACAACATAATAATATGGGGAGGGGGGTACAAGTGTTCAAATGGGGGTTATTTAGACAAGAAATTAAACCTAGCTATTACATCATTTTCTTTGAATATTTACAAGAAAAATAATTGCATAATTAAATGGAAATGAAATAAATATGCAAGATGTAAAAAGAATTTTTATGTGTATGAAAAAAAATATCATTTATGTAAAATAAAAAGAGAAATAAAAAGAGAAATAAAAAGGTATTATTTTTTGGAGTCTTTTCATATTTAAGGCAAAACCCTAATTTAAATCAAAAGGGTATTAATTATATAATATATATAATATTTACTATTTATATACAAAAATAAAATAAAATATAGTATATTTGTAAAAATGTATTCTTAGTGTTAAATATTAATAAACTAAAAATATGTATATTTTTGGTATTTTATCCTAAGTGTATATATATATATATATATATATATATATATATATATATATATATATATATATATATATATATATATATATATATATATATATATATATATATATATATATATATATATATATATATATATATATATATATATATATATATATATATATATATATATATATATATATATATATATATATATATATATATATATATATATATATATATATATATATATATATATATATCTTTATTATTTACTAAATAAATATTATATATATATAAATAATAATAATTAATATTTATGAAAAAAAAAGTATGTTTTATATAAAAATATTTCAAGAAGATAAAACAAAATAAAAATAAAAACAAAATGTGTTTACATTATTTTCTCTATTTATTCTAAATAATATATTATTTATTTATTTGTATACAAATACCAATATAATCCAATAAATGTCTAAAAAATATAAAAATGATGCAAAAATATTTTTTTTATGTTTTTAATATGATAAGAAAAAATAAATGAGTCAGAATAAAAAAGAAAAAATCAAAAAATCATAAAAATACACAAAATGGGCTTGGGGGGTATGAAAATGGAAATAGGGTGTGAAAAGAAAAGACCACACAGGCCCAGCCCATGTGGCTTCTTCTTCAACCTTCAGACAAAAATTGTCCAAAACGTGCGCCTGTTCTTCCTTGTTCAAACATCCTGATTCTTTGATCTTTTGCACAAATTTTCAACACAAAAAATGTTAAGCATGGAATCACGATTCCAAATATATAAAGAACACCTCCTAACTCTCAGAAATGAGAGAGAATTTTGACATTCCCAAATCCTGACCTAAGTTTTCTGCCATTTTCAAACCTTAAATTCTCACAGCTCAAGCAAAAGAAATGAAAAGTAAAAGCATGTACAGGTTCAGTGGCATGAGTAGAACATTCCTTATTCACAAACTTAGAGCTAATGATGCCTATACTAAGAGTTAGAAGTTCACCAAAGTACCTGTTCAGTTGAAGTTCTATCTGGCAATGGGGAAGCTTTCAGTGCAAGATAATGGTTGGTTTAGCTTCCTTGAGGTGTGGTGATGATGTTCCAATATTTACTTTGCCTTTAGACACCTTGAATTGAGCTGTAGAACTTCAACTGCAAAATGAAAAAGTGAAAATGGTGGAACTTGTTAGAGGAATTACAGATCGTGTTTCAGGTCTTGGTTAGTTTGCACTGATGCTAGGGAATGTGTGTGAACTGGTTTGGGCAAGAAAGCTTGAGAGGAATGAAAGATGGCACTCAAACTGCAGGCCTTGCCCTGTTCTTGCAGTTTGATGGTGATTCTGGGATTGGGAGTGTATGAGGGATGTTAGGGTCGTGTACTAGCTTGGTTGGGATGTCTTGGATCTGTTTTACAAGTTTGCTTAAGTGTTTGTAAGCTGATATGAGAGTTGTCTCACAAAATGCCAAGTTACTTACACTTTAAGCAACAAATGCCCAAGTTGTGTTCTAGGTTAGTAGAGGCCCCCTAATGTGCTGCATAATCTCTCCTTGATCAGAGTGTTTTTCTCATAATCTTGTGCCAATTAGATTTCATTTGTACCTCTTGGATTTTCAATTGGACATAAAGCTTAACTTTTCAAAAATGGTTATTTTGCTTTTTCCATAAATGGATTAAACTTTTATGTAATGCTTGAACTCAAAGAACAATGCTTTAGCACAATGAACATGCATTAAATTATTGAGTGTTGGATGGTTTAAGGACCTGTAATCAAGGGGCATGCTGGTTTGAGAAGTTTGCACAAATTATGAACATGAAAAATAGCCAATTCAAAAGTGAGTTTTTGCCATATTGTGAAATTCGATTCTCTCAAGTTATGAGGTTGTTTGAGAAGTTCTTAGACATTTTGGAAAGCTTGGAATGTGTACTACAATCCATCTTTGAAATGAAAATTTAAATTCCAAGTGGAAGTGTATGGAAAATGGCCTTGAAGTTGGGTAAAAAACCTTGTCAAAATAGGTTAAAATTTCACTAAGTTAAGAATGGTTTAGTGCCCTTATTCAAAAATTTGTAACTTGAGATACAAGCCTCATTTTGGAAAACTTTGTGAATCAAAGTTGTATATTATGCAACAAGCTACAACTTTCATGTTTTGACTTTTGTTTGAATCCAAATAGATCTTGGTGGAAAAGTGGGGCAAAGTTGCGAAAAAATTAGGGTTTTTCATAACTTAGAAAAATTCTAAGTTATGAAAAATTCCCATTTCAAACCCTAATTTGCAAATTTTGATTTCTTGGTGAACAAGTTTCATGATTTAGCATGTTTTGATGAAAAATGAATCTTGACTCTTGATTTTGACCAAAAAGTCAAAGTTTGACTTTTCAGTATACAGTCAAAATTGATCAATTGACTGGGAAATTCAACTGTCAATCTTGTGTACTTGGGATCTTTTGAACTTGTTGAGCATGTCAAGATAATTCCATGGGGTCCTTGAGTCCATATGTGAACTTGGTTTGCCATTGGCTAGGTCAAACAGTCAAAAAATTCCTTTGTGCAGTCAAAACCCTAAAAATGACCATTTTGCCCTTTTGGTGATCTGATCAAACTTCTTGTGGAATTGTGATCCCAACTTGATCAAATGGTTCATAGGAGTTCATAATGTTGATGTGGGTCAATTTTCATGAGATTTGACTGTCAATTGGTCACAGTTGACTTTTTCCCCAATACAGCTGATTTCTAGGTCAACTGTCCAATTGACTGGGCAAAACTTGGAATCAAGACTTGAAACTTGACATGGATAAACTTGGGAGTCCAATATGAAGCAATAAAGTCATCTTAGGCATTTTAGGTCAAAACATCTTTGTGCAAACACAAACCCTAATTTGGGTCAACAGTGCAAGGAGAAGTCTTGAGCAGATGAAACCCTAACTGGATCTTGATCTCCAAGGGCTTTGTGATGAGAAATCAATGAGAAATGGGAGGGCAAATTTTGGGGTACAACAGGTATTTACTAAGGTTTCTTGCCCATTTTCCTTTATGACTATAAACGTTCCTTCGAATGTCCCTCAAACATCCAACGGCTAGGGTTACCTACTTACGAATAGTAGGATAACATTGTCTAAAGGAAAAGAGGAAAAGAACAACCCTTTCGAGTAAAGTAGATAGCTGTTATATGCTTGCTCAAACAAATTTTTACACCTACACAAAAAAACTTTCAAAAACATTTTCAAAACAATTTATCAACAGTCTTGAGGACTGATACAAGAGTTATCATAAAGTAAATCGCCTTACTATTGACATTTCAAAAAATACTTTTCAAAACACAACAAAGCACAAGGTATTTCAAATGAGCTAAGCATCTAAGAGCCCATAGAAAATTACGGATGGAAAGGGTGCTAACACTTTCCCTCTCCATAATCTACCCCCTTACTCAGAAATAATCTCGAAAGGTCTTTTTCTGTTCTTTTCACCCTTTCCTTTATTTGGATAAAAGAAAAGTCTATGGCGACTCTTTCTTACCGCAACATTTGCGAATACAAATGTAAAACTAGTATAACAGTCGGTTATGCCACCGTATCACATATGGTATTTGAAACCATACTCTGAATGAACCAGGTTCTGAAAGCTCATCATGTTCTGATAGCAAGCCAAGATGTGAGTTACTAAATCAAGTGCATCTAGTCATCTGATGATGTTTCTAATCCGACATTACAAACAGACTCTGACAAGTGTTCTAACTAGGGAAGTGTTCCTTTCACTCTGATTAGATTGTTTTATTTTTCAAAATTATTTCATAAGTCTTGAACTAGGGGGACTCTAAACAAGTTGAGATTAGTTTTTAGAATATAGAACTTAGGGGGGGGGGGGGGGGCTTTATAGATAACTGTTGTACACCAAAATTTGCCCTCCCATAATCTTCAAAGTTTTGCCTCAAAGGGTTCAAAGTCTACTCAAGGGCTACACAGTCAAACCATCCTCCTAAGCCAGTCAAACTAGGGTTTTGGTTCTTGCAAGGAAGTTGAAGTTTTCAAGGGCTCAATCAAGTCCCACATGCTCATATACAGTGTCAAGCATCCATATGTCAAGGTTCAAGACTCACAACATCAAATTGCACAGTCAAAAATCCTAATTGCTCCACAGTCAACTGCAGGGGCAAAATGGTCATTTGACAGTCAAAAGTCAAAATTTTTGGTCAACATCTTATTTTGAAGCCACAATCTTCATTTGATCAATTCTTGATCATGATTTCACAAGCATGGCTCAAAAAGTCTCAAGATGCAAAAGTTTCTATTTTTGGACAGCTGAAAAGTCAACTGTAACTTGACCAAGGCATAACTTTTTCATGGTTCATCAGAAAAATCCCATCCAAAGCTCATTTTGAAGGGGATGACATTTCCTACAACTCATCTTCGCATTCCAAGTCCAAGAAATGCTCTCACAAAAAGTTATCAATTTCAACATTATAGGTCATTTTCAAAAGTCAACAAAAAGGGACTTTAAGTCAAAGACCATAACTTGAGATTGGTAAATCAAAATGACATGGGACCAAAGACATTGGTTAGAGGACTTCAAGACCTTTCCAAAATGTCCAAGAACATGTTCATAGCTTCAAAATTGAGCAAGATGTGCATTGGAGAAGTTGGGAAATTTTTGTGAAATGGCCAAAGTCAATTATCCTTGAAACTTCATTTTTGACAAAAGGGGCCCACTTTTTCCACTTGATTGAGCTTGGCCATGCTTCCCACGTGTCCCACAAATTATTTCAAGATTTAAAATTAATTTTTCCATTTTTATTTAATTTTATTTGATTTAATTCATTTTAAATCTTTAAAATTCAAATAAAAATCAAAGAAATTAATGGAGGGATATATTTTGTGATGATTAGCTTTGATACACCTTAAAACACATTCCAAATTCGTGCATGGCCTATTATGGCATAAAAATTCAAAATTTCACAAATATGGAAAATGGTTCAAAGTTGGTTATGGAGGAAATCTCAAACATGAATGCAAGGCTTCAATGACCATAATATTGTTTGATACACATTACACACTATATATACAAGCCTTCCCAACCTCATTCAAAAAAATAGGGTGTGCAGAAACGGCCAAGAGCAAAACCAAAAATTATTCAAAAAGTGAGAGTTCTAAAACATAGTTGCGAGCATCTTCAGATTAAAACAAGCACGTGGTTTTATTCTTTGCCACACCCTGAAGCTAAAGCAACCTTTGCCAAGTCCTGAGGCTCATACCGCGCTGTAAGTTCTTCCCAGGTCCCCTATAATCTCCATATTATTTTCTTCAACGTTTTCCTGTGCAGATTCCAATATGAGGTGCATCATAAGTCTCACATCCCAGCGCAACCAAGTGTCATTGGAGGCAGATCCAAGGGCCAAAAGCGTAGAACACCATATTCTGGAGTCAGCGTGGGCATAGGTGATCAAAAAAGTCAAACGAGTTTGCTTTCAATGGGCCACAATTCTCAATTAAACACCTCCAAATTTCAGCCCACACCCCCCTTGGTTTTACTTCTTTTTTTTCATTTTGTTTTGTTTTTTCTATTATTTTAATTTCTAACCTTTTTTATTTTTATTATTATTAACAAATTAACTTAATTAACATATTTTCATAAAAAACCAAAAAAATAGAATTACATCATTATTATTATTATTATTTTATTTTGTAAATAAATATTAACCAAAATAGTTTAATTAGGCAAGTTTAATTCCTTTTCTTAAATAATTAAAATAAATCTAGAATTAGGTAAAAGTTAACTTTTAATTTTATTCCATTTCTTTTATTTCATAAAAACATAAAAAACAAAAAAAAATATTTTCTTTTAATTAAATTAATTAATTAGTCATTAATTAGCTTTAATTTCATTTTAATTACAAAAAAGACCAAAAAAAATCAATTCCTTTTCTTAAAAGGGTCAACACCCTTAGCACTTTCCGATTTAATTTTTATTCGCGCACAGTTTATTATTATGTAATTGCTCCAGACATGTAATAGTAACTAGGACTTTTACTGTTTTTATTTACTTTCCGTACTTATTTACCAAAAAAACGGGTCTTTGTAATTTTTGGCGATGTATAGACCCGCGCCTTGTAATAGCGTAGGATTTACGTTTCCGCAATTTACTTTCCGCACCCCTTAACTGTTAACTTGCATGAAAGAATGTATGTAAATAAAAACAACTCGTAGCTCACTAATTAACAAGACAAACATTAACTGAATACAACACACAAATACACACACCACTTCTAGGGTACGCCTCACTTGTTGCCTTCGAAACGTGGTCGTCAAGTATAGGACGTCTTAGCGGTCCTTATGTCCATGATCCAGTTGCCTCGGAACAGTTGCCTCGAAACAGTTACCTCGGAACAGTTGCCTCGAAACGGTTGCCTCGGATTAAAAAAGGATCAAGAACATAAGGGTAGCTTCTAAGGTGTCCTAACTGTTGCTTCGGTGACCACAATGTCCCTACAATCGAATTGACCCGAACACCTCCAATGGTGGTGCTACCTACCTCTCAATGGTGGGATGGCACTACCTTAAGGACATTTACACAACTTAATTCCTTAGGGTAGGTAGATGACTCATAGATACTTGCTCTTTTCAAAAACAAAACAAAACATCTTTTCACACCGACACTTTTCAAAAAGCTTTCAAAACAATTTTTCAAACACTCTTGAGGACTGATACAAGAGTTATTCAGAAATCTTTCAACGAAACTTTTGCAAAACCCACTCACATTTTGAAAAGCAAACAAACATTTTGAAAACATAAGAGCAAGTACCTAAGAGCCCATGGATAACCATGGATAGAAAGGGTACTAACACCTTCCCTTTCTATAAATTTACCTCCCGAACCGAGAAACATTCTCGAATAAGGAATTTTGTTGTGCTTTTGTCCTTTCCATGTTGGAGAATATAAAAGACGGTGGAGACTCTTGCTAACTGCGACATTTCGCGAAACCAGCTTAAAAAAAAGTCAGTTCTAAATCCATCGATCACAATAACTCTGAATTGTTCAAACATGATTAAACCTGTAAAAATTATTCCTCAAAATACATGATTTTGTAATCATCAAAAAATGGGAGATTGTAAGAAAAAGATTTAGTTATGCATTTATCCTTTAGTTTTGATGATAACAATACATTTTTCTTAGAGAATAATTTTATACCTTGTTTTGTCTAGGGATGGAAAAAATATTTGTACCTGCGGATATTTGCGGGTAAAATATGTATTGGGTACGGGGCCAAATATATGTTTAATGTTATCCATGCCCTTGGATATCTGTATTCGTTAATAAATTATAAAAATTACTTAAATATTATTAGTTTATTATACATATCTTTTCATTTTTTTTAAAACTAAAAAACTAGTCTTCTTATTTTTTTTTTTAATTTTCTTTGAAGCAAACCTTTATATTTAGTACAAATTTATTGTTATTGTGATAATAACATCTTGTGTCTTTAAAAGAAGCTGAAAATATTTATTTTAAATATAATTTTATAAAAATAATGTTATTCATGGATATCTGTAAATATCCACGGATACCTTAAAATCTGTGGATTACCCATTTAGCGGATATTCGTACAAATATGTATACACTATGCCAAAAATAAGTTTTAGCAGCACACATACGAAAGCGCTTTTAGGAAAAAGCGCTGCTGTAGGTTTTAAAAAAAATTCGCTTAAAAAAAGCGCTTTCAAAGGGTGCCTTAAGAAAGCGCTTTTCAAAAGCGCTGCTAAAGGTCACCCTTAGAAAGCGCTTTTGGAAAAGCGCTGCTAAAGGGTGCCTTTCAGAGGGTACCTTAAGAAAGCGCTTTTCAAACGCGCTGCTAAAGGTTAGCCTTAGAAAGCGCTTTTACAAAGCGCTGCTAAAGCTGGCCTTTAGAAAGCGCTTTTAAACGCGCTGCTATAGGATATGCTACGGAAGCGCTTTTACATTAAAAAGCGTTGTTATAGGTGACCTTTAGAAAGCGCTTTTAAAAGCGCTTTCGTAGGTAGTTTTATAATAAATATCAAAAATTCGTATCATCACTTTTCTATTGTTCTTCACGATATCATCAAAGCCCTAAACCAGAGCTCTGCCGCCGTTAGCATCTACAGATTTTCGTCACGATCACCACTTGCCACTTTTCTATTCGTCATCAGGACCTCTGCCTCCGTCTTCTTGTCAGGACCACCGAGGCAGTTTAAGGACTTCTTCATCAGGACCTCCGTCTCCGTTAGCATTTGCAGAGAGAACAACGACCACCACTTGTCACAGGAGAAACGCAAGGTGAAATCACAAAGTTTGCTGCATCAGAAATCACAACAATATACAACACAAAGTTACACAACTCAGCTCTAGGTATTTCAATTTCTATTATAGTTTTGAATGAATAAATTGTTCTATGCTTGCTTTGATTCTAATTTATTATATTTACATACAATTAATTTGCTTCCTTACGTGCTGTTCTAATCCGTTTAAATTCTATGGTCCTGATATTAGTAGAAAACAACACATTTTCATGTGCTTTTTATTTTATCAAACATCATTTATATTAACAAGTTGTGCATTGGTAAAATAAGCTAAGAGAGAAATAATAGAGAGCGTAAAAAAATATTTAATAAAGGTACCCATATATATATATATATATTGTTAAATCTATTAATATATTGTTTTTTTCGTGTGCTTTTTATGATTGATTTTGAGCAATGATAGTTTCTTGTTTATGGTTTCTTGTGTTATACTTGTGTACTAAAGTAGTTGATAGAATAAAATGAATTTAGTGAAAAGTATTGAGTATTGGTTTTGTTATATGGTTGTGCAAAAGAGCAAGTGCAAGTTTTGAGTATTGGTTTTGTTTTCTAATTTATCATTTAGCTCAGATTGACTCAGAAACCGTAAACCATGGATAAGACATGGATGTATTCCAATCGATTGTCGAAAGAGTACGAGAACGGGGTATCGGAATTCGTTAAGTTTGCTGTTGCGCATGCCGAAGACCCCAGTCGAATGACATGTCCTTGTTTGTGTTGCTGTTATGGGAATCGGGTTGACGCGGTTCAGTTGGCATCGCATTTAATACGGTATGGAATTGATAGAAGTTATACATGTTGGAATATGCATGGTGAGAAAAGTGACGGGAATGATGAATCGGGGGATAATAGGACCTATGCTTCAAACGACAATGGCACGGACACATACGATTATGATCGAGTTGAAGAGATTGCAGAAGCGCTTGAAGAAGATCTTAATGATTGTCCCAAAATGTTCGAGAGGTTGGTAAGCGATGCAGAGAAACCGTTGTATAATGGTTGTACAAAATTCATAAGATTGTCTAGGGTATTAAAGTTGTACAACTTAAAGGCGGGCAATGGATGGTCGGATAAAAGTTTCACAGAGTTATTAGCCCTTATGAAAGATATGCTACCAGAGGATAATGTTCTCCCCAATCGAACGTATGAGGCCAAAAAGATGTTGTACTCTATTGGCATGAGCTATGACAAGATACATGCCTGTCCAAAAGATTGCGTTTTGTTTCGAAACGAGTATGCATCGTTAAATGAGTGTCCTAAATGCGGTGCCCCTCGATATAAGAAAAAGTTGTCTCTGGCAAAAGTCTTATGGTATTTTCCTATAATTCCGAGATTTAGACGGATGTATCGTAGTGAAACCGATTCAAGACACTTAACTTGGCATGCAGATGAAAGAATTGTTGATGGGAAGTTTCGACATCCGGCAGATTCACCACAGTGGATGAAAATTGATAATGATTATCCTGAATTTGGAAAAGAAGCAAGAAACCTTCGCTTGGCATTGTCTACTGATGGAATGAACCCACACGGTATTCAAAGTATCTCGCATAGCACATGGCCTGTGATTCTTATGATTTATAACCTACCTCTGTGGCTATGTATGAAGCGTAAGTACATGATGTCATCTATGTTAATTTCTGGGCCTAAACAACCAGGAAATGACATAGACGTATATTTGGAACCTTTAATCGAAGATTTTGTGGGAGAACGGTGTGGAGGTTTATGATGGGTATAGGAAAGAAAGTTTCCACTTGAGGGCGATGTTATTTGGAACAATTAACGATTTTCCAGCCTACGGAAATCTATCTGGGTATAGCATTAAAGGTGAAAAAGCGTGTCCTATCTATGAAGATGGAACCGATACGATGTGATTGAAACTTTGTCAGAAGAATGTCTTTCTCGGTCATCGTAGATTCTTAAATTCTAAACATCAATATCATGGATGGAGAAAAGCGTTCAACAGAGATACCGAAAAACGTAGAGCTCCGCCTGGATTGACAGGTGATCAATTATTTGAAAAGGTGAAAGATGTGAGTATTCAGTTTGGCAAGCCTTTTGCACATAAAGTTGTTACACGTGGGTGGAAGAAGAGGTCGATTTTTTTTGAATTTCCATATTGGAAATCTTTGTACGTAAGACATTTTCTTGATGTTATGCATATTGAAAAAAATGTATTTGACAGTGTTATTGGTACGTTACTCAATATAAAAGGGAAGTCTAAGGATGGTCTTAAAGCAAGGGAGGACATGGTAGAGATGGTAATAAGAACTGAATTGGGACCCGTGAAAAAAGGAAGATGAACATATCTACCACCTGTTGTTTACACTCTATCCAGAAAGAAGAAAAACATATTGTGTAAGTTCCTAAGTGAGGTTAAAGTTCCAGAAGGCTACTCATCAGATATTAGAAGACTTGTGTCTATGCAAGACCTCAAGTTAAAGAGTTTAAAGACGCATGATTGCCATGTTATAATGGAACATTTTCTACCGATATACGTTATATTCTTCCAGAAAAAGTAAGAAGCGCAATAACTAAACTGTGTTTTTCTTCAAGTCAATTTTCAGCAAGGTGATCGATCCTGAGATCTTACCAACATTGCAAAAAGAAATAGTTATTACTTTGTGTGATCTTGAAATGTATTTCCCTCCCTCGTTTTTTGACATAATGGTTCATCATGTCGTTCATCTTGTCAAAGAGACACAATTGTGCGAACCAACTTATATGAGATGGATGTACCCTACTAAACGTTATATGAAAATATTAAAAGGGTATGTGAAAAACCAAAGTCGACCAGAGGGTTGTATTGCTGAACGATATATTGTTGAAGAAGCGGTTGAGTTTTATACTGAATATCTGCCAAATGTTCAATCAATTGGACTCCCCAAATCTCATGTTGTTGAAAAAAAGAAGGTAAAAAGCTAATTGGAAATAAAGTTGTGACAATATCAATGGTCAAACGGGATCAAGTGCATTTGTATGTTCTGCATAATGAGCTTGAAGTTGAGCCGTATGTTGAAATTCACAAGGGTGTTCTTCGAGGTTTAAATCCGAATAGAAATGAGAATTGGATTGTACGAGAGCACAATCGAAGTTTCATACCATGGTTTAAGGAACATATTTATTCAAAGTATCGTTCAGATCATGCTTCAGTAACAGAAAGATTGAGATGTTTAGCATACGGTCCAAGTTTAGTTGTGTTTTCTTATAGCGCATATGCAATTAATGGATACACATTTTATACCAAAGAACAGGATGACAAAATTACTATGCAAAATAGTGGTATCACCTTGATCGCTGAAGCAATGCATATATCAAGTGTGAAGGACTTAAACCCAAAATTTGCAAATCTGTCATATTTTGGGGTTACCGAGCGCATTTGGATGTTTGATTACGAGAAGTTTCAGATTCCTATATTTGGTTGCAAGTGGGTTGAAAATAATAATGGCATACGAATGGATAAGTCAGGTTTTTTGCAAGTGGATCTTAATAGGGTGGGGTACAAAGATGAGCCTTTCATTCTAGCCTCTCAAGCTAAACAAGTGTTCTATGTCAATGATCCAACAAGTACGAAATGGTCTATAGTGCTATTATCTAACAAAGTAATTGATGAAAGAATTGGAGATCAAAGTGATATTGGTGTTGACATTGAATCTTTAACCATAACTGATCAAAATGATAATGAATCATGTATTAGAAATGATCATAATGAGGGTATTTGGATCAATCCAACTGTTCGCGTTGTTAAGAGACGAGTAGAACACATTCCTACCAAGAAAAGAAAGAGACCTTAGTGAAAAGGGTAATAGTATATATAATTATAGCCTATATCATTCAATAAAATTTAATTTGTCATTTCATTTTTATTTGTCATTTCATTTTTATTTGTCATTTCATTTTTATATTTGTCATTTCATTTTTATTTGTCATTTCATTTTTTTTTGTCATTTCATTTTTATTTTCCATTTCATTTTTATATTTGTCATTTCGTTTTTATTTTTTTTCATTATTACAGGTCAAATGGCTAGTAATCAAGAAAACTCAAAAGATGCAAATGCTCCTGAAAATGCTCCTGAAAATACTCCAGAAAATACTTCAGAAAATACTTCAGAAAAAGATATTACACGAGGTATAACTATTATGAGGGGAATCATCTGTGATAGAGATAGAGGAGTAACATATAATGTAGATTGGAATGATAATGACCAACTAATTGGGTCTAATGCTGCAAAGTTGACAAGCTACATTGGCACGCTTGTTCGTATGCACATTCTGATCACCACTCCTAGATGGAAATGAGGAGAGTTGGATGAGGCTAAGGAGAAAGTTTGGACTGAGATAAAGGTACATATATGGTTTTTGTTATTTGCTTTATCTTGATGATAATATGTGTTTAAATTTCTTTTACTAACACACTTTATGCGTATGTTTTTTTGTAGAGGTATTTTAACATTGAAGATACCCGTAAAAAGTATATAATGGGTTTGGCTGGAAAAAGACACAGAGGGTGGAGAACATTTTTAACAAACAAGTATCTTAAAGATGATGAAGGAAATTTTCTTGATCCGGAACGTCCAAAGAAATATGAGAACTTCATTACACCTGAAGAATGGGTTGGTTTTGTAGGCCAAAGAAGAGACGAGAATTTCAAGAAAGTGAGTGTTATCAATCGCGAGAGAGCGTCAAAACCCGCATATCCATACAAAAAAGGGCGTTTGGGATATGCTCGCTTAGAGGAAAAAATTGTAAGTAAATATAAACTCTACGATCTTATTAATTCTCTCAATGTGTTATAATTGATGATCTTAAGACTTGTGTCAATGCGTAGTTAGAAGAGACGAAAAGTGACGCAACATCACTACCGGCACATTTGTTGTGGAAGGAAGCCCGTGTGGGCAAGGATCAAGCTGTTAATCCCGATATTCAACATGTGTATGATGAATGTGAAAGTATAAGATTATGTCTTTAGTTAAATCAATTAATGTTTATTAATATTTAAATAATTTTTTATCTCCACTAATAATTTTCGATATGTAAATGAATTACAGGAGACCTTGTCGCAATCGGTATCCCCATGTGAGGATCATCAGGATACCAGGAGCGTACTTAGTCGAGCACTAAATATTGCTGAGTATCCGGGTCAGGTGAGTGGTAAAGGTCATGGTGTGACTCCAACCTCTTTGTATAAGCATCCAAGGAGAAGAAATCCTAGCAATGCATAAGTGATGCAAACATTGCAGGATTTACAAGCTCAAGTCCGTGAATTGTAGAAGGATAAAGAGAGATATATGGCGGAAAAGAGCAGTTCACAATTGAAAGAAACTAGTGACAAAGCTAGTATCAACTGTCAGCATAAATTTCCCGAGGTAATTTTCAATATATATCCGTTATTATTATAGAATATTTTTAGTCACTTCTAACGGTTATTATTGGTTTAGGGCATTTCATCTTGCCAGCTATACCTATCGTCGTCGACTTATCGACTAGTTGGCAAGGGAAAAGTCCATAACACTTCGGGAGATTTACTTCACCATAGACCGCTTCCGGATGGACACATGAAAGTATCGGTTGACATTGCTTTAGATATGGATGCGTTGCTGCCGGTACCCGACATTGTTGCTGAGACCACATTGTTGCGAGATGCAATAGGATCTTTTGTTGCATGGCCATCGGACCTCATTTTCATAGATGATCAGGTATGTTGAAAACAATTATGAATCTTTAAGTATTCAATTGTCAGTTCTGACCTCAGTTATTTCCACGCTAATTATAGACTCCTACAACACCCGCATCTAAGGGTAAAGGGATTTTGCGGCACGACGAGTCTGATGTATCACAAAAAGAGGTACGTTTAAAGTGTTAATTATATGATCCAAATAAAAAACTGCATAATTTTATAATTTAACTGAGTCTATATGATTTTTAGGTACCTTTTCAAGGGTCACAACAAGTGAGCCAGAAAATCGTTGGCGTACCACCCAAGAAAAGGGTGCCTATTAGATTTTTCCCTCGATACCGGTAGTGTCTTGAAACAATAGTGGGAACAACAGATTTGATGGATGGTGGTATTCATCAAATGGATATGGATCAAGGTATCTTTGGTTTTCCTTGCACCGAAATAATTGGACATGAGGACGTGGAACAGATTTTCCGTCATAAAGAATTGGGCGTCAGTATTATGCACGCATACATCCGGTAACCCCCATCTTTATATTATGTAATTAGTTGAAATATTTTTTAAACATTTCAATGAATATAGTCTAATATTAATTATGTTTTTATTTAAGGCCGTTATATGACAAATTGATGCGCGGGAATCAATTGTCAAACAGATTCCATTTCGTGTCTTCCTCCCGTGTCAGCGGAGCGACAATTAGTAGGGAACCGGAATCAGTAAGAGAGCACTTAGTCGAAAGATTCATGGCAACTGGCAGTATAGAAAGCTTATATCTTTGGACGTATAATACTATTCCTACAGGGTTAGATTTTCATTCTAAGTTCATTTAATATTTGTAATTTTTGCGTAGAAAATTTTCTTCTAAACTGTTGTTTTAATTTATAGATGTCACTGGTTGTTGGTTGCTATCGATCCTATAAAAGAAGTGGTCTATTATCTGAATTTGGTTGACGGTGATTGGATAAATTATCTGGATATGAAGTTAATGATTGATACGTAAGTGAGATTATTCTAAATATTTGTGTGTGTTTATATATTTAATTATTTCTGTGACATTGTTATAAATATATATTTTTATTTTGTTAGAGCGATACAAGTATTCCGGTGTCAAAGAGAAGCTCGGGTACGACGGTCTAAATCAAATAACATTAATTGGATCAAAGTGCAGGTATATTAATTTCCACTATTTTGCTTATAATATTTATGCTATTTGATAAAACAATACAACTATATATTCTTATTTGTTTTTCTATGTAGTGTCCTCAACAATAAAACGGTATAGATTGCGGATACTTCGTTATGCGGTTTATCAAAGAAATTATTCAACTGAATCAAATAGAGATTCCAGTCACGGTATGGATTTATAACTTAGGATTTGTTTTATTATTTCTCGGATATTTCATATAATTTTTTACTTTTAACTAAATCATGCATATTATGTTTTGTTATGTAGTACTTCGATGAGTACAAATGTGCATATTACACGAAACTTTAGTTGGAAGAAATCAAAGAGGAATTGTGTCAATATTTTATTGAGCAGAGAATCATATAAGGACTGGTTTAGTTGTTGTTAGGGTTGATTTTCTAAGACTGATTTTGAGTTACAATACTGATAACAATGGTTTATATATATTTTGAGGTACAAAAATGGTGTATATATATTTTGGATTACAATGGTATACAATGCATTACCGCGGTTTATGAATTACAGGTTATGGCAACTGGTTTATATAAATAATATCCTGCAAACAATGCAGGTATATGAATTATATAAATTATACCTCTAAAAAAAACACCCTATGAAAGCGCTTTTTAAAGAAAAACGCTGCCTTAGGTAGACCTATGAAAGCACTTTTTCACATAAAGCGTTGTCTAAGGTAAACATATGACAGCGTTTTTCCAGGCAAAAGCGCTGCTAAAAGACAACCTATGAAAGCTCTTTTCCAGAAAAAAGCGCCACCAATGAAAGCGCTTCTTCATAAAAAAGCGCTGCCAAAAGCCTACTTAAGAGAGCGCTTTTTAAAAAAAGCGCTGCCAAAAGCCTACTTAAGAGAGTGCTTTTTAGAAAAAGCGCTGTCATAGGTAGACCTACGAAAGCGCTTTTCATTAAACAAAAAGCGCTGCTAAAACCTATAGCAGCGCCACCTTAGAAAGCGCTTTTAAGCGCTTTTAAAGGCCAAAAAAAGCGCTTTCGTAGGTCTTTTTTGGCGTAGTGATATCATATTTATCTAACAGAGCGAACATGAATATCATATTATCTGTCCCCATGGATATCCATTTACATCTTTTGTTTTGTCTAGTGTGTAGCTTTTTGCTAACACGTTCTACCTCTGATAGAAGGGCATGCGACGTCGTTAGTTTCTGAATCCACACACTATGACTCTGGAGAGACTTAAATGTATGTTACAAATATCTAGTCAAGTTCTGGAATGTCTTTGGACACTGGTTCTGATGAATGTTAGTCCAAAGTTTGTGTTGTGGCTCTGATTAAAGAGTTTCTGAAAACTTATCAAGCTCTGAAGATTATACGCTTTCATGTTTCGAGATTCTGAAGACTGAAGTTCTGAAGACAAGATTTTGAAAAGAATAAGTTTTGAAGACTCTGAAGACATGTGTTTTGAATATTCTCTTTGATACTTTTGGTCGTTCTACTACAAAAAATTATGTAAATTGTGGCGGTTTTATTAGGTCATATAATATAGTTTAACTTATGGCGGTTTTAACCGCCACTTTTTGCTTAAAATAATTAAATTTAAGATGACCTTATTCACTTTTTACTTTCCCTATTTTTTCTTATCATTGTACCAAATTTTTTCCTAATTGTATTAACTTCTTTATTTATTTTATAATAATAAAAAAAAACAGTGGCTATTTTATTAAAATTATAAATGATATTAAAAATTAAATTATTTATAAATATTTTAATAAAATATTAGTTAGTAAATCCTTAATTATTTAATTGTAATTTATAAATATTATTTAAAATTTATTTTAAAAAATTATTCAAAAATTATTTTAAAAAAATGTAAAGGTGATTTCAATTAATATTAATCAAGCCATAAAGACTTTGCTTCACCGCTTGGGTTCTAGAAGAGCACTTTCATCCGTGCAAGAAACCGATGCGACAAGTCATCTCAAAAGACTTCTTCCCACCCATTTTGCCAGCATTGAGTTCAAAATAGTTTCAAAGGTTGTTGATTCTTTTCATTTTTCAATCGATTCTTCTCGATATTGAATTCTATTTTGTGTTTGATTTTTACTTTTCATTGAGCTTTTGGTTTTTCAATTTTGCTGAATTATACTTTTATAATAGTTTTTTTTCCTTTGTCACTTATGTATTAGCTGTTTACTTTGTCCAATCAAGATTAACAGTTTGATTAAGCGCTTACAAAGTAGGTATTTGTCATATTAGTACTTATGTATAAGCTATGAATAAGTTTTCTAGTTTTGAACATGATTGTGGCATGTAAGAAGTTTTTTCATTTTATTTCCTTTTAAAATATTTTGCTCAGGGCACAAGTAGGCCTACTCATTTCCATGTGCTGCTTGATGAGATTGGCTTCTTCCCTCATGAACATCAGGAGCTTGTTCATTCTAAAGTAGTCTCATTTTTAATTTGCTTAAATGTAGTTTATGTACCAACTACCAATATTAAATCAATTAAAAAATATGGTTTGTAGATATCACAACTTGGACTATTGGCTAATGTGTGGATTCACGTTGGATATGACATAGGGGAAGGATGATAGACCAGTTCACAAGTGTGTCATTTAATTTCCACTCTAATTTCATTCATTTATTTATTAGTTTAGTCTTTATCATGTTATCAAATGGGATCTTCAATATCTTTGAGTCTATTGTTGAAAATATTTACGGATGAGAAATCAGGATGGTATGTTCCTAACCCCATTATAACAACGTTTAAATTTGGTCTTCATACATGTTATTATGATGCTTACAGTTTCTCTATTTTTATTTTTTAAATCCAATTTGAACTATGTTAATGTCATATCATAGTAGAACTATGTCATATAAATGGTGATGTTGTTTTGGCAACTATACTAGTAATTCTGCACTTGACTTTATATATGGCTGACTTATTATCATTTCTATGCCGACGTGAAGGAAACCAAATAAATAGAGATTGAGCAATGTTACTTAGGTTCAGTTTGATAGTTGTGTATGGCTGGCTAATTTGAATGCTAGCGATCTTTGGGGGATGAAGTCTTATTGAGTTTAGTGACACTACAGGCTTGTTGTTTTGAAAATCATGGTTTATGTATTCGTTGTCAAAGTAACTTAAGTAGAAGTTACTTAATGATGTTTTTTTCAACCTGTACTTGTTTTTGGGTTTCTGGTTTTTCTGTGATTTTTGGTGTAACTTTGTTTCCTTCGAACGATGTATTTGATATTATAGTAAATAAAGAATTTTTACAGGTGTTTTTAATTGATTTTAATATGTCTTATGTTTGGGTGAGCTCTTCTTTTAGTATAGTATTTTTATTTTGTTTTTCCAAATTGAATGATATACGGTTGACTATGCAATTTTTTTTGTGAAAAAAATGTGAAAATTGTGGCGGTTTCAAACACCATTAAATACTATTAATTTTGAGAAATTTTTTCAAGGTAAGGCAGTTTAAACTGACGTTACTAACAAAATAAAAATTGCAGTTTTATATTAAGTATATTATGGCCGTTTGTATGGCGGTTAATACGAAATCGTCAATTTTTTCTTTGCGGAAGCCATAAATACGATACTATTTTGAAACGCCGTTTTTTGTAAATTACGGTGGTAGAAACCGACGCAAAACTACTTTTTTAACAGCCACAATTTCGCTATTTTTTTGTAGTGTTCTAAGCATGCTTCATCAACATACATTCTGAAGCCTCTAAAGATAAGAAGATAAGATCAAAAGGTTTTAATGTGAATGAATAGTACATAGTACAAGACCAAATGTTTTCACTACTCTGATTTTGTGGTGTAAGGACTGTATTATAGTACGTACGATGTTATCTACCACTTTCACTGACCATTACACAAGAAGGCAATTTGAATTTAGAATTTCTATTCTACCCTCTAACAGATTTTTTTTCCTACAAAAGAAAGACTTTGAAGAATTGGAACGAAGAACTTTAATGCTCACTAGTATAGAAATGACTTTTAACATCGGGCGAAAATGACTTTTTACATCAGTTCTGGGTCCAATGTAAAGTCAGACGATATAGTAAATCAGAGACTTTTTACATCGATTCTGAGTCCGATGTGAAAAAGACAGTTAACACATCGGTTATAAGCTAAGCCTGATTTAAAAAACAATATAACATTATTTTTTTTAAAAATTGACACAACATTTTACATCGGGATAATGTGTGGACCGATGTAAAATATACCATTTTTACATCGATTGGGATTAATACCCGATGTAAAAGATTCAGCGTTGACAGTTTTTACATCGGTTGCTATTAATGACCGATGTAAAATGTAAGCAATTTTTTTTGAATAAATTATTTATTTTCTGGATGATTCCCTATAAAATAAAAATTGATACCCATGTTTTCATATTTTTCCAATATCATACATACTAAATTTAGGTCGCTATATATATGTCATAACTTTCCAACATCACATAGACCACATCTAGGTCGATATTTTCATATTTTTCACAACAAACTTACAAAATGAACAATTGTATTGCAAACTTGAATTGTATCACGACAAACAAACTCACAACAAAATTACAAATATATATTCTTCACAAAACATACAAAAATATTCAACTATTTATAAGTCTTTTTCCAAACTTGAATTATCAATATAAAATCCACAAGTAGATGAGTTATAGCTTCGGTAGACAACACCAAAATCACATTGCCTGACAATAAATAATAACAATTAACATCAGCAAAAAATATCAAGAAATTCAATACATGTGCAAAAACCACATGTAATGTGCAAAAACTCAATAATAACAATTATGTGCAAAAACTACAACTTAGACAATTCTATAAAACTCACCATATAAAGCTTAGTTTTTATATAACTTAAAGAAACATTTTTCCCAACGGAGTCGCAAATTATACAAATCATCTTGTGTTAATTATGTTGGGTCATCAAATACCTATAATACATAAATATAACAATATAGAGTTATTCTTTAAAAATTCATATTAAGTTGCAAAACAAAAAATAAATAACAACGTAAAGTTATTTGTATTACCTGCATCCAATTCTTGGTTATATTGGCAGAGACAATATCCAACATATTTTTCATCACATAGTACCCACAATCATTAGAGTTATGTTGTTGCCTTGTCTAAAATTGAATGACATAATTAGTGAATATTTATCATAAATTTAACTATAGAATTACAATTTACATCACACTTACATTGGGATGAAGCCATGTAGCCTTTTTTCTATTTCCATTTGCCATTTGATGAATCCCAAAAGAACTAATACAGAAATTGTTGCCTTAAATTCATATAGGCAACGATTTACGATTGTTGTCAAAAATATGTTTGCAACCCTTGATAATCGTCGCCTAAAATACTTTTGGAGACGTTTATGGAGCGATACTCTTTTATTTTTTTGCCAACGATTGTTAATTGTGCCCTTAACTGCTTTTGGGGACGATTTTAGAGCGTTAAAATATTATTTCTTTAGCAATATTTGACAATTGTCCCCTAAAATATTTTTGGGGACATTTTTAGATTGTTACATTAATTCTAATAAAAGGCTACATTTCTGAAATGTTGTATAAATTTTTTTAGAATTATCAAATTTTTGGTGGCAATCTTCCCTCCAAAACTTATACACTAAAAAACAAATATTTTTCTCTAAACATTATTAATATATATAAAAAAATATATTTTTCTAACACAGGAATTTAAAAATAAAAAATTTCAATTAAACAGAAAAAATTATATATATATATATATATATATATATATATATATATATATATATATATATATATATATATATATATA
The DNA here is from genome assembly GCA_948472305.1 of Vicia faba. Taxonomy (NCBI): domain Eukaryota; kingdom Viridiplantae; phylum Streptophyta; class Magnoliopsida; order Fabales; family Fabaceae; genus Vicia; species Vicia faba. Next base: position 1,075,160,932 of record OX451735.1, on the reverse strand, counting down.
TATATATATATATATATATATATATATATATATATATATTAAAAAAAAAATTCATTAAACAGAAAATAAAAAATTTTCTAACACAGAAATTTAAAATATTTTTCATTACTAGTCCTCTCAATTATTGCCACGTCTTATTAAAAAGAATAGAAAATAAAAAAAAGAAAAAAAAACAGATAAGGAATATTAAAAAGAATAGAAAATAAAAAAAAGAAAAGAAAAAGAAATAGATAAGGAAAACAAAAAAGAATAGAAAATAAAAAAAAAAGAAAAAGAAACAGATAAGGAATATTAAAAAGAATAGAAAAAAAAAAGAAACAGAAAACAAAAGCAGCAGCGCTCTCCAACTTCTTTTTCGTTCACACATTTCGCCGAACCTAGCCGCGCTCTCAGACGCTCTGTCCTTCATCCGCTCCGAGTCAAACCTCTTTCATTCACACCCTCCGTCGTGTTCTTCGTCACTCCGTCCAACTGCCACGCCGTGTTCGTCGTCCACTTCGTCGTCCGTTCGTCGTTCGCCGTCCAATTGCTTTCGTCTACATCGTCCGCCGTCCACGTCGTCCAAGTCGTCCGCTGTGTTTGTATGTATTTCTGCATTTATATTTCGATCTCCATTTCGTATGTTTTGATGCCATGTGTATAAGATTCAAAAACACCAATAGTTTTCAATATCATACTCAAATTCTTTCTCTGTTCAACATGATACACATAACAAATAGAGATAAAATTGAAATGTAACCACTTAGTGGCATGCTATGACCAATGCAATTTTATTCATACTGTAACGTATTAGTTACATTTTGTTATTCTTTATTATATTTATATTGTGATAGAACAATTTAATGGATGTAGATTTGGTAGCTGTAAGTATTTTCTTTTGAGCAATGGATCTAAACTTGGCTGTAAATCTTAGGTTTTTAGCTTTTACAATTATTGTACAAATTTATTTTATTGAACTCAGACAATTATAGGTGTGTCCTTCCCAAGGGCTGACTAGTGGGCAGCTAGTGATGGCCTCTGGCAATGTCAGTCCATGATAGACACTGGAACTCACTACACAAAAATGAAATATACTTATCATATTATATGAAAGAGATGCTAAAATTTGCATTAAGCATGTGTATTTAAATAAATTATGTTCGACATAAAAAATGAAAAGATACTTCATAATATCGAATTATGCTTGGACAATATGTTTGAAGAAGTGAAGATATCATCCTGTAAGTGGTTCAGTATCAAAAGTAAAGGCACATGCTATATATCATCTCTGGTGTTCGAACTCTGGGGCATGCCTTGGTTTGCATGGTGGTTAACACGATAAAATCGAGGATATAATCAGCAGTGATAATGAGAACAAGTTATGAAGCAGAATGCAGTTGTGATGTACCTGTTTGTAGTCTAAACCATTCGTTCTGAGTATTGTTTCGTGCTGGATTTTTTGTTCTGCTACAGAGGTGCATAGATACGTAGGGATTATTCATTGTCTTGCTTGCTATTGCGATCAGATTTCAAGGTTGATACCTGGAGGTTTCATCGATGTTGTTGTTTCTTGGTATTAGGTAGAGAAAACTTTGTAGATCCTGATTATATTTCGGCAGCATTTGAGGTTCTTTAGAGCGCGTGCTGTAAATTGGTGTTGCACTTTCTAGGTGTAGTTAATGCTGAGTTAGTATTGCAAATATTTGTAGTGGAGTTGATCTAATCAACTATCAATCCAAAACAATTGTCTTGAGTTATTTGAAGGTGCGAGAAACACAAGAAATTGAGAGTTTCTATTTGATTATATTTGAGGAAGATATTCTGAGTATTTTATAGATCAATGATAATTTTTCTTAGCTGGTGAAGTATTTAGTTGCACGACATGTAGCTTGAGAGGTGATGAGTTATGTGCTGGCTTCTAAATTTTGGTAGTATTGTTTTAGATCAAAATACAAAAGTATTGCAGAAGTAGGTCGGGATGAATGTACATCAGGCATGGACAAGTTTGTTGAAATAGTCTTAGAGTAGTTTTAATGCATGAACAAGTTGTTCAAACACATTTTATGAAAGTACCAGTGTTATAGTTTCAAAAAAGTCTATTTTGTTAGTTGAATCTATGTATACATAATAATAATATCATATAACTGATCTCTTATACATGTAACATGTAATATATCATGGATCAAAGATTGTATACACAAATAGATATATTGCTTATTTTGCTTCTTCATCATTCATACCATTTGAAGTGTTTTGACTATTGCTTCATCTTCATTTTGTTGTTCTGGAGAAATCTTGTTATCTGTAGAGTGTTGTTTGGATTTGTCACACATGGACACTGCTGGTTTATATTTACCTAAACTTGATAGTTCTTCAACACAATTCACAATGTCTTCCACACGTGCTACAATTTCAGTAAGCAAGGAAACCATGGTGACCACTTGAATAATATCCATTATTGGAATTTCCATTTTTGCATCATCATTATTTTGTGTGTTGGGATAAGATTTTAATAAATTTTGTAGCTCTTGTGCTGCACTGTTCATCTCCATGACCAAAATATCAAGTTTGTTAGAGTTTGTCATATTCCTTATTGTTAGTGCTAACTCTCTCAAAACATTTGCAGAGTTGTCACCAACTTGCATAGAGGTTTTGCTCATAATCTTCCTTATGTCATTTGAGCTCTGCAAAAAATAATTCAACTATTCAATTTTATTAATGTACCTCAAGAATATTTTCTTACTATATAGGCTTTGTTCGGTAAAAATAACTGATAGCTGATGACAATCTTGATATATTACCTTGTTTTCTGAATGTATACATCTGATAAGAGCATCAACGCAAGAAGCACATCGACGCATTGTGGCTCCGATTTTAAGATATTGTTTCCATGGATGACAGAAATTGAATCTTCCATGTGTAGGCTCCCATCTAGCTAAATTGGCCTGAGATTAATCAATGATTTATTTTAGTCACATTCAACAAATTATTAGCTAAAGGTATTGTTTTACATATATAAGATAATATCTTCCATATTTATATATACCAATGATTCTTCTGTTGCTTTTGAGTTTAGCACACATTTATAACCCATGATATTTTTGTTAGACTCTTCAGTTGCAGTTTTGACGGCCCACATAGCATTTCTTCCAACTCCATCATACAAAGGCTTTAAATAGTAGAAAAGTGAAACAGCTGTGAGTGCTATTCCTACTTTCAAACAATGGATAAATTTTCTTGGATCATTCACACCAATATCCCAAGCTTTCTTAAAAAATTTGCATAGCTTGAAATAAAGACTAGTTATAAATGTCCACATGCTACAAGAAACTACTGCTCTTTTCCATGTTCTTTAGAGCGCGTGCTATAAATTGGTGTTGCACTTTCTAGGTGTAGTTAATGCTGAGTTAGTATTGCAAATATTTGTAGTGGAGTTGATCTAATCAACTATCAATCCAAAACAATTGTCTTGAGTTATTTGAAGGTGCGAGAAACACAAGAAATTGATCTCATGGAGATGCTAATAGTTCCCCAAAGGATATAAGACCGCAAATGCATTCATCTACATCAACTCATGCTCCATGTCATGGAAAGGTAACCATATATACCAATATTATTGATTTATATTTTTCTAATTATGTTATAGTATCAAAATGGTTGTTAATGTATGCAAAAATTTGCAAGTATTGACAACACCTAGAATAAAGTAAGTGGTTGAAATTGTTTAAGTAATGACAACACCTAGAAGTGGCTGAAACTGTTTTATTTGTGCGAGCTTTCATTGATATTTCACAAACATACTTGCCTGGGATAAGATTATGGGACCCCCTTGTTTGATAACACTCACTATGTATGCTGTAAATTTATCCATATGATACTGAACACCAAAGAAGATACAACAAGTAAGAGTGTTCATCAGAGTTCATTTACTCCAAAAAATAAACATAAAAGGATAGCACAAGTTATACATACATACATACAGTTAAAGGCTATTGTAAGTCCTGAATAGTGAGCCAAAAACAGAATGGTTTTCATAATTGATTTATTTGCTAGTAAGCTCATGTCACCTATTACAGTTTAGAACAAAAATTCACATCCATTAAAAACCTTCATAATTAATTCACATCCATGAGATGTGAAGAATATAAACAATGTGTTTTGCTCATTGGTTTAGTTTTTATTTGTGCGAGGTTTAATTCTTGTTGATGTCTTAATTGTCCTTTGGATCAAAAATACTTATGGTTAATGTGTTTTATTTTATTTTCTTATGCAGCAATGTATCAATGAAGATGTTGAAAAGGACGATATAAATGATGAAATTCAAGAGGACGACATAAATGATAAAATTCAAGAGGACGACCTAAATGATAAAATTCAAGAGGACGACGTAGATGACGAATTTCAAGAGGACGACATAGATCTAGATGATGAATTTCAAGAGGAGGATATAGATGGTAAATTTAAAGAGGACGACGTAGATGAAGAATTTATGGAGGATGACATATCTAACGAATTTCAAGAGGACGATCTGGATGCTTTACTCCTAGAAGACAAACTTGAATGAGTTGGATGATGTCTTTTTTTTTGGCTTGTAGTTGAAAGCATTAAACTTGAAATATGATTTTTGTTCTTTTGCTGAACTATGTTTTTAGTTATTTTACTAGGGTCATACTTCAAAGTATTAAAAGTAATATTGTTATGTTAGGCATTTTGTGTACTCTATATACTATATCTTGAATTAAAGTTTGAACTCGATTTTATTATATTACAACTTTTATGGATGTATGGTTTAAGTTATATAATCAATATTATTTTTGAAGCCAATTATTATTGACTATATTATTTTGATAATAATTGCAAAATTGTATATTTTATGTGGACACTATAAAACAACAACCTATAAGCTATGGCTACACTTCAAAAACGATCTTCCTGATTCAGGTTTAAGGCAACGATTGTTAATTGTAGCCGAATTTGGCAACGCAACGCTTAAAAAACGTTGTCTCAGAGGCCGTAAATAATCGTCCCCTATTCCTTTACTATAGGCGACGTTTTTCAAAAGCGTTCCCAAAAAACATAAAAAAACGTCGCCTCAAACAATAGGCAACGCTCGCACAGGAGACGCCTAGAAAACGTCCCCTATTGTTTTAGGCAACGATTTTCAGAGTTCTGGAAACGTTTTTCAATTGTTGCTGGAGAGCCTAAATGTTGTAGTGTGGCAGAGACAATATCCAACATATTTTTCATCACATAGTACCCACAATCATTAGAGTTATGTTGTTGCCTTGTCTAAAATTAAATGACATAATTAGTGAATATTTATCATAAATTTAACTATAGAATTACAATTTACATCACACTTACATTGGGATGAAGCCATGTAGCCTTTTTTCTATTTCCATTTGCCATTTGATGAATCCCAAAAGAACTAATACAGAAAGATAAACATCACATAACTAAATTTACTCGCCAATCAAAAATCACATAACTATTAATTGCCAATGAAAGTAACATGAAAGATAAACTTACTTTGTAATAATTTTCTTCGTGTTCTGGTCAATTTCCCGATGAAGTGAACAAAATACGACAACTAAATTGTCTCTTGGACACATGACTATTAATTGTCAATGTCTCCTGTATGTGTGTGTGGAAACAGAAAAGTCACATAAAATATATATGTTATCAAAATTAAATAATATAAAACACAATTTCATACAAATTCTTACCCATGAATTAATGATAATAAGTGGCACACTCTGTTTTCATCATGTAACTTTTCTAGTACGTAATTTTTAACATCCTCTTGAAATTTCGCTCCATTATCATTATAAATACACCTAGCAGGGTCCATAAATTCATATAATTCTGAAATGGAATTCTCAAGACATACACGATGAATATACCTGAATAATTTTAAAATAAACATTAGAATTAAAGTGATGAGAGATATAACATATTAATAGAGATTGAATTTAATAAAATAATAAAATATACTTACGTGCATCAAATTTGCAGAATAGACACGTCAAGCCAATGACCTAAACCCACCAATAAATCTCTTATACACTTAGCTGAAATATAAAAATTAGAGACACTCGCACAATGACTTAATTGTATTTCCAAATGGTTGTCATCCATTTTTAAAACCATGAGTAACAATCTCTGAATATCATCAACTTCCAACTTCTTTGTGCTTCCTTTTGTGCTTCCTTTTGCAGTTGAACAACTTCATTTTCCGCTTTCATCGATAATTTCCATTTTTTTAATTGCATTTAATATTATCTGTGCTTTATGATAAACCCATAGACTTAAGTGTCTCCATTAATGATTGCTGAATCATCTTACGCTCTTCAACCAACTTTTATTCAAGTTCAGCTCTAAGTTTGGTTTCCAATATTGCAAGTTGTTCATTTACGTCAATATGTTGACGTGACCTTCCAAAGTAAGTGCTATGTTTATGGAGTTTTCCAACACCACGAACACGACCTCCATGCTCAGACGTTCCAATGGCTAATGTTAATATATCGTTACGTCCAACCGGAACAATTGCACCTTTTTCAGCTTCTTAAACTAGAGAATCTTACAAAATGCAAAAACCACAATTAATCAATCACAAATATAATGATACTTGAATTATTTTTCATTGTTTATTTACAATTTTTTCAGCAACCTCTTGTGTAGATTTTGATGTGTATTCTCCTCCTTTATTTTTTCGTGCTCTCTTCCATAACTCATGGCGTGATGGTGGAGATGGACTACCATTATCATCTAATGTGGAATTATCTCTCGATGATGAATTTTCTTTCATAATTTTCTCCTTAAGCAGACGATACCCTCCACGAGACAATAAGTGTGAGTATACATTCTTAGCCACATTATCCTTACACTTTTGACTTTTTTCCTATTATAAACTCAAAAAGTTATTAATCACTAAATATAATATAAAAAATTATGCATACAAAAACATATAACTCCTACTAACCTTAAATTCAGGGGTATCTCGAATCTTGAGAAACTCTTTCCATGCGTCTTCTGTAATAAAGTTATACTTGACATATAAAGGATGATCATTTTCTATGGGATGACTAATATATCTGTCTGTGAGTTGTGTCTTAAAACCTCTTCATCGCTCTCCCGCATATTTAATCCATTCTTTCTTCAACCTATCCTTCTTTGGATCATTACATTCTGGAATAATGAAATGAGCCTACAAATATAGTATATGTCATATGTTGTTAATTAGTATATGCTTATAAAATATAATAAAGTGTTGTATTTAAAATACCGGAATATCAGTCCAAATAGCATCTTTTACGCCTTCATCTACTTCTTTCCAATCATTTTTCACAATACTACAGTACTGTCGGGCAAGACATGCTATATAACTCTTAAAATGTGTAGCATTTTCACCAACACTAATACATTCATAGGTTCTTGGATTAAACTCGACCTTTATCTTTTCACCTGTTTGATGAACTTTGTCAATTTGTGTCATGAAAGTGGGACCTCTAACTCTTCTTTTATTGGGGTTACTAGATGAAGAAGGGTTGTCGTTTGAATCACCCATGTACTTGTTTACACAAAATAAAAATAATTAGAAATAAAATTAAGCACAATATAAAAACAATTAGAAATAAAATTAAGCACAAAATAAAAACAATTAGAAAATAAAGTAACATAGAATTAACTTATAAAAAAAATCTTACTATTCCTCCCATATCCCTTCTTCATGGTCCATGCGAATAGCATGCACATCACCCTCTTCATTTTCTTCAATGAATGTAGTCACATTTTTTAAGAAAGGATGAGTTTCAGAAATATCAAGATTCTCATCATGATTTTCATCACTATCATGGATCTTTCCTTGTAAAACCACTGACCACTTTTTATTAGAAGGATCTGTGACATAAAACACTTGTTTTGCTTGAGATGCCATGATGAAAGGTTCGTTTGCATAAGCTAACTTGCTAAGATCAACTAGTGTAACTCCAAATTCATCGGTTCTTACACCACTGTTGATATCAATCCATTTACATTTAAACACATGAACTTTAAACACAACATAATTAACTTCCCAAATCTCTTCAATCACCCCAAAGTACGGTGTAGATGCCATAACCTAGTTTTTATATTTAGCACTAGAGAAGTTCATGGACTCGGCCACAATTATTACCCCACTATTTTTGCATGGTGCTACGGTCATCCTTTGACTTTGTATAAAAAAAGTTTTATTAATATCATATCCACTCCAAGTTATTATGTTACATTTAGGCCCAAAAGAAAACCACTTAATAGTATTAGAATCACTATCTTCATTAGCAATTCTTTCTTTAAACCACTCAGAGAAACTCTTATTATTCTCTTTTAACAACCCTCTTTCATTCATCTTGGGATACTTTTTCTTTATGATGCTTTTGTGAGCAGATAAGTAAGGTTGAACTTCATCTATGTTATTCAATATATACAAATGCGCTTGAACAACCACATCAATACTTAAGCTCTTGGCCTTTAAACCTTGTGTACCCACACCCTTATATCTTCCATCATGATGAGACTTGGGAACCCCTACAGAATCCACTCCTGACAAATAGTTAAAACAAAAATCAATTTCTTCTTCTGCAGTGTACCTCTCAATAATCGATGCTTCCGGACGGTGTGGGTTTTGTATACCCTTTTAGGATCTTCATGTATCGATCTATTGGATACATCCACCGTAAAAAAAATTGGACCACATAATCTAATCTCTCTTACTAGATGAACAATCAAGTGAACCATAATGTCAAAAAATGAAGGAGGAAAATACATCTCTAATTGGCACAAGATAACTGCAGCCTCATTTTCCAAATCGTCTAACTTTAGTGGATCAATGGCTTTACAACAAATTGCATTGAAAAATAAGCACAACCTAGTTATAGTCTTCCTAACGTTGTTAGGAAATATCCCACGAATAGCCAATGGTAGTAGTTGTTGCATTAAGACATGACAGTCGTGAGATTTTAAGCCAACTAATTTAAAATCTTTAACTGATACAAGTCTCTTAACATTTGATGAGTAACCATGCGGCACTTTGATACTTTGTAAACACTCACAAAAACTTGTTTTCTCTTTTTTAGACAAAGTGTAGCAGGCAGGAGGCAAATATGTCTTGTTACCTATATATTGTGAAGTTAACTCTTATCGTATACCCATCAAACCCAAATCCAGACGAGCATTAATACCATCTTTTATCTTGCCTTGAATGTTGAGAAGTGTTTCGATTACACTATCACATACGTTTTTCTCCACGTGTATCACATCAATACAATATCTTACATCAAGACTAGACCAATATGGAAGATCGAAGAAAATCGATCTCTTTTTCCATACATTTTTCACAGTAGACCATTTTTGGTACTTTCCAAAGACAACATCAAGTCCCTGTTGTCGCTGATAAACTTCCTCTCCAGACAAGGGCTTTGGAGCAACACCATGCTCTTGTTCCCCATTGAAAGCTTTCCGCAATCTACGGTATGGGTGATAACATTTTAGAAATTTTTGATGCCCGAGATAAACGGTCTTCTTTCCTTTTTCAAGATGATGGTAACATGTGTCTTTTTCACATATAGGACATGCCTTATGCCCTTTAACTTTATACCCAGACAAATTACCATATGCCGGAAAATCGTTGATGGTGCAAAACAACATGGCACGCATATTGAACTGTTCTCCAGAATACGCATCAAAAACATCCACCCCTTCCTCCCACAACACTATTAAATCATCAATCAGTGGACTTAGATAAACGTCTATGTCATTTCCTGGTTGTTTTGGGCCCGATATCATGATTGATAACATAATATATTTACGCTTCATGCACAACATAGGAGATAGGTTGTAAATCATTAGGAGAACAAGCCAAGAACTATGGTTAGTACTCAGATTACCAAATGGATTCATTCCATCAGTAGAAAGTCCAAGTCTAAGGTTTCTCGACTCTTTGCCAAAATTTGGAAATAAAGAATCTATTTTCTTCCATTGCAAATAATCAGCTACATGACGAATTTGTCCATCATATTTTCTTTCTTCTGAATTCCATCTAAGGTTCTTTGCGTCATTTGCATTGGCGAATAATCTCTTGAACCTTGAAATTATTGGTAGGTACCATACCACTTTCGCAGGAGGACCCTTTTTTACAACCTCATCATCAATTGATTCACCATCTTTCTTTTTGTAACGTGACGCCTTGCACTTCGGACAATGATTATAGTTTACATACTCTTTTCTGTATAATATGCAATCATTAGGGAATGCATGTATCTTTTCATATTCCAAACCCATCGGACACAATATTTTCTTCGCCTCGTAATAACGACTTGGCATTACATTACCTTCTGGAAGCATTTTGGTCAACAATTCAAGCAACTCGGTAAAACTTTTGTCAGTCCACCCATTCTTTGCCTTCATATTAAATCATTTTAAAATGGCTGACAGACGTGTAAATTTTTTGCATCTTGGGTATAATGGTTTATCCTTGTCACTGCATAGAGTATCATACGTATGTGCCCTCTTAAACGAATCTTGTCCAATATTACGCATCATGTCTTCTAGACGATCATCCATTTCTACACTAACATCATCTCTTTGAGACACATTTAACTTTGCTACTACTTCACCATGCCATACCCATTCTATATAACTTTGACAAATCCCTACACAACTTAGATGATCCATGATTTCTTTCTTACTGCATTTTGGTTCTTTATTTCCACAACGAACACATGGACAGAAATAAAGCGCAGGAAGACTTTTTTCAGCATTACTTTCAGCAAACTGTACAAATTCCATCACTCCATGTTCGTACTTGTCACTTAACCGATTAGCTCTCATGCAACTACGATCCTTAGCTATGTTCACACGGAGGAAGGTCTGATGAAGGGTGTGCCCGCAGCTGTGCTACTTCACGGAGATTCCGAGATCGCAAGTTGCGTTGCTTCGCGGAGAAAGAAAAATAGAATCAAATTTCAATGGCAAGGTGATAACTCTATTAAGCTTGATAGGTTAAAGATAAAATGTGTGTTTCTGAGAGGACCATTAACGTTTCATTCAGAGGTTTCTAAGGAGACAATTTCTCTAATGAAAAAGAATGACATATACACAACATGTACTATATTATTAACTCTATACAAAATATATACTATTTATAACTAATTAGACTTAATTAAACTCTCTAAAAATAATAAACTGTTTAGTAATTAAAAAACAGATATGAACAAAGGAATGGATTCACCAAGCCACTGAGTTAGTATCTAGTATAATTTTCTAATTGTTTTTATATGTACTTCTAATTTTTATAATGTATCTCAGTAGCAAGCAAAGCAACAAGAATATCTTAAAAACTTTTTTGTATATATATATATATATATATATATATATATATATATATATATATATATATATATATATATATATATATATATATATATATATATATATATATATATATATATATATATATATATATATATATCTTAGAAATCTATAGATATACAATGAAGTTGAATAAAATAGAAAATTTCTTACGGGAATCGCAGTTCGATGGTGGAGGGGGTTTCGAAAAAGGTGAAGGGGGTTTCTTACCGGAACCGTCTTCGTGAACGACGGGAAAGGGCAGCGGGCGTTGGTAGCGGACGGAGACGGACGGAGGGAGTTCGTAGCGGAGACGAACGGACGGTGTTGGCGGAGAGGTGGGAGGAGAGAACGGACGGTGTTGGCGGAGTGCAGATGTCATTCGTAGGGATTATGTTTTGAAGAGAAAATAACTAAATGAACATCAGTAGGGTTTATTTCATAAATATATATTACAGTTTTTACATCAGTGGATTGAAATAACTGATGTAATAGTTATTTCGGAATAATGTTTTTACATCGGTTCTAGTAAATAACCAATGTAATGGTTGTTTTTTACATCTGTGGAAGTCAATGCCCGATGTAAGGATTTTCTGGTTTTTTACATCGGTGGAACGCAAGGCCCGATGTAAGGGTTTTCTGGTTTTTTATTTACCAATCTGCCACCTAGTTTTTTACATCGGTGGATCGTAAGGCCCGATGTAAGGGTTTTCTGGTTTTTTATTTACCAATCTGCCACCTAGTTTTTTATTTACAATACTGCCACCGTGTTTTTTTATAAAACCTTTTACATTGGTTTATTACTTGGACCGATGTAATAGCCAGCGAAATTTTTTTTTAAAATATTTTTTATATCATTACAAATGTCATTTTTTTAGTAGTGGCTAAATATTTTGTTGAAACACTGCTCAACTTTCTACTGAAATATATGTTGTGTAAAGTTTTGCAATCAAAAAATTTGTGTTCCTTCAACTTGCTATTAACATTGTTATGATATTTATTTGTATTTCAACTTGTATAACCTCCTTTCTAAGAAGCATCTTTGTAAACACACTTTGTATTTCAACCTTTGAGTTGATAGTTCCTTGAGAGACTAGGGTATAGTCAGAGTTTCTCAAAAAGAAAAATCAGTGAACCAAGATGAAAATAATTGTGTTCATTTATATTTTTGTTCTTGTTTCATCGTTGTTTATTTGGGAAGACAAAATATTTAAATCCAGAAACCCAATTCAAACCCTCATTTATTGTGTTTCTAGTACCTTCAGTTAGGGAGTCTCCTTGCTTCAACCCCCTTGAAATATTAATCTCTTAGGTCGGCCAACCATTAACCAAAACCGAAAGATTACCAAAAAAACACAAAAGCCCTCATCCAACTCCTCTGTTTATCATTAAACCCAAATCTACAAAGCATGTAATCAAGGAAAGACTTGTTGCCGAATCATTTTTATGAGGCCAAGAAGATATTGTATCCAATGGATTTGGATTATATCAAAATACATGCATGTTGTAATAAATCATATTATAATGGAAAGAGTATGAAAACAGAATCAAATGCCCAAAGTTTGTGGAATCGTGCTTCAAGTTGAAGGACATTGATGTTGATGACGATGAAAATTTAAATAAGAAGCATCCTCTTGTAAAAGTGTTATGGTACCTACTATTAATTACAAGGTTCAAGAGACTGCTTGTTAGTATTATTAACGCCAAGAATTATAGATGGCATGTAGGTGAAAGGAAATGTGATGGAAACATTTTTCATGTAAATGATTGTTTGCAATGGAATAAAATTTATTTGTTGTATCTAAATTTTTTATCATGAATCTATTTCGTAATATATATATATATATATATATATATATATATATATATATATATATATATATATATATATATATATATATATATATATAAACAAAATTTCACTACGTTTGCTTCCTAAAACTGTGCTATCATAAATATTGATGTTGGATATCGAAGTCATGACCATTCTACTTTTCATTAGGGGCTGTTATTTCAATCATCGTGAAATATGGGAAGGCATCATATTTATTACCAGTCAATATATCAAAGTGGAAAGTTACACACTTTCTATCACATCCTTCGTTATCAAGTATAATCATTTATAATCAAATTATTATTTATAATTAAATTATTATTTCAGTTGTGGTGAAAAGTAGTTTTTGTGGTAGTGCCTAGTCCAACTAAGTGTAGCATTCTCTCCAATTTTTTGCCTTAACCAATGGCCCAAAATAAATAAAAAAATAACACATTTTTCATAAAAACCATTGTTACCTCATCAACCCGTGAAATCCCTTTCCGCTAATATATTATATATACATATAAAAGACATAAAATCACAAATTTAAATAGATTATTCGAAAATATAGGCTACATATATAGATATAAGGTTGCTGGCACTTTACAAGTATAAACATACATTAATGAAATAAACTAACTTTTTGAAGTTCTAGAGTTTCCTACGTCCTTTAAGGTAAAGATTCTTCACAACGACATTACCGTTATTTTTGCCTTTAATTACACCTTGATTATTTAATTGAACATAGCTTCCTTCTTCGTCCGCGGTCTCAGAGTTGGTCCTGCAAGTTTCAGCAGCCCTATAAGGGCATGTATCCCACTTCCAAGTCTTTGTTCTAAGTACTAGTTCAAACTTAGGAAGAAGTGCCCTAGAAGAGTTATTATGAGGACCGAACCAAACAAAATCCATATTATTATTAACTACTCTAATATTTACAATAACTGAAAGCCCAGCATCATATGTTTTCCAACCAAAAAAGGCATGACTATAATTTGCATAGTAATGTGCGAGTGTCACAACATAAGGATTTTCAATGCCACTCTTTCTCTTCTCCTCAACCACAAATAGACTACCCTGTTGTTCGTTCCCATTAAATACAACATATGTTTTTGTAACTTCTCCTGAACGACCCTTATTCTCGTAATTGAAATTTCTCAAGCCACGTTTTCTAAGTTCACTAGAATTTATTATTTTAAGAAGGTCATTTTCAGTTTTTTCTATAGAAAATTGAATAAACTCATCATTTTGGTAGATTCTGAATACTGCTAGACGTGTGACACCTTCTTTATCACTTGTTGTTTCACACATAAGTTGAACATCCTTTGTACTACCTGCGTAGTATGAGAGATAATATGTCATCAACTTGTCTTCATCCAAGTAACGTTCAGTTATGTTGAATATCTGGGTAACATTCTTTCCCACATCTAAAAACCCGTTAAGAGGAATACTATTTTCATTTCCCATGTAAAGTTTCTTTTTTCAAAAAGTTTGGACAGCAATCTATGATGCACAACTTCACAAGAAAATTAAAAATAAATAAATAAATTAGTGACTAAAATAAATATTTGGAATTAAATTACTTGATACCTTCCCTAGATTGTAAGAGATAAGACATGGATATACTAACCAGGAGAATACACCATATATATGAACTCAATGATATTGATACATAAGTTAATGAAAATTTCTAATTAGTGACTCTGCTATTCTGGTTTGCACCGTTATGCTTGTAAGGCAAATATATAAAAAGAGTACAGAATATATTTGCATGGTCACCAAATAAGAATAATATTTGCGTTATTTTTCAGCAAGATTACTCAATTATAATAAGATAGAATCTAATTCCTTTATTTATTTATTTATTCTAATAAAGATGGCATCCGATTCTGTTTAAAAACAACATCTAATATTTTCTTTTTTTCTTTTAGCATTTCTTTTTAATAAAAGTAAGAGAAAATGGGTGATACATCTACAATGTAAAAAAAATTTATACCGTCAACTAATCACGATCATAAATCCAATTATGTTAGACTGTCATTTTTATAAAATTTATATGACATGACAAAAATATGTTTTTATTGGATGAGGTATAAAAAAAATTTACACTATCAATGCATCTCTTTTAAACTCTAAAAATAATATATGTAGATATTCGACCGTATAAATTCTCCAAAAAAGTATAACATATGTGGTTTCAGTAAGGCAATTTTTTTTATCCTTATTAGATTCTTCTAAACCTTCACAAACATTTTCATAAATGACAATAAGAAGATAGGTACTACTAGAAACTCTTTGTTTTCTTGCGGAATTTTCGGGAAAAAAAATGCAGCTATACCTGCAGATTATTTTGCGATTTTATTAAAAATAAATTTTTCTACGGAACGAGTTTCTGCAGTAAATTCTGCAAAAATTCTTGCGAATTTTGCTGTAGAAATCTCATTTTGTATAAGACTGATCTTACTGGTTGATCAGAACCTTAAAGTGGGCCAAAGGATGACGTCTGTTTGGCTGGAAATCGAGGAGAAATGGGGGTGTACCTACAAGGCACTCTGACGATCAAGTAAGAATGGGTGCAAAGAGATACAAGAAAGATATTTGGCTTTTAGGTTTGGATATTGGATACATGACCCTCACAAGTGTCAGGGTTTATATAATGCCCCAGGCGTTTGGCCGTTGGTCCTTATTTTTGGGTCTATATGTTCGGGTCCCTAAAAATAGGTAACTGTCAGGACTTGGTCAAAATGGTCAGTCGTGCCCGTAACTAACCGTTGCTCCGAGCAAGGATGAGATGATGGGCATATGCGCTTAAGAGTGTTTCATGGGTGTCTTCTCTTCTTACGTTGAACAAACTGAGAGGTAGCTGCCCTTGTGGACAGTGTGTGTTTCAGGCATCTTGGCCGTGTCGCTCGATGGTGCGATCGACCAGGGATGTTGGGCCAGCGTTATTGGGTCGCGCCAAAGATAGAAGCGGATTGAGTCAATTCTAGTCATTGGGCCAATCCAGAATAAGGGCCCCCAAGTATTTGCTCCTAGGCATAAGAGTGATGACTTAGAGTCAGCCCGTGAGGGGTTGAGGACGATTTAGAATGCGTTCGGGGCAACTGCGTGAAGGAGCTCAAACATGGTCCTTTGTGTTTGGTGTACAAAGAGCCTAATAGTTTATTGAACCTAGAGTGGTAGTGTTTCACGCTTGCTTCAAGCCACATGTTGTCATAAAAGTGTAATGATGGCAAGTCTATGGACTAGGGCGTAATGATAATGACCCTCGGGTTCCCCTAGGCGTGTGTCCGCTCATACGCTAGTGAATTTTGCCTATAAAAAGGAGAGATGAAGCTTCATTTGCACTTTTTATTTCTCCTCTTTTGATTGTTTCTGGTTCTTGCACGACACTGTTGTTCTCCGCCGAAGTCCTTGCCTTCTTTTTCGTCCACCGCTGTGATTTCAGCCCGTTCCGCTGTTAGCCTCCCCAAACCTTGTAAGTTTCCTATTTTTCTTCTGTTTTGCCCAAATTTTCCCTATTTTAGGTTAGATTCTTGTTTTTCGTTCTAGAGATGCATGTGATTAGAGGTATATTAGCCTTAGATTGGACGATTCTCAGTTGTTTACTGTTGTTTGATGGTGGTTTTGTCGCCTGGGAATGTTGGCTCCGTCGTAGACCTATTTGGCAACCCCTGGTGGCAAGGGTGATAGTGGTGGTTTGTGATGAACTTTCTGGCGACTTTGGGTCATTTCTTGAGCTTTTGTTTTGAACTTCCTGTGTTTCTAATGTGTCTCCGAGTGAGGTCTAAAATCTGTTCGCCGAGGATATAGTTTTCAGGAGAAAGCTAGGGTTTATCTCGGCGGTCGGGTGCCTAATACTTTAGAGGGTATCATTCTCATATGGCTTTCAACTGTTTTAACTGAGGGCTCTAGTCAGGGACAGAGTCCTTGTTCACGCTCGTTTACTTAATTAGTGGTGGAAGGGTGGATTTGATTCGATGTCAAATTCACTTTTTCCTCTGCTTTTCAGGTACGTTTGCGCCTGTTCCCCGTCTTTGCATGAACTCGATAGGGGCCTTCCCAGCTTGTGGTGAGCTTGCCTTCCCAAGACTTTTTGTGATTTCCCTACAGCATTAGGCTTCCGACTTCGAATTTACGACGTATGACTTTAGCGTCGTATTGTATGAATTATTTTAGAGAGGCCTCTCGCAAGGCTGCTCCCATTTGAATCTCCTCGACAAGTTCGAGCTCCTCCCTCAATGCCACATCTTTCATTTCTTCTTTGAGGGGGGCTTCAGTTTGTCTGGAGGGTTTCGTGATTTCGATGGGGATGATGGCCTCGATTCTGTATGCTAGTCGGAAGGGAGTCTCCCTGGTGGATGAGTGAGATGTCATCCTATAGGCTCAGAGTACACTATGTATCTCCTCGGCCCATCTTTTCTTAATCTCGTCCAACCTTCGCCTTAGGCCTCGTAGAATCACTCTGTTCGCATACTCGGCTTGCCCATTTGTATGTGGGTGTTCGACAGAGACCAAATGTTAGATAGTTCCCAACTTGGGAACAAACTCCTGGAAGTTTTTATCAGTGAATTGTGTCCCGTTGTCAGTGACGATGGCTTGGGGATTGCCAAACCGAGCAAGAATGTTTCTTTTGTAGAAACGAAGAATGTTTTACACGGTGATTCTGGCCAGCGCTTTTGCTTCTATCCATTTTGTTAAGTAGTCCACGACCACTATCAGGTATTTGTTCTAGTTTGATCCTACCGTGAATGGTTCAAGGAGGTATAGGTCCCTCCATGAGAAGGGTCGGGGGAAGAAAGAGATTTGAGTTGGCTTGGAGGTGCTAGATGCATGTCTCTATGGCGTTGGCATTTGTCACATTTCTTCATGTGCTCTTTAGTGTCGTGCTGCATGGTGGGTCGGTAATATCCTGCCCATAATGCCTTTCTAGCAAGGGATCTTTCACCCAAGTGTTGGATATTGATTCCCTCATGGATTTCGCACATGATGTGGATTGTTTTGCCTTCTTTGACTTATCTGAGGAGTGGTGGAGAATAACCTTCTGTGGCTAAAACGTAGGAGTAGGCTCTTCACTTGACTATGCTGACCTCTTTCTGATTGGTTGGTAATTCTCCTTTTGTAAGGTATTTGTAGACTGGGGTCATCCAACAGTTACCATCTCCTATGGCGCATACAGCTAGAGTTGAGGAGGGTTTTTTGATGCTCGGTCGAGGAAGTATTTTCTGTAGTACTGATTTGTTTCCCCTTTCCTTTTCGTGCTTGCCAATTTTGACAGGATATATGCCCGAGTGTTATGCTCGCAGGGAACATGTTGCGCGTCCACGAACTTGAATTTCTTCATTCTTTCTTGGACCAAGGCTCGGTATTCGAATAGATGGTCATTCTTGACCTGATATTCTCCTCATACCTGAGATGCAACGATCTGGGAATCTATGAAGATCCTTACTTCCTCGGCTCCCAAGTCTTCGGCCAAGCATAGACCCGCGAGGAAAGCTTCATATTTGGCCTAGTTTTTTGAGGTTGGGAAATACAGTGTGAGGGAGACCTCGATCAAGATTCTCTCATTGTTCTCCAAATAATGCATGCTCCACTTCCTGTTGAGATAGAGGATCCATCCACGAAAATGGTCCATTTGTACGCCCCACTCATGGAGGAGGGTAAGGTCATCTCGGAGATGAAGTCGGCCAGTACATGAGCTTTGAGGTGGACAAGGGAATGTTTTCATTCTTCAGTCCACTTGAAGGTTGCCTCTTTGCGGAGAAGCTTAAAGAGAGGAAGTGCATGTTGGGCAGATTTTGCCACGAAACGAGATAACGAGGTTAGCATTTCGTTTAGGATTTGAATAGATTTATTTTAGTTTGGCGTTGGAAATTCAGAATATGCTCAGCATTTGTCGGGGTTGGCTTCGATTCCTCGTTCTATCAGGTAGAAACTGAGGAGTTTGCATGCCCGTGCGCTGAAGGTGCACTTTTCTGGGATGAATCGCATTCTGCATTTCCTTGCCTACTCGAAGACTTTCTTCAGGTAGAGAGTATGGTTGGTTTCTTCTTTGGACTTGACGATCATGTCATCCATATAGACCTCGAGCATATCTCCTATCTCCCTTCAGAAGACCTTGTTCATCATTCATTGGTATGTAGCGCCGACGTTCTTCAGAATGAAGGGAATTACATTATAGTAATAGTTGTCTGACTCAATCATGAAGGCCACGTGATTTTTGTTGGTTTTGGCCATGGGGATCTGGTTGTACCCAGAATTCACGTCAATGAGTAAGAGCAGTTTAAAACCTACGAAGTTGTACACTAACTTTTCAATATTGGGGAGGGGATACGCATCTTTCTGCCAAGCTTAGTTGAGATCGATATAATTAATGCACATGCGCCATTTCCCATTACTCTTTTTCATAAGAACTACATTAGAGAGCCAGGTCGTGTACTGGACTTTAGAAATAAAGTTTGCCTTTAGGAGATTTTTCACAACCTGCTTGGAAACCTCCATTTTCTCCAAGGATTGTCGATGCTTACGATGAGAAACTGCTATAATGGCATGATCTATTGTTAAGTGATAACAAGCTATCTTCGGGTCTAGGCTAGGCATCTCTCCTGCACTACAGGCGAACAAGTATGCATTCTCCCTGAGGCATGCCTTCAACTTTATTTTTTCCAAGTTGGGGAGGTCAGTGCCGATCTTGACTCCTCTGTCTGCCCCGGGGGATGATTTCAAAATCCCCGTCTGGGATTGGGTGCACAAGGTGCGCGAGCTCCTTGCCTCTTGTAGAGTATGAGCTTTCTGCTTCTAGTAGGGGTCCTTTGCCTTTTCTTTTCTTCCCCCGAAGATCTTCCTTTGTGAATCTTCTATCGAGGTTGATTGCATCGACGTGCACCAAAGGTTGTGGCTCATCTGAATTGCTGGGTAGGGTAGACCTGCTGGTCGTTTTGGGTTGCAAGCTGATGGAGCTCAATCCTTTAGTTGCAGCTTCAAAACATCTTCGTGCCTCCTGGATGTCCCCGTGTAGGGTGACGATGAGTCCTTGCTCGGTGTAATAATTCATTTTCAAGTGCACCATGGAGGGTACTGCTATAAGCTTGGCAAGGGTGGGCCTCCCAAAGATGCACTGATACAATGAAGGGCTGTCCACCACGGGGAATTGCATCTTGATCAACATGGAACATTTGGTTGCCCCGAATGTGACAATCAACTTGACGTACCCCCAAGGCTTGGTGACGAAGTCGTTGAATTCTTGCAGATCGGAGCCAACATACAGGGTTAGGTGGGTCTCGTTCAGCTGTAGAGTGGTGAACAGCTGGGAGTATATTATGTCCTCTGAGCTGCCTTGGTCGACCAAGATTCGCTTGACGTTGAAGTTTGTCATTCTTTCTCTTACAAGCAGGGGAATACTAGAGTTGGGGGGCCCACCGGACAACTCTTCTCTATAGAAGGAAATGGGGACGAATCTCCCCCTGACTTTTTCAAGGGTGGCATTCTTCTCGGAGCTGACATCGATGAGTTGCTCGAACCTTCTTTTTATCGAGCTCACCGTACACTTATTGAAGCCTCCTCCAGATAAAACCATCTTTGCTAGAAATGTCTCCCAGGGGATATGGGTTACAAAGTATAGAGGGACTTTGTCCATGTCATGGAAGTAGAAGTCCTTGGGCCTAGTGATGCTCAGGGTGACAGGCATGTGGCCCGCGTTGGGAGAAAGCTTATTTTTTTTCACTTTCTTGGACTCTTGAGCTTCTTCGCGGGCACTCTCCTTCTTCTTGTATTTTTTGAGATGCCCATCCCGAATGAGTATCTCAATGGCATCCTTAAGGTGGATGCAGTCGTAAGTGTTGTGCCTATGACTTTTGTGGAACTTGCAGTACTTACTTTTGTCCAACCCAGACTTGGACAGTGTTTGACGGGGAAAGCTCACCCCAGCTTGCTTAAACTCCGAGTTAGTGTATTCTGTCAAAATCCGCTCACGCGAAGCGTTGAGGAGGGTGTAGTCATGAAAGCTACCAACTATCTCCCGATAGTCTTTGGAATCTTGAGGTTTGTCCTCCATTTTCTTTTATCCTCCACGACGGAATGTCGAGGTTCATCATTCTTTAGGACTTTCGCATTCTCCCTATGCGGTGATTCCCTCGCGTTGTTAGCTGCCTCCTTCTCCTCATACTATATGTACGCCCGCACTTTGAGTATGAGGGCATCCAGTGTGGCCGGTGATTCGATGCAAACTGCTTTGGCGAACTCATTATAGGGATGGAGCCCACGCTTGAGGAGATATTTTTTCAAGCCGTCGGTTGTAGAAACCTGTACGGCTTCCTTGTTAAAGCCTCAATGTATGCCTGGAGGGGTTCATCCCTCTCTTGGATGATCGCTTCCAAAGATGCTTCTGACTTGGGATATCAACAAGATGATGTGAAACGCCTAGAAAGTTATTGTACCAGGTTCTTCCATGACGTGATGGATTCGTTTGGAAGACTCTTATACCAGTTCATGGATCCTTTCCTGAGCATTGTAGGAAAAATTTGACACTTAATTGCTCCACAAACCCCCCTGTAATCGAGTAGTGCATCAATGATTTCGATGTTCTCGTCAGAGTCGGTGGTTCCATTGTATGTTCGCAACGGGGGAGGTTTCTCTAGGCCGATGGGGAGCGTGGTCTCCAAGATCTCTCTTGAGAATGGGCCGTAGGGCTCATCATCGTCGCTTCCCTCAGGAGATGGTGGCGGGGAATGCCAGTTCCTTCCTCGTCGGGAGCTGTTATCCCGACGGGGAGATGCGTGTAATACCCCATTTCTATCCGGCGAATAGTAATAAAATCATAGTTATAAAATTTCGACAACCAAATCAGGATGCTAAACTTATAACTTATAACAACGACATTTAATCGCATGTAACATAGATACATAACACTTAAAACTAGGATGAACTGATAGAAACATAAATTAGCCTTTGAAAACAAAACAACTTTTGTAACTTAAGCAGCGGAATCACAATTTTCAACTCAAACGACATAACATCTTTCTCCAACTGAAAACAACTGTAGAAACAATAAAGTACTTAACGAAATCAACTTAAAATTCAGCAACAGAAGTAAAATCAACAATAAAGCAATAATCGTTCACCCCCTCAAGTGTTACGTATCAGAGCAATGACACCAACTCGAACTAATGAAGGTAAACAACTTTAACTCTGGATTACCTGCATGTTACCAGCATAGGAGTAACATTCAAATAGAAGGGGTGAGATATCAAACAGTGTAATAGAATGTATGATGAATAATATGTTAGAATCAGTTTATATAACAATCATCACTTCACATCTTTTTAACAACATTCAACACAATTAATTCTTCCATACAACAACACAGGATACATCATGAAATGCAACTTGATTTTTATGCACATGCATGTGGTACCAATGGAGCAGAACTCCCAACTTAGAAATCTGCCAATAAATAGACGCATCAACAAGGCATAAGCCTTCAACTTTATATTTGCCAATCCAGGCCAACTTAACGAGCATCAGCTCCAACATGATATGCTATGTATGCATTAACCACATGAACGTAGCAACAACAACAAGAAACAACAACTCAACATAAATCAACGTTGGACATAAGCCTATAACATCAACAACAATTCAATGTCAACTCAACATAATTCAACTTTTTCCATAAGCGTACAACTTAATACTTGCCAATAATTAGAGGCATTTCAACAAAATCGATATATCCTGCAACTTCGCATTGTCAACAATATTGACATTGCAACAACATAGTAAAATTCACAAATACAATCGAAGCCTATTGCAATAGCACTACATAAATATTCAGCTATACGTCTATATTCGGTTATTAGATGTTCGGCGACGGTTCCTCTAATATTAACCTGTTGCAACTATTATATAAGCTAGTACTACTATCAACAATTTCTACTACTGCCAGTGCTACTAATTAATTCCCTACTGTTGTTTTATTACTAATAGCTTTCTATTATTATTTCACAATTAACTCCTACTGTCAACTTATTTCTGCTACATATACTATGCTATTATACAGTTAATAGTTTTCTGATAAGGTTCTTGCAATTACATCCTACTACTATGAATTATCTCCTATTACCATGAATTATCTCTACTATTGTTTTACTGTTAATAGCCAACAAATGGATTTTATCCAATCAATACAGGCAACACAACAAAATTTCTCACTACCTGCAACTTCAACAATTAAAAACAACATCGCCACATCAACTTAATAATTTTTCCTACTAAGCATTTTGACTCTGTCATCTATTTATCCTACCTGCAACATATGTCAATCTACACTTTGTTTATTTCGGTAACTAACAAATAGTCTCTTCTATTATTTACTGATTATGTCACTCATTACCGTTAATTTTGCTACTTAATTAAACTTGCTGCTACTACATATTTACTATTTGCTAATAATTAAACTAATAAAGTAACAGGTCCAGGAAGCAGACAGAACAACTGAAAAAATAAAGTTTTAGGGACGTACCCCTCATCACACCTAGGGTTCCCCTCGACACAAATCCAAAAGGTCGTGCCGCTCTTCATGGAGTTATGCCGCTCGACACACCCCTCTCCAAACCATGTCGATCGGCATGCTCGTGTGCCCCTCGGTGTGATCGGTGGATCTGGAACTGACTGTTTTAAAGCTGGTTCGCGAAATGTCGCGGAAAGCAAGAGTCGCCACCGTCTTTTATTTTCTCCAATAGGAAAGGACAAAAGCACAGAAAAATTCCTTTAAAGAGATTGCTCTCGGTTCGGGAGGTAGGTTATAGAAAGGGAAGGTGTTAGCACCCTTTCTATCCATGGTTATCCATGGGCTCTTAGGTACTTGCTCAATGTGTTTTCAAAATGTGTGCTTGCTTTTTAATTGTGGGTTTCAAAATATTCTTTGAAAAGTTTCAGTTCAACTCGTGCGTCAGAGTGTTTTGAAAAGTTTGTTTTGAAAGTTTTTGAAAAGTGTTGGTGAAAAGAGTTTTTGTTTGGTTTGAAATTAGAGCAAGTACCTTTGAGAACCTACCTACCCTTAAGGAATTTGTCTGTGTAAATGTCCTTTGAAGTAGTGCCATCCCACCATTGAGAGGTAGGTAGCACCATCGTAGGAGGTGTTCGGGTCAATTCGAGTTTTAGGGACGTGGTGATCACCGGAGCAATAGGAAGACACCTCAGAAGCTACCCTCATGCCAGGTTCCCGGACCATGAGGACTTACTAAGACGTTTTCTACTCGACGACCACCTTTCGAAAGGCGACAGTGAGGCGTACCCTAGGGGTGGTGTGTGCGAATTGTGTGTCATTTTCAGTTCATTGTTTGTCTTGTCATGCATTGGTGATCTAACGGTTCGATTTTATTATCGGGCATTCATTCTTTCATGCATATTTATTAACAGTTATATTTGCGAGAAAATAAATCTAACTATTACAACTGGCGCGGGTCCACATCGCCAAAAAACCGAACCCGATTTGACTGAAAATAAATAAAGCGAATAAAAAAAAAAGTGCGAGAAATAAATCTAAACTTATTACAAGGCTTTGGGGCATATACAGAGGTATTTAAACAATGTAAAATAAATGCGCGAAATAAAGACTAAACAAAATTAGGGCATTGGACCCTTTTACAAATAATTAAAATTAATCAAGGAAATTAAAATTTAAATGAAAAAATAATGTTTTTGTGTTTTTTAGGTTTAAAAGAAAAAAGAGAAAAGTTAATTAAAATTAAAATCCTAGTTCTATCATTTTTTAAGTTTATTATGAAAAAAAGATTTAATTTCTAACCTAATTAAATTCTAAACCAATTTATGTATAATT
Organism: Vicia faba; assembly: GCA_948472305.1. Classification (NCBI taxonomy): domain Eukaryota; kingdom Viridiplantae; phylum Streptophyta; class Magnoliopsida; order Fabales; family Fabaceae; genus Vicia; species Vicia faba. The sequence continues at coordinate 1,075,135,919 of OX451735.1, read as the reverse complement.
TTTGATTTATAGAAAATAAATAATAAATAATAATATTGTGAGAAAAAGGGAAAAAACTAAAAAGGATATAAAAATTAATAATTAACCTAATTCTACATTTTTTGGATTTTTTTATTATGAAAAAGAATTAAAATTAACATTAAAACCTAATTAAACTAAATGATTTACATTTTAATTTATTAAAAAAAAGAATCAAAATTAATTATATTTTTTTTTTTGTCCTTTCTGTATTTTTTTTAATGTTTTTGCATTTTTGTAAGAATTAATTAAATAAGAAAATAAAAACACAAGTAAATTTAAAAGTAATAAAGTATAAAGAAAATTAGAAAAGAAAGAAAAAAAGATAGAACCAGGGGGTGTGGATTTCAAATTTGGGGGTGCAAGCCTGAAAGGCCTGGCCCAATTGCTGGCCATTTGTTGACTTTTCTAATCCTGTACACGCTTGTTGACTTGATGTATGGTGCACTCCTCATCTTAGCCATGGATCTGAGGCCCTGGGACACGTGGATGAGCTGATGCTGAAGTGCATGGTGAGTCTTAACGTGAGGCCTGCATGCAATCTTGAAATGAAAAATAATATTGGAAATGTGTGAGACCTGGGGTTTGAACCCAGGTCATAGTGGTCACATGCGCGTGTCTTAGCCAACTGAGCCATTTGAATTCATTTAACATAATATAGTTAATAAAATATATAAAAGAAAATGGTTAATGCTTAGTTAAACGCGCGCAAATTTAAACTGCCCAGTCTCCGTGTGACACGCCATCATCCCTTCCAATTTCCTGAAACATAAACAAAATAAAGCAACGGTTTTGAAACGTTGCATTAGGTAAGCTACGAAGAAATAGCGAATAGCTCGTTTCCTAATATAAATTAGGCGCGAGTATGTCTTCTTCTTCGTCTCAAGATGCTGAGTGTGATGGTCATGGTCTTGAGGGCCAATTTTGCAGTATGGTGAAAACCCCAAAATCAAAACTTGAAAACCCTAGAACGTGGGCATGGCAGATTCGCGTAGGATGGACAAAAATGCAATTAAATGTAATCAACAGCTTGGAAACTTCATCATGAGTATGAATATGTACTTAAAAATGCAAAAAGATGCTTAGAATGTAAATCACGATTGCCACATTTTTGTTGTACAGTTTGAGTTGTGTGTACCAATTCAGGGGGTTTTGGAAGATGTTATGAATTGCAATGCGTTCAGAATTATCTCAGGAAGCTATTGATACAAAAATTATGGCTTGAGAAGATCCCTAGCATTGATTTCAGATTCGCACTTTATGGCCAAATTTTCAAATTGCCAAATGGACTTTGAACGAGTTTTGTGCTATGTTCCAGTTAGGGTTGGACTCAGTGATCCTTATGGAATAGACTTGGCTTGCTATTTGACCTTAATCCATGCTTGAGAAAGAATTGGCATTAGGGTTTGTCCATTAACCATTTTTTCCTAATTTCTAGCCAAAACCTAGACTTAGTATGAAAATGAACCTTGGCCTGATTTTTGAGTTGGTTCATGATGTATAGAACTTGTCCAAATTCATTTGACACCATTTCATTGATTTTTAAATTTTATTTGAATTTTCAATGAATTAAAATGAATTAAATCATCAAAAATTAAATAAAATAAAAAAGTCAACATTTGGTCTTGAAATCAACCATGGGCCACGTGTGTGGCATGACAAGGATGGACAAAGTGAGAAAAATGGGGCCCTTTTGTCAAAATTGGATTTTCAAGGATAGTTGACTTTTGCCATTTCACAAAAATTTCCCAACTTCTACAAGGCATAACTTGCTCAATTTTTAAGATTTTCACATGTTCTTGGACATTTTGGAAAGGTCTTTGAGTCCTTTAATCAATGCCTTTGGTCCCATGTCATTTTGATTTACCAATCTCAAGTTATGGTCTTTGACTTAAAGTCCCTTTTTGTTGACTTTTGAAAATGACCTATAATGTTGAAATTGATAACTTTTTGTGAGAGCATTTCTTGGACTTGAAGTATGAAGATGAGTTGTAGGAAATGTCCTTCTCTTCAAAATGAGCTTTGGATGGAATTTTTTTGATAATCCATGTGAAAGTTATGCCCTGGTCAATTTCAGTTGACTTTTTCAGCTGTCCAAATATAGCAACTTTTGCATCTTTGATGATTTCTGAGCCAAACTTTGAGAATCATGATCAAGCATTGATCAAATGATGTTTGTGGCTTCAAAATGATATGTTGACCAAAAATTTGAACTTTTGACTGCCAAATGACCATTTTGCCCCTACAGTTGACTGTAGTGCAATCTAGGGTTTTGACTGTGCAATCTTGAGCTGAATGCCTTGAAACTTGATATGAGGATGCTTGACCATGTTTGTAAGCATATGAGACTTGATTGAGCCTTTGAAAACTTCTTTTTCTTGATCAAACTCAAAACCCTAATTTTGACTGTATGGGAGACTGTTGCACTGCACAACCCTTGGGGAATTTTGTAGCTTGGCTTGGCAATTTCTTGAGGAATATGGGAGGGCAAATTTTGGGGTATAACAGTTGCCCCTGTTCAATCTTCTTAGACCTGAGGATGTAGATTGGCTGACATGCCTTTCGTAATCCGAGGGTAAAAGATGATTGGACACTAGAGTGCCCGGAAATTTGCGCTCACATGTTGGCAATGATGGGGATGGGCTTATAGATGCCATCTGGATGTTTGATTGCGTAGGAGATTCCTTAGCGAGAACCTGCATACCTGCAAAATAGAAAATGAGTACCTGACACGTTGCAGGGATGATTACTTCCTTAGCATGAATGGTAAGGGAGCCTTGAGCGACTTTAACTTCAACAACGCTCGTTGAGAAAAATCTGGGGTGTCTTCTGCTGGGATAAGAATCAGGGAGATCTTAAGGTCGATCTGACTGAACCAGAGAGGCCTTTGACAGAATCAGGAAAATCTTGGGACGATTTAACTGAACCGGTCTAGGTCTTGAAATGTCTTCCACTGGATAAGCAATCAGGAAAATCTTGGGACGATTTAACTGAACCAGAGGAGGCCTTTGACTGAATCAGTCTAGGTCTTGAAATGTCTTCCACTGGATAAGCAATCAGGAAAATCTTGGGACGATTTAACTGAACCAGAGGAGGCCTTTGACTGAATCAGTCTAGGTCTTGAAATGTCTTCCACCGGATAAGCAATCAGGAAAATCTTGGGACGATTTAACTGAACCAGAGGAGGCCTTTGACTGAACCAGTCTAGGTCTTGAAATGTCTTCCACTGGACAAGTAATCAGGAAAATCTTGGGACGATTTAACTGAACCAGAGGAGGCCTTTGACTGAACCAGTCTAGGTCTTGAAATGTCTTCCACTGGACAAGTAATCAGGAAAATCTTGGGACGACTTAACTGAACCAGAGGAGGCCTTTGACTGAACCAGTCTAGGTCTTGAAATGTCTTCCACTGGATAAGCAATCAAGAAAATCTTGGGACGATTTAACTGAACCAGAGGAGGCCTTTGACTGGATAAGTCTAGGTCTTGAAATGTCTTCCACTGGACAAGCAATCAGGAAAATCTTGGGACGATTTAACTGAACCAGAGGAGGCCTTTGACTGAACCAGTCTAGGTCTTGAAATGTCTTCCACTGGATAAGCAATCAGGAAAATCTTGGGACGATTTAACTGAACCAGAGGAGGCCTTTGACTGAACCAGTCTAGGTCTTGAAATGTCTTCCACTGGACAAGTAATCAGGAAAATCTTGGGACGATTTAACTGAACCAGAGGAGGCCTTTGACTGAACCAGTCTAGGTCTTGAAATGTCTTCCACTGGATAAGCAATCAAGAAAATCTTGGGACGATTTAACTGAACCAGAGGAGGCCTTTGACTGGATAAGTCTAGGTCTTGAAATGTCTTCAAAGGGATAAGCATCAGGAAAATCTTGGGACGATTTAACTGAACCAGAGAAGGCCTTTGACTGAACCAGTCTAGGTCTTGAAATGTCTTCAAAGGGATAAGCATCAGGAAAATCTTGGGACGATTTAACTGAACCAGAGAAGGCCTTTGACTGAACCAGTCTAGGTCTTGAAATGTAGCTTGAGAACTTAACTGAATTTTTCCTGAAAGATAAAAGTCAGTCATGTGCAATGCATGATATGGATCAAGCAATGATGTTCTCAACATAAATGAGATTTGTATGATGCTGTGCGTTATGCATGCTATAATGATGTATGTGATGTTTATGTATGTTTTCGTCCAGGAAAGTAGATCCTTGACGGGCGCCGGGAAGTCGTATCCCGGACTGATGTCGAAGAATAGATTTTGCTTCCGCTGGGGATGATAACTGCAAGGATACCGGTAGGAGAAGATGACTCCGTTGCGGAATAAACTTGGCGAATGGGAAATTCTGCGGGGAGAAAAGATACTCTAGCGTCATGCTGGAAAGCAATACTCTGTGGGAAGAGTGATGCCTTGCTGAATGTTGATAGTAGCTCTGTTGGGGATACCGTTGTTGTATTGGAAGTGTGAATAGACTTCGCTGGGGATAGGAAAGAACTACGTTGACGACGACCTTTCCTTGGCTTTTGGCTGAGGATAACCCAGTTATATCCTGTTAAGGAAATAACTCTTTAAATTAAGCCGGACGACGCGTTCGTACTCTGCTAGGGGATGAGCTTCCAGAATATACTGGGGATAAGCTTACTGCTTGGGGAGATGAATCCCATCTTTCCTGGGGAACTTGGATGGGACCCTCCTGGGGAAATTTTGATAGTTTTGATATGCTGGGGAAGTGATTCCTTTGAATGTTGAGATACCGCCGGGGAACAATCTTTAGACCAAGACTGCCGGGGATGCTTGTTAAGAACATATGCTGCTGGGGAATATTGGGATCTACTGGAGGATACTCCATTTCCTTGAGACTTGTTAACTTTGTTTGGGGAAGAATGCACTGACTTGCTGTCTCACTCTCTGGGGAATTAAGATACCTGGTAGTGTTCTTCAACAGGACCTACCCTGATACTTTGGAGGATAGAACAACCAGACTGCTCAGACCAACCTTTATTGCCCCTGTTTCTTGTGGGAGAAGATACCTGTGGCGGTGCTTGATGACTGCCGATTGACAAATCTTCTTCTTGGTAGGAAAGTGACATAGTCGTACGCTTTGATCCCTAACTTTTGCCTGGACCGCCCTTTCAGGTTTTCAGTCCACCGGGATACCCATTTTTCCCAAGCCGCCTTTTCAGGTTTTCGACTTGCCGGGTGTATATATTTTTTCATATTCATCCCTTGTTTTTGCCCGAACCCTTTTGGTTCGCCGGGAAGCCCTTATTTTTGCCTAGGTGTGTCAACCTTGCGGGTCTTTGATTTTGCGTAGTATTTTTCGACCATGTCCGTGCTTTCAGAATGTAGAGAGTTGCCCCTGTTAGAAATTGTTTTGTCATGCCACCAGAAGGTGTTTGATCAGGCCAGATTCGTTGTTGAATTGCCCCAAGTGACTCAGACGGAGATTTGCCCCAGGCTGGTGGCGTCGCCATATTGTCAGAGGGTGTCTGATCGTGCAAGATTCGTTGCTGGATTGCCCCAAGTGACTCAGGCAGAGATTTGCCCCAGGCTTTTTGGCCTTTTGAGAGATTTTCTGGATCTTGACTTAACTGCCCCAGATGGTAGACCATGATCATGTCGTGCCCCTTGATCGGAGATACTCTTGTTCATTAGACTTTCGTCATGCGAATTTTTATGCTGTTCAAACAAAAAGTCATATGCAAACACAGTTATATCAAAAATACAAAGCTTATGCCTGTCTTGAAGATTTTGAAAATGCGTTCTTTTCATAAAGCAAGTGAATGTTTGTAAAACGTGATGTCAACTCCGTATTTACCGTAGGCCTTAAGGAGTCAGGATACCTTTCGTAACAGTATGCTTTCGAACTGACCGTGCTTCAGCTAGGACTTTTGAGGGTTATAACATGGCCTGGTTCACGGTTTAAGAAACAAAGTATGAAGGTTCAAATTTTATTTGTACCCACCCTCTCTTCGCGATGTTCTCCAAACCTAAACTCAGTTGATCATACATTAGACCTTGTTTGAGTCTTTGCTCTAATTTTCTGGTGATGGATAACTTATTTTGAATAGGCAGTCATTCCTTTTTTTGTCGAGGGTTTGTGTGACCTCCTTTTTTGATTTTGTGATCCCTATTTTTTTGCCTGAACTGTTTCTTTTGTGATTACAGTCAGCGGGATGCCCCAGTTTCGTAAGTCTCCTTCATAGGTTTTGACTTAATGGGTTTTTATTTTTTGAGATATAATGACTGCCTATCTGTATGATGGTTTGGAATTATCACTATCTTTGTTCGTTTTGTAAAGATCTCTTCGGTGCTATTCGTCATGCACTTGGATCAACTGGGAGAACTACCCTGCCCCAGGTTATGATAAAGGGTTTTAAATTTCGAAAAGAAAAAAAAACTCCTACTTCTTTGGCTCAGAGGGGTTGACGAGGGATTATCATCCTTATAACTCCAGTGTTTAGGGATTGAAACAATGCCTGTACCTCATCAGCGGGGTCTGTTCAAAAGCATACTGTAGATCGTGGTATCGTTTTCGTCATCCTCCCTCAAGAGGCTTAGAATTATTGATTGAAAGAGTTGACATCAGAACAAATATGAAAATAATTTGCGTATAGTGAATACGAATATATTGATTCAAAATGGACATAAGCGATGCATTAATGAAATAACAATGTTTTAACAATGAGTAAACGTTTGAACAAAAGAAAATTGCAACTTGAACATTCGAATGAACAAAAATTTCTAGTCTCAGGGCTTGTCACTTCAAATGGTGAATCCCGCAGGGATAGTAGAAGAACTCAGCCTGGCCATCTTGGGTGAATTTCACAGCTCCTTCATCAATCAGATCTTGGATCTGGTTCTTCAAAGTCCAACAATCCTCCGTAACATGCCCCGGGCTGTCAGAGTGATAATCGCAGTGGGCGTCGGGGTTATACCTTGAAGGTGTCCTGTTGGGATTCTTAGGAGGGTCCCTTAGAGTTACCAAATTCAACCTCAACAGTTGTTGTAAAGCTTGAGGCAGTGATACGTTAAGCTTGGTGAATTGCCTTTTGGGCTTGCCTGGCTGAAGAGGTTGTTTGGGCTTGCCTGGCTGAAAAGGTTGATGCTGAATTTGTGCCCCTGAAGCCAAATGAGGAGCTTTTCCTTTGTCTCCTTGTCTCAAAGGTGGTTGAACAACGACTGGCTCTTTTCCTTTAGATGTTTGCCCCAGTTGGTTACTCTGAAGCAGTTGGTTGACAAGAAACCGGAGCTCATCTTGTCTTTGTGCTAGACCTTGAATGGCATTCCTCTGCCCCAGCATTTGAGCTTTCATAGCATCCATCTCAGATTGTAGGTGTTTCAGCCTTTCATCCTCAGCACTGTTCCTGGCAAAAGTCTCCATGAGAAGTGTCCTTAGCTCCTCCTGCCCCTTGGATAGATTTAGGAGAATATCCCCGAACCGAGTCCCTTGAGCAAGAAGGTCCTGGTTGTCTTGTTGGGATGCCATTGCTGAAATAAACAGCAGAGATGGTAAGTGACCTGTCCCAAGGATACCTGTTATGCAATGATATGTATGACATGCATGTAATGTTTTCAAGGATCTCGCGGGGTAAACAAGAAAATTTGTTAGCATTGGAATTTAGAGCTTGATTGAAGGACACCCATGTTATTGAGAACTCTTCTTCAAGAGTCAAAGGCTCACCATATCCAGTGGGTCACAGCCCCTGACTTTAGTCATCATGTCTGGTTTTGATTTCCAAACAACCTTGGTTAGGGAACCTTCTTCAGGAGTCAAAGCTCACCATATCAAGTGGGTCATAGCCCCTGACAACTTTGGCTAGAGGAAAATAAATCCTCTTTGCCCCTTGCTAGATATATGACCTGTATCACAAGCCCTTGAGATCCTTGAAATGGGTTAGGATGTATGCAATGGTATGATGTCATGATATGCATGGGGTAATGTGAGTAACCCTGTAATGAGTCCCAATTAAGGACTGCAAAAACCTGCAAGAAACTTAGAATACCCTGTTATGAGTCCTAATTAAGGACTACAAACACAACCTGCAAGAGACAAAGGTCAGGTAATAAGCATGCAAGTAGTTCAAGTAGGAAGGCACACAAGTCACACAATAGAGCCCTTAGAGTTTAGGCCAGCATGAAGTTTGGGGTACTACCCTCTTGAAGTGGGTGGGCTCAACCTGTCCTAATCAAAGTAACCGGGTTCTAAGGTTCCCAATATCACGGGATTGCTTTCATTGTTCATCGTTTCGATTTAGCCACTGAACTGGCGACCGAAATATTCCAGGAAAGCAACCCTCAATTGAGTGTAGTATTGAGTATCAACCAACCTCGGACTGCACCAAAGTCAGTTATCTCACTACCCTAAAGAGGCCAAGATTGTTCAATTAAGGTTCCTAAGGTTTGTTGATGCTTCATGACACCACATGGAGGCCCCGTACTCTCCTTGACTGACTCAAGGGTTACCGGTACACACCAAAATGCCACATCAACGTAGCAGACTGCTTCAACCATGTCGGTATACCCCGCACAGTTCCCTCACAGCCTTGTTGCTACTTTCTAAAAAGGTATTCCCCAGATCCGGGTTAGGATCTATAGAACTCCCAAGCAACCCACAATAATAAAGCAAACAAGGAAAGCAATTGAAAACACAGTGATCTTAGTCCTAAGGTACACCTCACTTTAAGTATTATCCCCAGCAGAGTCGCCAGTTCTGTGATCGGTGGATCTGGAACTGACTGTTTTAAAGCTGGTTCGCGAAATGTCGCGGAAAGCAAGAGTCGCCACCGTCTTTTATTTTCTCCAATAGGAAAGGACAAAAGCACAGAAAAATTCCTTTAAAGAGATTGCTCTCGGTTCGGGAGGTAGGTTATAGAAAGGGAAGGTGTTAGCACCCTTTCTATCCATGGTTATCCATGGGCTCTTAGGTACTTGCTCAATGTGTTTTCAAAATGTGTGCTTGCTTTTTAATTGTGGGTTTCAAAATATTCTTTGAAAAGTTTCAGTTCAACTCGTGCGTCAGAGTGTTTTGAAAAGTTTGTTTTGAAAGTTTTTGAAAAGTGTTGGTGAAAAGAGTTTTTGTTTGGTTTGAAATTAGAGCAAGTACCTTTGAGAACCTACCTACCCTTAAGGAATTTGTCTGTGTAAATGTCCTTTGAAGTAGTGCCATCCCACCATTGAGAGGTAGGTAGCACCATCGTAGGAGGTGTTCGGGTCAATTCGAGTTTTAGGGACGTGGTGATCACCGGAGCAATAGGAAGACACCTCAGAAGCTACCCTCATGCCAGGTTCCCGGACCATGAGGACTTACTAAGACGTTTTCTACTCGACGACCACCTTTCGAAAGGCGACAGTGAGGCGTACCCTAGGGGTGGTGTGTGCGAATTGTGTGTCATTTTCAGTTCATTGTTTGTCTTGTCATGCATTGGTGATCTAACGGTTCGATTTTATTATCGGGCATTCATTCTTTCATGCATATTTATTAACAGTTATATTTGCGAGAAAATAAATCTAACTATTACAACTGGCGCGGGTCCACATCGCCAAAAAACCGAACCCGATTTGACTGAAAATAAATAAAGCGAATAAAAAAAAAAGTGCGAGAAATAAATCTAAACTTATTACAAGGCTTTGGGGCATATACAGAGGTATTTAAACAATGTAAAATAAATGCGCGAAATAAAGACTAAACAAAATTAGGGCATTGGACCCTTTTACAAATAATTAAAATTAATCAAGGAAATTAAAATTTAAATGAAAAAATAATGTTTTTGTGTTTTTTAGGTTTAAAAGAAAAAAGAGAAAAGTTAATTAAAATTAAAATCCTAGTTCTATCATTTTTTAAGTTTATTATGAAAAAAAGATTTAATTTCTAACCTAATTAAATTCTAAACCAATTTATGTATAATTTTTGATTTATAGAAAATAAATAATAAATAATAATATTGTGAGAAAAAGGGAAAAAACTAAAAAGGATATAAAAATTAATAATTAACCTAATTCTACATTTTTTGGATTTTTTTATTATGAAAAAGAATTAAAATTAACATTAAAACCTAATTAAACTAAATGATTTACATTTTAATTTATTAAAAAAAAGAATCAAAATTAATTATATTTTTTTTTTTGTCCTTTCTGTATTTTTTTTAATGTTTTTGCATTTTTGTAAGAATTAATTAAATAAGAAAATAAAAACACAAGTAAATTTAAAAGTAATAAAGTATAAAGAAAATTAGAAAAGAAAGAAAAAAAGATAGAACCAGGGGGTGTGGATTTCAAATTTGGGGGTGCAAGCCTGAAAGGCCTGGCCCAATTGCTGGCCATTTGTTGACTTTTCTAATCCTGTACACGCTTGTTGACTTGATGTATGGTGCACTCCTCATCTTAGCCATGGATCTGAGGCCCTGGGACACGTGGATGAGCTGATGCTGAAGTGCATGGTGAGTCTTAACGTGAGGCCTGCATGCAATCTTGAAATGAAAAATAATATTGGAAATGTGTGAGACCTGGGGTTTGAACCCAGGTCATAGTGGTCACATGCGCGTGTCTTAGCCAACTGAGCCATTTGAATTCATTTAACATAATATAGTTAATAAAATATATAAAAGAAAATGGTTAATGCTTAGTTAAACGCGCGCAAATTTAAACTGCCCAGTCTCCGTGTGACACGCCATCATCCCTTCCAATTTCCTGAAACATAAACAAAATAAAGCAACGGTTTTGAAACGTTGCATTAGGTAAGCTACGAAGAAATAGCGAATAGCTCGTTTCCTAATATAAATTAGGCGCGAGTATGTCTTCTTCTTCGTCTCAAGATGCTGAGTGTGATGGTCATGGTCTTGAGGGCCAATTTTGCAGTATGGTGAAAACCCCAAAATCAAAACTTGAAAACCCTAGAACGTGGGCATGGCAGATTCGCGTAGGATGGACAAAAATGCAATTAAATGTAATCAACAGCTTGGAAACTTCATCATGAGTATGAATATGTACTTAAAAATGCAAAAAGATGCTTAGAATGTAAATCACGATTGCCACATTTTTGTTGTACAGTTTGAGTTGTGTGTACCAATTCAGGGGGTTTTGGAAGATGTTATGAATTGCAATGCGTTCAGAATTATCTCAGGAAGCTATTGATACAAAAATTATGGCTTGAGAAGATCCCTAGCATTGATTTCAGATTCGCACTTTATGGCCAAATTTTCAAATTGCCAAATGGACTTTGAACGAGTTTTGTGCTATGTTCCAGTTAGGGTTGGACTCAGTGATCCTTATGGAATAGACTTGGCTTGCTATTTGACCTTAATCCATGCTTGAGAAAGAATTGGCATTAGGGTTTGTCCATTAACCATTTTTTCCTAATTTCTAGCCAAAACCTAGACTTAGTATGAAAATGAACCTTGGCCTGATTTTTGAGTTGGTTCATGATGTATAGAACTTGTCCAAATTCATTTGACACCATTTCATTGATTTTTAAATTTTATTTGAATTTTCAATGAATTAAAATGAATTAAATCATCAAAAATTAAATAAAATAAAAAAGTCAACATTTGGTCTTGAAATCAACCATGGGCCACGTGTGTGGCATGACAAGGATGGACAAAGTGAGAAAAATGGGGCCCTTTTGTCAAAATTGGATTTTCAAGGATAGTTGACTTTTGCCATTTCACAAAAATTTCCCAACTTCTACAAGGCATAACTTGCTCAATTTTTAAGATTTTCACATGTTCTTGGACATTTTGGAAAGGTCTTTGAGTCCTTTAATCAATGCCTTTGGTCCCATGTCATTTTGATTTACCAATCTCAAGTTATGGTCTTTGACTTAAAGTCCCTTTTTGTTGACTTTTGAAAATGACCTATAATGTTGAAATTGATAACTTTTTGTGAGAGCATTTCTTGGACTTGAAGTATGAAGATGAGTTGTAGGAAATGTCCTTCTCTTCAAAATGAGCTTTGGATGGAATTTTTCTGATAATCCATGTGAAAGTTATGCCCTGGTCAATTTCAGTTGACTTTTTCAGCTGTCCAAATATAGCAACTTTTGCATCTTTGATGATTTCTGAGCCAAACTTTGAGAATCATGATCAAGCATTGATCAAATGATGTTTGTGGCTTCAAAATGATATGTTGACCAAAAATTTGAACTTTTGACTGCCAAATGACCATTTTGCCCCTACAGTTGACTGTAGTGCAATCTAGGGTTTTGACTGTGCAATCTTGAGCTGAATGCCTTGAAACTTGATATGAGGATGCTTGACCATGTTTGTAAGCATATGAGACTTGATTGAGCCTTTGAAAACTTCTTTTTCTTGATCAAACTCAAAACCCTAATTTTGACTGTATGGGAGACTGTTGCACTGCACAACCCTTGGGGAATTTTGTAGCTTGGCTTGGCAATTTCTTGAGGAATATGGGAGGGCAAATTTTGGGGTATAACACTCGGCATAGAGTGTTCTCACGCAGTTCCTTCACAGGCTTACTGATTCCAACACAGAATTCTCAAAGTCTTCCTTCGATTAACAGTATTTCAAAAACCAGACCAACACAACATATAACCACAACAACATAATCCCTATAACAACATCAACATAGGATAATTTTCCCACAACAGAATTATTTGACATTAAGACAACTTCAGCAATTTCAGAGATAACAACAACAAATATACATGCACAACAACAATTTTACATGATCCTATTCCTACATGCTATTCATAACTATTCCAATTATAGAGTCAGAACCCCATCCTTACCTTGGATTGAAGGTCACTCTACAATTTTCTGATCGGTCATATCTTTGCTTCTTTTCCTTGTCCCTCTTTTCTGCCACTTTCTACGTTACTGCTCCAAGACCTTCTTAATCTTCTAATTAACCTAATTTCTCATATCAATTTAACCTTATTTTATTAATCACACTTGGGCCTACTTACACACCCCCACCTTACTTCGTACCACCATATAACTAAGCCCAACAACTTAATCTTATATTATTCCATTAATTCCAACATTATTATTATTAATCAACTAATTAATTAATTATAATAATCTAACAACTTATACCAACAATTCTCAACATCTCACAACTTCAAAAAATAATCCAAAAATAATTTAATTAAATAATTAATTAAATTAACGGCCATTACAACTCTCCCCCACTTAGAATATTTCCGTCCTCGAAAATCTACTCGATACTACCACTCTTAACGCGAATTTCGCATCACACTCTCTGACCCCCCAAGTCGCGTTGAGCAAAACTTCGACCACTACTTTCTCAATATAACAATAACTCAACACGATTTAGATCAAATACACACATGTTAATCATTCAACACCTTTACGACATAATCATTATCAACCACTTCAATAATATGTTGACATATCAACATTTAAAGTAGTAACAACTATAACACACTTATACTTGGATATACAACACGACATTATCATCTTAACAATATTTACAACACCAAAACACATACACAATTTCATTCCCACACACACACACACACACACACACACACACACACACACACACACACACACACACACACACACACACACATATATATATATATATATATATATATATATATATATATATATATATATATATATATATATATATATATATATATATATATATATATATATATATATATATATATATATATATATATGTCAATTATCAACAAAATATCAAAAACTATATTCATATCATCGTATCACCCTTATAGTGACATCAACATAGCCAACATAATCAACTTCGTCACATTATGGAGTACTATCCTTCATTTACGGTAACCAACAACAACATTACGACAACGGGAAAAAAATCATTATAACATCAACTTAACAGTATAACTCAACAAATATACACACAACTCACCATCAACCAACAACCACAATAATATCCTTATAAAATCAGCAAATATTTACAAGAAAACACAGTACCCTAGCACATCATCCCTATATCAACAATCCACAAAATCAAACATGTAGATTAAGACATGTTATTCCCATAGGCTTCTGATATTTAGTCCTTCACTTCTAACGAGTCGTACAAGCATAACAACTGCGCCACATCATGTTTCAGCTGCGCATCTCTGATCATCCACCTTACATCACCGTCCTCATTACGATTTCCGTCAACTATATGGTTTACAAGTTTCAATGTAGTTTCATACTTTATTTAACCTCCACCATAAAATTGTTGTTCATTTGATATTCTCAATCTTTCACTTTGCGATGTTAGCTCGCATATAACCCTTCTACTCCGAATTGCTCAACATGTCTCAACTCTTTTCTAGCCACTCCTCTATTACTTCACACAAACTGGTGAGCGACTATCTTCACGATATAACATCAATAACTTTACACACCATTAAGATAGCAAGACATGTCTATACCATTCAACACGATCTCGTCTACTACCAACAAGAGATTAAGGGTGATCAATTCCTCAATTTGTCAATAGTTAGCCGACAAACATAATGGAGTATAAACCATCATTACCAAACTATAATAGTATTCCTTTAGAACTCGTACTCAAGTCACCTAAAGCACCACAATCCAATAATTCTAATGAGGTTTACTAATACTCCCATAATTTCTCTCTCATTCGATCTTGTCGATGAGCCACCAACGCCCAACATATTACACGGTCCACATTACACTCACTTAGCCTTACACGAAGGTTAAGTATTCTCCAACTCAAGAATTACTACTATACAAGTATATTACACGTTGACTCGTCCCAATTGAAATCTCATCAATGTCGTTCCACACTGTTTTGGTGATAGAACCACTCCAATTCTTCTTTTACACATGCCACTACCTTGGCATCACAAACACGACTATAATTCCTCTTAAAAGTATCTTCCTTTGAAAATATATCTTCATTATAATCATTTCTAATCATCATAAGCTGCATCTCTATGCGCTTCTCCAATACTTTCACATCCCTTTTAATATTGAACATCTCATTACTCAACTTATTCCCCAACAATATATTACACTTGACCTCGTCTCGAACAACTGCGATAATAACCATTTATGCCTAAAAAGCTGCTAGTTCTGTAACCGACTTCAGAGTCTCTCCACATAGGAATGCATCTACCATATTTGAAAACACTTTCATATGATAGAATATTTTTTTATCTCCTCACAGGTTCAAACGGAACACCAATCTGATACTCGGAACACAAGATATGAATTTCTAAAGTTATCCGAAAATGCGAACACCAACGTCATGCAGAGACATACCATTACACACTTTATGATAACATCAGAACATAATTTCTTTGTACCCTTACCAACACTTACCATTCTTGAAATTATACTCATCTCCTTGCATTTCCGACTCTGACTCGCGATTCAAAATATTCCAACAACTTTAACAACTTTTACAATCACTCACAAGGATCCCACGACAAGGTCTACAACAATCTGTCACTCCATCACCGTTCATACGTCAACATCTTATGCAAGGTTACCTAAACCGACAACTTCATAATCTACCAGAAGCGCTGAAACATCACAACTTTCTAAATTCCATTTTTTTTAAATTATCCTTGTTACTTAACAATCACCTTCAGAAACATTAGGGATTTACACTCTACTTGTATCTCAACAAGTGTTACATTTCTCCTTATCCTTCGAGAGGTAAACATCAACAATGTATGATCATCCTCTCTCAAGATGCTCTAACTTGATTAACAAACAAAATCTTTAATCCATATCACCTTTAGATTCGAGAACCAATAAAACTCCAACAATACTTGCACTGTCGCCATACCGGACTAACATCTTACAACCGAAACATATCTAAGAAGCAAAGCTTCTCCCCACTTATCTTCAAACCAACTCCTGCATACAATCGACTGGAAAAGCAAACGAGTATCGACAATGTGTCGCACACATGTCACGTGCTAAGAAACAACACTTTGACAATATTCAACTGTGACACTACTCTACTGACTCAACTACTTGGTCGAGCGGACCAACCTGCTCTGATACCACTAATGTAACACCTCATTTCTATCCGACGAATATTAATAAAATCAGAGTTATAAAATTTCGACAACCAAATTAGGATGCTATACTTACAACTTATAACAACGATATTTAATCGCATGTAACATAGATACATAACACTTAAAACTCGGATGAATCAATAGAAACATAAATTAGTCTTTGAAAACAAAACAACTTTTATAACTTAGGAAGCTAAATCATAATTTTCAACTTAAATGCATAACATCTTTGTCCAACTGAAAACAACTATAGAAACAACAAAGTACTTAACGAAATCAACTTAAAATTCAGCAACGAGAACAATAAAGCAACAAGCATTCATCCCCCTAAGTGTTACATATCAGAGTGATGACACTGACTCAAACTAATGAAGGTAAACAACCTTAAATCTAGATTACCTGTACGTTACCAGTATATGGGTAACATTCAAACAGAAGAGGTGAGATATCAAACAATATAATAGAATGTATGATGAATAATATGTTAGAATCAGTTCATATAACAATCATGACTTCACAGCTTTTTAACGACATTTAACACAACTAATTCTTCCATAAAACAACACAAGATGCAACATGAAATGAGACTTGATTTTTATGCACATGCATGTGGTACCAATGGAGCAGAACTTGTAACACCCCAATTCTACCCCAAGAAAATATACAAGATAAATCAGAGTTATAAAATTTCAATCATACAAATGAATCGGGACGTCACAAATTCTTCTAATAAATTCATTGCATTCATCACGGATATATAAAACTTTTTCAAAACATCGGGTGAACTAACAACATAACATCTTTCATTAAATATTCAACAACTACGCTGCGGAATTCTTCAATAACATCTTTAAATAAAACAGTAACTTCGAAACATCTCATATTTAGTAAATAAACAATTTAAAGTTCAACAACTAAAATCAACAATAAAAAATCAGCAAGCGTTCATCCCCCCGAGTGTTACATATCAGAGCAATGACACCGACTCGATCTATTGAAGGTATACAACCTTCACTCACGATTACCTGCACGTTACCTGAAGGGGTAAGAAAACACTTAGAAGGGGGGGTTGAATAAGTGACTCTTTTCTTTTTCAATATAAAGCTCAAAACAATAATGGAATAACACAGTTATTTTTATCCTGGTTCGTTTGAACTCAAACTACTTCAGTCCACCCACCAAGGTGATTTCTCCTTTCTCAACAAGGACTTAATCCACTATAATCAACTGATTACAATCACACAACAACTATTGTGACTAACAATGCACAAGTAATTTTACAAGTGACTAACAACACTAAGACTTAAATCTAATCCTAGTCTGCTTGAGAAATCTGACCAAACTTGGTCTCTCAAGGAACAAATACAGGAGTATAATCTTTACAGATAATTGAAATAGAGTCTGCTTCTAATTAAGCTATATCACAACTATGATTTTTCACTTAGAATATAATACACAAAATGTATGAACTATGAGTTTTTGAGCTTTTGGATCTTTCACGTAGTTTCTTGTTTGAACGTTGTTGTTAGCTTGAAATAAATGTCCTTCTACTTATAGTAGTAACAATAAGACCGTTGATGCCTTCAGAGGAAATGGAGAGCATTAAATGCTTTGCGTGTATCCTTGCAATATTCTATTTTCCAAGAAACTAGTTGTAGGCACTTGAGTGCTTTCAGCCGTCTTTGCATTAATTAGAAAATGTTAGAATGTAAGAGCGTGTTTCCTTTGCTTTGACAAGACAAGTTGATTTGGACGTTGTTTCAGAATTTGTTTCCAAATGTCTTTTAAGTCAGAACATGCTTCATTCAACTTTTGATCAGAGCGTTGTTTGCTAAGAACTTTGAACAGCGCTTGATTTCAAGTTATCTTCAGAATCAAGGAGCCTGCTAGAAGTTAGAAGATACATTTAACAAGTAAAGGTTCTTACCAGAGTTAGCAGATGCGTTTGAATAAAAGGTTCTTTTATCAAAGAACTTCTTCATAATCTTTGCTTAGTACTTTAGAATGTTTTCTGTCAGAACATTAACTAAGACATTCAAAAACACATTCATTAGAGCATAAATTATCTTAAATATAATTTAGTTATCATCAAAACTCTTGAGATAGGTCAGAACTAATCTTGTTCTTTCAATCTCCCCCTTTTTGATGATGACAAAAAATTATTTTAGATAAATAAAAGAAATAGATTAAGAGATAAGAATCTCCCCCTGAAATGAATATTTCTATGTGTGATACGGTGGGAGAACTGACTTGGGTTTTGCGTTTGTTTTCGCAAATGTTTCGGTTGAGCAAGAGTCGCCACCGACTTTTTATTTTATCCTAAGGAAAGGTTAAAAAGCACAGCAAAAACCTTTGAGATGTTTTCTTGGGTTCGGGGAGTAGATTATAGAAAGGGAAGGTATTAGCACCCTTTCTATCCATGGTTATCCATGGGCTCTTAGTTACTTTCTTAGATCAACTTGCCTTTATTTTCAATTGTTTGAAATGGTGCTTTATGTGTGGGTTTGAAAAATGTTTTGAAAAGAGGCCAATGTGGTGGCAACCTTTGTAATGATCCATGTTGGGATGTATACAAAGGTGTATGTATTTTGAAAAGTTTTCCATGTTTTTGAAAGTTGTTTTGAAAGTGTTTGTGGAGTGTGGTTTTGAAAAATAGGCAAGTGTTTTTGTTTTGCAAGTTGGCAAGTAACCAAGAGCTATCTACCCTAAATTTCTCAAAGATCTTTGCTATGTTTTAACCCTTTTAACAATTTTGTTTCACCATTGTATTTGGTGGACAATCTTGTGTTAGGATGTGAACGGGACGGGCGCGGGTCATCGTTTAGACCATGATTGCAATGGTGCCAAGTATCTTTGGGCAATTTTTCCTTTAAGGGACTTGATCATTTTTAGGCAACTTTTGAAAGCGTCATCGAGGGACTATGATCATTTGAATTGTTTTGTTTTTGCCAAAGATACCTAACATGCAATATGGCCCATTATTGAAGGCAACAAGTGGAGTACCCTAGGGGTGCAAGTGTGATTAGTGTTGTCCATTTTCATGCTTGTTTATCTTGAATTTAGGTCAAACTATTTGTTGTTTTTGATTTGCATACAAAACCCTAATTCTAACATGGCATATTTAGAAAGCTTTTAAATGCGGAATTTAAAGGTCCTAAATTATTACAACACAAATTATGGGATGGGGGGTACAAATGTTCAAATGGGAATATTTTAGCAAGAAATTTAAATCTAACTATTACATCCAAATTGAATTATACAAATTAATTAATTGCACAATAATTAAATAAAATGAGATAAATATGCAAGATGCAAAAAATGATTTTTATATGTATGTAAAAGGTATTTTTTATGTGTCTAATAAACAAAAATAAAAAGGTTTAATTTTTTGGATTTTTTAGGTTTAGGATAAAACCCTAATTTTGCTAAATAAAATGTATTAATTATTTATTATATGCAATATTTATTAATTATGTATAAAAAATAAATAAAAAGAAAGTATATTGTCAAAAAGTGATTTTTTAAGTTAAATATTAATAAAAAATAAAAAATGTATTATTTTTATGTTTTTAACCTAAATAGACTAATAAATATATAAGTATTTATATTATTTATTAAATATATTAAATATGTACAAAAATAAAATATTTAATATTTACAAAAAAAAGTATATATTTTTATAAAATATTTTCAAAGGTAAAATAAAATAAAAATCAGAAAATAAAAGTGTTTGTATTATTTTTTTGTATTTTTAAATAAAAGGTATTATGTATTTATTTACATATAAAACTAAATGAAACCAAATGAATATCAAATAAAATGTAAAAAATGTGAGAAAAATATTTTTTATATTTTTTATATTTTAATAAAAAATAACAAATCAGAATCAAAAAGAAAACGCATGAATATGAGAGTACGATTTCAAGTGCGGGTCGGTTTTCAGGGATACTTACAGCGCGTTTGATGAGGTTTCAGAGCTTGTAAAGGATTGGGTTTGATTCAGTGGATGTCCAACAAGAGGTCTACGTTGAGATTTTGTGTTAAATTGGCCTCCAAGACTGATTTCGATTCTAAGCTTTTTTTGATAAATTTCCAAGTTTGGTTTTTCAGATTGTGCAGCCTCTAGCCCTTGAACTCGTATGCTTTGTGTTGTATAAGTATCATGGAGTGAATTAGGTCAGGTTTTGGGCTTTGAATCCTTGCCAATCAATGCTTGAAGATATGATATGATCCTCCATTAAAAAGCTTCCAATTTCATTCCAAATCCAATATTCTGTGCATGATATGGCTTGATTCGAGTTTGATCTTGTCCATGATGATAATAAAGACCTGTATCACTCAAAAAGATTCCAAATGATTAAGATTTGGATTTTATTTGGATTTAAATTGATTAAAAATAAATTAATTCAGTAAAAATCAAATAAAATGGAAAAATTAATAATTGTACACAAGACTGAAGATAGGACACGTGTGTAGTGTGACAAGATCAAATCAATTGGAAAAAAGTGGGCCCGTTTGTCAAAATTTGAAGTTTTTGGGATAGTTGACTTTTGGCAATTTTGGAAAAATGCCCAACTTCAACAATGCATAACTTCTTCAATTTTGAACTTTTAGATGTGTTCTTGGACTTTTTAGAAACCATGGGATGTCCTCTAACCAACCCTTTTGGTCTCATCTCAATTTGATATTCCATGCTCAAGTTATAAGCTTTGGCAAAAAAGGTGTTTTTGTTGAC
Organism: Vicia faba; assembly: GCA_948472305.1. NCBI lineage: Eukaryota > Viridiplantae > Streptophyta > Magnoliopsida > Fabales > Fabaceae > Vicia > Vicia faba. The sequence continues at coordinate 1,075,115,137 of OX451735.1, read as the reverse complement.
TTTCAAAAATGACCTATAATGTCCAAATTTGTAACTTCTTGTGAGTGCATTTCTTGATCTTGGGTTGTGAAGATGTGTGATCGGTGGATCTGGAACTGACTGTTTTGAAGCTGGTTTGCGAAATGTCGCGGAAGCAAGAGTCGCCACCGTCTTTTATTTTCTCCAAATGGAAAGGACAAAAGCACAGAAAAATTCCTTAAAGAGATTGCTCTCGGTTCGGGAGGTAGGTTATAGAAAGGGAAGGTATTAGCACCCTTTCTATCCATGGTTATCCATGGGCTCTTAGATACTTGCTCAATGTGTTTTCAAAAAATGTTTGCTTGCTTTTCAATTGTGGGTTAACAAAGTTCTTTGAAAAATTTCAGTTCGACTCGTACGTCAGAGTGTTTGAAAAGTTTGCTTTGAAAGCTTTTGAAAATGTGTTGGTGTGAAAAGATTTTGATTTGTTTGAAATTAGAGCAAGTATCCTTGAGAACCTACCTACCCTAAGGAATTCGTCTGTGTAAAAGTCCTTTAAAGTAATGCCATCCCACCATTGAGAGGTAGGTAGCACCACCGTTGGAGGGGTTCGGGTCAATTCGAGTTTTAGGGACATGGTGATCACCGGAGCAATGGGAAGACACCTTAGAAGCTACCCTCATGCCAGGTTCCCGGATCATGAGGACTTACTAAGACGTCCTCTACTCGACGATCACCTTTCGAAAGGCAACAGTGAGGCGTACCCTAGGGGTGGTGTGTGCGGTTCGTGTGTCATGTTTCAATTATTTTGTCTTGTCATGTTTGTTATGATCTACGCTTGATTTTATTTTTAGGGCCATACATTCTTTCATGCTTTTTGTTAACAGTTATATACTTGCGAGAAAATAAATCTAAACTATTACAAATGGCGCGGGTCCACATCGCCAAAATAAACCGAACCCGATTTGACTGAAAGTAAAGAAGCAACAAAATAAAAGTGCAAGAAATAAAGTTACAAGGCTTTGGGACATGTACATAATTATAATAAATGACATAAAATAAATGCGCAAATTGAATAAATTATGAACATGGGCGTTGGACCTTTTTGCAATAAATTAAAATTAATGAAGAATGAAAATTAAAATTAAATGTTTTGGTATTTTTGTGTTTTTTAAGATTTAAAAGAAAAAGAATTAATTAAAACAAAAATGAAGCGGCAAACCCTAATTCTAACTGTTTTTTAAGTTTATTAAGAAAAAGATTGAATTTTTAACCTAATTTAAATCTAAGTTATTTATATACATTTAATTATAAAAATAAAATAAATAAATAAATAATAATATTATGGAAAAAAAAGAAAGATCAAAAGGAGTGGAAATTATTAATTAACCTAATTCTAATTATTTTTGGATTTTTATTTATTAAAAGAATTAAAGTTAAAACCTATTTTACTAAATTAATTTACATGTTAATTATCTACAAGAAAATAAATAAAATAAATATTTTTTATGTTTTTATCCTTTTTTCTGATTTTTTTTGTGATGTTTTTATATTTTGTAAAGAAAACAATTAATTAATTAAAACAATGAAAATAAATAATAAAACAATAAATCATGAAAAGAAAAGCAAACCAGGGGGGGTGTAGCCCCAAATTGTGAGGTGTTGATCCAAGAACATTGGCCCATTAAGCCTGAGGTTTGTTGACCTTTTCAATTCGTGTGTGATGCGTTGACTGGCACTTATTGTGTTCTTCAATCTGTAACCCTTGATCTGGATGCTTTGGGCACGTGGATGGTGATTTCTGGGCGTGCATGAAGGTCTTGCAATGGGAGTGCTGCATAGGAATTAGTATTGAAAAATAATATGAGATTTTACACAGACCTGGGACTTGAACCCAGGTCTTGGAGGTTGTATGCATCACGTGTTGCCAACTGAGCCATTGAACTTCATTTAATATATTATATCACATAAATAATAAAAAACAAAACCAAGGCAATTGTGGTCCAGCGCGCGAAGTTTTTAAACCAACGAATCAGCAATTGCCACGATATCTTCGTCTTCACGTCCCTGTAAACAAAAGCGTATGGCCACGGTTTTGCAAGTGTGGTGTTAGGGGACTTTTGGAAAAATAGCGAATAGCCATATAAGCTACATAAATTGTTCGCGAATGGTGGTTTATGTCCGTCTCAATGCACTGAACTCAATGGCCATGGTCTGAAGCTTTGATTTTTCTTCTTTGCAAAAGCCCTAATTTTAAAAACCTGTAACCCTAATATTCGAAAATGGTAGAATCGCATATGGCTTATGAAAAGTCAATTAAACACATCAGTTAGCTTGGAAACTTCACATTAAACAAGAATTCACAAATAAAAATGCAAAAGAATGTATGAATTATGATATAGGATTTCAAAAGTTTCTCTGTACAGGGGAGGTCCTTGCTGCCGATTCTTTGCGTTTGGATGGATGTTTGGAGTTGGAATCGCTTCAGGGAGCTTTGAGGAAGCCTTTAGAAAAAGAATTAAGGCTTAAAACTGACTAGAACCTTGATTTCAGAATCGAGTTATATGGCTAATTTTTCAAGTTGTCCATAAGCTTTTGAGCGCAGCCTTTTGTGTATTGTGGTTAGGGTTTGACTTAGTGCTTATGATGGAAGAGAATTAGCTTGTTAGTTGGCCTTAATTCATGCTCATGAAAGAACTAGTCCTAGGGTTTTCACCATTAACCAATTTTCCTTCTTTTAAGCCAAGACCAAGACTTAGTGTGCAATTTAACCCTAGCCTGAGTTTTTGAGTTGGCCCATGATATATGGAAGTTGTCCAAATTCAAATGACACTATTCCATTGGTTTTTGAATTTTATTTGAATTTTTAAAGATTTAAAATGAATTAAATTATCAAAAATTAAATAAAATAGAAAAATCAATATTTGGTCTTGAAATTAATCATGGGACACGTGTGTGGCATGACAAGGATGAATCAAGTGGAAGAAAGTGGGCCCTTTTGTCAAAAATTGGAGTTTCAAGGATAGTTGACTTTTGCCATTTCACAAACATTTCCCAACTTCTACAAGGCATAACTTGCTCAATTTTTAAGCTTTTCACATGTTCTTGGACATTTTGGAAAGTTCTTTGAGTCCTCTAACCAATGCCTTTGGTCCCATGTCATTTTGATTTACCAATCTCAAGTTATGGTCTTTGACTTAAAGTCCCTTTTTGTTGACTTTTGAAAATGACCTATAATGTTGAAATTGATAACTTTTTGTGAGAGCATTTCTTGGACTTGAAGTATGAAGATGAGTTGTAGGAAATGTCTTTCTCTTCAAAATGAGCTTTGGATGGAATTTTTCTGATAATCCATGTGAAAGTTATGCCCTGGTCAATTTCAGTTGACTTTTTCAGCTCTCCAAATATAGCAACTTTTGCATCTTTGATGATTTCTGAGCCAAATTTTGAGAATCATGATCAAGCATTGATCAAATGATGTTTGTGGCTTCAAAATGATATGTTGACCAAAAATTTGAACTTTTGACTGTCAAATGACCATTTTGCCCCTACAGTTGACTGTAGTGCAATTTAGGGTTTTGACTGTGCAATCTTGAGCTGAATGCCTTGAAACTTGATATGAGGATGCTTGACCATGTTTGTAAGCATATGAGACTTGATTGAGCCTTTGAAAACTTCTTTTTCTTGATCAGACTCAAAACCCTAATTTTGACTGTATGGGAGACTGTTGCACTGCACAACCCTTGGGGAATTTTGTAGCTTGGCTTGGAAATTTCTTGAGGAATATGGGAGGGCAAATTTTGGGGTATAACAGTTGCCCCTGTTCAATCTTCTTAGACCTGAGGATGCAGATTGGCTGACGTGCCTTTCGTAATCCGAGGGTAAAAGATGATTGGACACTAGAGTGCCCGGAAATTTGCGCTCACATGTTAGCAATGATGGGGGAATGGGCTTATAGATGCTATCTGGATGTTTGATTGCGTAAGAGATTCTTTGGCGAGAACCTGCATACCTGCAAAACAGAAAATGAGTACCTGACACGTTGCAGGAGCTGATGTTTAGATGCCTGGTATAGATGTGTCCTGACTGGTTACAGGAGCTGAGTCTGGAGCTTCAAATGTCTTCAACTGGATAAGCATCAGGGAGATCTTAGGGTCGATCTGACTGAACCAGAGAAGGCCTTTGACTGGATGAGCATCAGAAAAATCTTGGGACGATTTAACTGAACCGGTCTAGGTCTTGAAATGTCTTCAACTGGATAAGCATCAGGGAGATCTTAGGGTCGATCTGACTGAACCAGAGAAGGCCTTTGACTGGATAAGCATCAGGAAAATCTTGGGACGATTTGACTGAACCGGTCTAGGTCTTGAAATGTCTTCAACTGGATAAGCATCAGGGAGATCTTAGGGTCGATCTGACTGAACCAGAGAAGGCCTTTGATTGGATAAGCATCAGGAAAATCTTGGGACGATTTGACTGAACCGGTCTAGGTCTTGAAATGTCTTCCACTGGATAAGCATCAGGGAGATCTTAGGGTTGATCTGACTGAACCAGAGAAGGCCTTTGACTGGATAAGCATCAGGAAAATCTTGGGACGATTTGACTGAACCGGTCTAGGTCTTGAAATGTCTTCCACTGGATAAGCATCAGGGAGATCTTAGGGTTGATCTGACTGAACCAGAGAAGGCCTTTGACTGGATAAGCATCAGGAAAATCTTGGGATCGATTTAACTGAACCGGTCTAGGTCTTGAAATGTAGCTTGAGAACTTAACTGGATCTTTCCTGAAAGGTAAAAGTCAGTCATATGCAATGCATGATATGGATCAAGCAATAATGTTCTCAACATAAATGAGATTTGTATGATGCAGTGCGTTATGCATGCTATAATGATGTATGTGATGTTTTATGTATGTTTTCGTCTAGGAAAGTAAATCCTTGACGGGTGCCGGGAAGTCGTATCCTGGGCTGATATTGAGGAATAAACTTGTACTTCCGCTGGGGATGATAGTTGCAAGAATACCGGTAGGAGAAGATGACTCCGTTGCGGAATCTTGGCGAATGGAAGATTCTGCGGGGAGAAAAGATACTCTAGCAATCATGCTGGAAAGCAATACTCTGTGGGAGGAGTGATGCCTTGCTGAATGTTGATAGTAACTCTGTTGGGGATACCGTTGTTGTATTGGAAGTGTGAATAGACTTCGCTGGGGATAGGAAAGAACTACGTTGACGACGACCTTCCCTTGGCTTTTGGCTGAGGATAACCCAGTTATATCCTGTTAAGGAAATAACTCTTTAAATAAAGCCGGACGACGCGTTCGTGCTCTGTGAAGAATAAGCTTCCAGAATTTACTGGGGATAAGCTTACTGCTTGGGTGATGAATTCCATCTTTCCTGGGGAACTTGGATGGGACTCTCCTGGGGAAGTTTTGATATGCTGGGGAAGTGATTCCTTTGAATGTTGATGTATGCCGCCGGGGAACAATCTTTAGACCAAGACTGCCGGGGATGCTTGTTAAGAGTATATGCTGCTGGGGAATATTGGGATCTACTGGAGGATACCCAATTTCCTTGAGACTTGTTAACTTTGTTTGGGGAAGAATGCACTGACTTGCTGTCTCACTCTCTGGGGAATTTAAGATGCCTGGTTAGGTTCTTTAGCTGAACCTACCTTGGTACCTTGGAGGATAGAACAATTAGACTGCTCAGACAACTCTTTATTGCCCCTGTTTCTAGTGTCACCTGCAATTAATTCTTTGTTTCGTATGCAAATGTTTATGAGCTAGCAAATTATTGTCAATGCATATATCACAAATTGAACCTTGGACGTTCTTCGCAAAACAAAACAGAAAAAGAAAAACAGTTGGCACGTTTAACTGAAAAGTATATTTGTATTGATTTTGAATAGCCTGTGAATAGGCGTTTTGTGTACAAGAGGCTGACATCCTAGTAAGAGAAACGTCGCCAAGCAAAAGAGTTTATACAAGTTTTGTACAAAAGAAAATAAAACAGCTGTGTGAAAGATGAATGATCCACTGGGTTTCAACTCTGCTATCGCCTTTATAACTCTGAGCGTCTCATCACTTGATGACCTTGGTTGAAGGTGAAGCTGACTGATCGATGCCGTCTGAACTTGATGTAGATACCGGATTCTGGATGCAAAGTGATCTAATGAGACATAGTATTACGTTTTTATCCCTAACTTTTACCTGGACTTCCCTTTCGAGTTTTCAGTCCACCGGGATACCCATTTTTGCCCAAGCCGCCTTTTCAGGTTTTCGACTTGCCGGGTGTACAGATTTTTCATTTTCATCCTTTCATTTTGCCCGAACCCTTTTGGTTCGACGGGAAGCCCTAATTTTGCCTAGACATGTCAGCCTAGCGGGTCTTTTTTCATGCGTAGTATTTTTTAACTATGTCTGCATTGGCGGGGTGAGGAAGGTCGTCACCATCCATGTTGGTTAATATCATTGCTCCTCCTGAGAACACATGCTTAACCACAAATGGCCCTTCGTACGTAGGGGTCCATTTGCCCCTTGGATCACTCTGAGGGAGGATGATTTGCTTGATCACCAGATCCCCGACTTGATATTCCTGTGGTCTGACCTTTTTGTTAAATGCCCTGATCATTCGTTTCTGATATGTCTGACCATGACAGATAGCAGCAAGTCTCTTTTCGTCAATAAGGTTGAGCTGATCAAGTCGTGTCTGGATCCAATCATCTTCATTCAGATTTGCATCCTTCATTATCCGGAGAGAAGGAATTTGTACTTCGATCGGCAAGACTGCCTCCATGCCATAAACCAGAGAGAAAGGAGTTGCCCCGGTTGACGTCCTAGCTGAGGTACGATACCCATGCAGAGCGAACGGTAACATCTCGTGCCAATCTTTATACGTTACTGTCATTTTCTGCACGATTTTCTTGATATTTTTATTTGCTGCTTCTACAGCCCCATTCATCTTTGGTCTGTAAGGAGAAGAATTGTGGTGCTGTATTTTGAACTGTTCGCAGAGCTCAGCGATCATCTTATTGTTCAGATTGGTACCGTTATCTGTAATAATCCGCTCAGGGACACCGTACCGACAGATCAGGTTTTGCCGAATGAACCGTGCCACAACAGTCTTGGTTACCGTAGCATAGGATGTTGCCTCAACCCACTTCGTAAAATAATCAATCGCCACTAGGATGAAGCGATGTCCATTGAATGCCGTAGGTTTTATCTCGCCGATCATGTCTATGCCCCACATTGCAAATGGCCAAGGCGCAGTCAAAACATTCAGGGGAACCGGAGGAACATGCACCTTGTCTGCGTAGATCTGGCATTTATGGCATGTCCTAGAATGTTGGTAGCAATCAGCTTCCATGGTGGACCAGTAATACCCTGCCCGTAGGATCTTCTTTGCCATGGTATGTCCACTGGAGTGTGTACCAAAGGTCCCTTCATGTAGCTCTTCCATGATTCTTTCTGCTTCAGTCTTATCCACACAACGCAGTAAGGTTGAATCATGGTTTCGCTTGTACAAGATGCCGTTGCTTAGGAAGAACTTGGTTGCAAACCTCCTCAGGAATTTCCTGTCATTGACAGAAGCACCTTCAGGGTATTCCTGAGCTTCCAGATATCTCTTCACTTCGTGGTACCAAGGCTTCTCAGTTACCAATTCAGTTTCGAGACCACAACAGTATGCCGGTTCGTCCAATTTCCAGATGATGATCCGGGGAGCTTCATTATCCCATTTGACCTTGAACATTGAAGACATTGTAGCTAACGCGTCCGCCAACTGATTCTCTTCTCTTGGAAAGTGCTCAAATGTTATCTCTGTGAAGTGGGGGATCAGGGCCAACACACATTCTCTGTAAGGAATCAAGTTTGGGTGTTTCGTATCCCACTCTCCTTTGATCTGATTGATCACAAGAGCGGAATCTCCGAAGACACTTAGAAATTTGATCCTTAGGTCGATCGCAGCTTGAAGACCCATGATACACGCTTCATACTCCGCCATGTTGTTGGTACAGTTGAAACACAGCCGGGCGGTGAGTGGAGTATGAGTACCTTGTGGAGATACGATTATGGCGCCGATACCATTTCCCAAAGCATTGGAGGCTCCGTCAAAGTGCATAGACCATCGGGATCCCGGTTCAGGTCCTTCATCCGGTCCAGGTATTTCACAGTCAGTTACTATCATAATGCTTTCATCTGGAAACTCGAAGTTCATTGATTGGTAGTCATCCACAGCTTGATGTGCTAGGTGGTCCGCCAATACACTTCCCTTGATGGCTTTTTGGGTCGTGTACTGAATGTCGTATTCCGTCAAGATCATCTGCCATCTTGCAATTCTCCCAGACAGAGCAGGCTTTTCAAATATGTACTTTATAGGATCCATTTTTGAGATTAACAAGGTAGTGTGAGTCAGCATATACTGTCTCAGCCGGCGAGCAGCCCATACCAAAGCGCAGCAAGTTTTCTCAAGCAGTGAGTATCGGGTCTCACAGTCGGTAAACTTTTTGCTAAGGTAATAAATGGCATGCTCTTTTCGGCCAGACTCGTCATGCTGCCCCAGCACACACCCCATTGCATTATCAAGCACTGTCAGGTAAAGTATCAAAGGTCTCCCTTCGACTGGTGGCATAAGGATGGGTGGTTCTTGGAGATATTCTTTGATTCTGTCAAAAGCAGCCTGACATTCATCATTCCAGCGTACTACCTGATCTTTCTTCAGCAGCTTGAAGATTGGTTCACAGGTAGCAGTTAAGTGTGAGATGAACCGAGCAATGTAATTCAGACGTCCTAGAAAGCCTCTGACTTCCTTCTCTGTCTTAGGAACTGGAATCTCTTGAATGGCTTTGACCTTAGCAGGGTCCACTTGAATCCCCTTGTCACTTACCACGAAGCCTAGCAACTTTCCAGATCTTACCCCGAAGGTGCACTTGTTCGGGTTCAACCTCAGCTTGTACAGTTTCAAACGGTCAAACAGTTTCTGCAGATGATCAAGGTGTTCTTCCTCAGTCTGGGACCTAGCGATCATGTCGTCAACATACACTTCTATCTCATGATGGATCATGTCATGAAATAAAGCAACCATGGCACGTTGGTAGGTTGCCCCAGCATTCTTTAGTCCAAAAGGCATGACTTTGTAGCAGAAGGTGCCCCACTGAGTAACAAACGTAGTCTTTTCCATGTCTTCCGGAGCCATCTTGATCTGATTGTAGCCTGAAAAACCATCCATAAAAGAGAACACTTTATGCTGAGTTGTATTATCAACAAGGACATCAATGTGAGGTAGAGGGAAGTCATCCTTGGGGCTGGCCCTGTTCAGATCCCTGTAATCGACACACATTCTGACCTTGCCGTCCTTCTTAGGTACCGGCACCACATTAGCAACCCACTGAGGGTAAGAAGTCACTGCAAGAAACCCGGCATCAAACTGCTTCATAACCTCGGCTTTAATCTTCTCAGACATCTCTGGACGCATACGGCGGACCTTTTGCTTAACCGGAGGGCAATCTTCTTTAGTTGGTAAGTGATGGACCACAATGTCGGTATCTAATCCGGGCATATCTTCGTAGGACCAAGCAAAGATCTCCTTATAGTCATGCAGCATCTGAGTCAACCGTTGCTTCACGCTGAGTTCTAGGTTGGCACCAATCTTCACCTCTTTCTTGTCTTCCTCAGTACCCAAGTTTATTATTTCCACTGGTTCTTCATGGGGTTGAATTGCCCTTTCTTCCTGTTGTAACAGTCTTGCAAGTTCACCAGGCACTTCGCAATCATCTTCACCTTCGTCTTCGGCTAAGTTGATCGGATTTTCGAAGTCATAACTGGCAGTAGCAGAGTCGTTACCAGTGAGATCCAGAGTGGATTGAAACCTGTATGAGTGAGTGTGTGTTGTAAATACAGCTGTTTTGCAATATGTAAAGAAAAGAAAGAAAAGGAGCGCAAAATTTGAATTGTGAAAAACGTCCAATGCTTTTATTCATGATATATGATAGTGACAAACAAAAGCCCTCATAAATAAAACCACGGTGCCCCGGGTAAGACACCGGTCCATATAGTTTCAAATTATTGTTTATTACAAATCAAAAACAAAGAAATTCATTACTGGGGAACAAAAGTTATGGGTGTAAAATCTTTAGCAGTCCAATTGGTCAATCCACCGTCGGTCGTCGGGTAGATCCAGCTATCGAACTCTGACTCTTCCATTTTATCTTCCTCTCCAATAGCATTCACTTCTGAGTGGGTGATGAGCACAGGAGGTCTTCCAATTCTCGCCTTGCGCACTGCTTTCTGAGCTTCTGTGGTGAAACCCAGCCCAAACTTGTTAGTCTTAGGAGTAAGATCAGGGAGCTTGCCCCAGTTTGCACATTCACCTTTTTCGATCACAGCCCGGGCGTCCTTTAAGGAGGCCATCTTCATATGAGAAACTTCTTCATCTGCTTCTGCTGCTGCCAAGGTTTGTGGAACTTCCTCAAAATGTTGAAAGGGGGTTTCAATGAACTCCCCCTCCATTTCTACGTATCTGAAGGAGTTGAGGTGGCTGACCATGTACTCCTCTTCCCCTTGCACTGTTACGATCTTCCCCCTGACCGGGTACTTGAGCTTCTGATGCAATGTGGAGGTCACAGCTCCAGCCTTGTGGATCCACGGGCGACCCAGCAAACAAGAATAGGACGGATGGATATCCATCACATAGAATTTTGAATCGAATACCTGTGACCCAACCCTGATTGGGATGTCCACCTCACCATGTACCATTCTTTTGGACCCGTCAAAGGCCCGGACAACAATGTGAGTTGGTTTGAGCTCTAGACCCTCACAATCCAGCCTATCCAGAGCCTTCTTGGGCAGCACGTTTAATGAGGAACCTGTGTCAACCAGCACATGAGCAAGAGTAGTGCCCCTGCATTCAATGGAGACATGCAGGGCATCATTATGGTTCTTCCCCTTTGCTGTCAGATCGGCATCAGAGAAACCCAGGCCATTATCAGCGGTTAGGTTGGCCACACAGTCGGTGAACTGGTCAGCAGACGTCTCTTGGGGTACGTGGGCTGTCTTTAAGAAAGCAATCAGAGCCTTTGCATGGGCCTCTGAACACAGCAGCAGTGACAACATGGAGATTTTAGAGGGGGTGTGCCCCAGCTGTTCTACAACGTTGAAATCACTTTTCTTTATTATCTTGAGGATTTCTTCCATTTCCTGCTTGGAAGCCTCAACAATGGTCTTTGGTGCCTCCGTCCTGGCAGGCACATCAGCAGCAATCCCTTTGCCCCGAGTATCAGATGACTCAGTAGCAGGGGTGGATACTTGGTCAGGGGGAGAAACAGGCACCCTGGCAGGTGTGAAGACCAAAGGTCTATGAATTACCGGAGGAGCAATGTCTGGCGAGAACAGTCTTCCACTACGAGTGACCTTGGCAGGCCCGGTGATGTTGGAGACACCAGTGTCAATGTTGAACTCTTGTTTCACACCCAGAACATAAACATCCGCCCCATAGTGCCATGGGACAGCCTTATCAGATTTGTAGGGTATAGGCCCCGGAACAGTAATGGTGATGGGAGCACTCTTGTGAACTGGCAAAATTTGGGCAGGCTTCTTTGAAGGAGCCTTGGAATGGTTGTTGAAGATGGTAACGATCGACACTTCTTCAACAGGAGCAGCAGGAACAACAGTCTTTCTGAACAAAATCTCTCTACTATCTATCAGGTTTTGGACGCCTGACTTCAGCAGAGAACAACCAGCAGGGGAAGCAACACATAGAGGGCAACCTTCGCTACATCCCGGAAATAAACCGGCTAGCAACAGATTCCTCTTGACTATCAGCAACGGAGTAGCAACATCATCCACCGAAGCTACATACAAATCCTCCTCAACAGCGTTCACTCCATGCTGGGGCATGGGAGCAGTTACAACATTCGGCCTCTCGGGCGCCTCAAACTGTATTTCCTTTGCATCAATGAGGTCTTGAACCTTATTCTTTAGGGCCCAACAGTCATCTGTGTTATGCCCCGGGCTATCAGAGTGATAAGCACAGCGAGCATTTGGATTGAACTTGGGGGATGCAGTATTGGGAAACTTTGGAGCCTCCCTGACAGTCACTAAATTGGTGGATAGCAACTGTGGCAGGATCTGTGATAAGGTCATGCTTAACCGGGTATACTCTCTCCGGGGTCTTTCAAACTTTTGAGGATTAGTTGGCCGAGGAGCGGCAGCAGGTTTGGCAATCATTACCGCACTGACAGATTGGTGGCGTTCAGGTCGCTCTGTTCTCCGGGAGCTATATACAGCACTAGCCTCCTTTTTGAAAGGTTTCTTCTCAGTACTGGAGGAGGCAACTTTCGGTATCTTCCCCGATTTTATACCGGCCTCGATCCTTTCACCAGTTAGGATCAGATCAGTAAACCCAGCAGAGGAATTACCAATGAGATGATTGAAAAATGGACCAGATAGGGTCCCCAAAAACATATCTACCAGCTCCCGGTCCGTCAATGGTGGCTGCACCCTGCCAGCCAGGTCTCTCCATTTCTGGGCATACTCCTTAAAACCTTCACCCGACCCTAGCGACATACCCTGGAGCTGGGTACGCGTAGGAGCGAGGTCGGCATTATACTGATACTGCTTGTAAAAAGCAGTGGCCAGATCCTCCCAGTTACGAATGCTGATTCCATCCAGCTGATAGAACCAATCGAGGTGAGTCCCTGAAAGACTCTCCTGGAAGAAGTGGATCCAAAGGTTCTTGTCTGCTGTGTAAGGCTGGATCTTCCTTACATAAGAACGGAGGTGCATCTTGGGACAGGAAGCCCCATCATACTTCACGAAGGCAGGTGTTTTGAACTTGTGTGGGATCACCACCCCAGTAGATAACCCCAAGTCTCCGAAATCCAATCCAGGCACCCGCTGAACTTCCATAGCCTTTAATCTGTCTTCCAGCTGTTTGTACCGGTCTTCAGCAGGAGGGTACTGTTCGTCGTTGAAGTCTGTTTCAGTATCAGAGCCCACAGGAGTAGGGACCTCCCTTTCTTGGTGACTACCTTCCGTCACAGATGGAGGAGTCCTTTCAGCTTCAACCAAAGTGTTCCCGAGTCTGCGCCCAGTGTTAAATAGCACAGTCCTCCTCTTCTTCTTAGTCTTCTTCAGAAGCATGGTCTTCAACTCTTGTTGACCCTGAGCCAAGCCCTTGATCAGCTCCTGAAATTGGGCGTTCTGCGCCTGAAATTGGACGTTCTGCGCCTGAAGAGCCTTGATAGATGCCTCGGTTGATGATTCAGGATTCATGATGCTGAAATAAACAGCGAAGAACAGTAAACAACCTGAAAAGAAGAGTACCTATGATGCACATGATGAATGATATGTGTTTATGCAATGCATTCAAGAGTTCGAAAATTCAAATTTGTTGTAGACCAAAAGGAACACACGTTATTATTAAGAAAATCCTTGTTTAATACATCAAAGCCTCATGGGCAAAAGTACAAAAAGATCAAATCAATCCCAAAATATGTTGCGCATCTTCTTTGGAGCTATGTAAGTGTTGAGGTTCCTTTCCTCATGCAACAGGCGGGTGAGCTCCAAGACCTTCTTTTCACTGGCATGCAAACTAGTCTCAAGAGAATTCCGCTCTTCCTTAAGCTGGATCCAGCTCTTCTGCATCTCTTCCCAGGATGTGGGCATATCAGGGTGCTGAATAACGTGAGACACCTCTCCTTCCAAGGCAGGCTCTTTGATTACTGGAAGCATGTGAGGATAAGGCATTACTAACTTCTGAGAGCGGGCTCGTACCCACTTGAGGTAAGGCTCCAAAGGGATGGAGTTCCTGTGCCCCAGTGTCTTGCTGTCTATCCTACTAGGCATCCTCCAAGCTCTGATAAATCTCTGGCGAAGTCCTTGAGTATCGTTGTCGAAGTCAAAAACTATGTCAGGAATCAGCATGTCATGAGGACCATCCCTCCGAGCATAACCAAATTGTCTCCAAGCCAGGCATGGACTATAAGTAATACCCCCTCTGATTCCAAGTAAAGGAACATTAGGATACTCCCCGCAACGATCAATGATAGTGACATCTTCTCTGGACCTAGGGCACCAATTTATATCTGCATGTGTAAGAGTCATCAACCGTTGTGACCATCTCAAACCCCGCTCGTTCTTCAGGACTGATTGTGGAAGGTGCGAAATAAACCACTTTCCCAGGAGAGGAGTGCAACACATAAGGACACCTCTTTTTCTCATGGTTCGAGTGTAACATGAGTGAAGGAGGTCCCCCAGCAACGTAGGTATAGGATTCCTGGACATAAAAATCTGGACAGCATTGATATCAACGAGCTGGTCTGGGTTAGGGAACAACACCAAACCATAAACAAGAAGGGCCACAACCTCTTCAAAAGCTTGTAAGTCAAGGGAGTTCCAACATTCATAGGCCTTTTCAAACAGAAACCTGGCTAAGAACCCTTTGATACCACTTCTAACTTCCCAATGTCCCTTGAGGTCAGATGACTGTAGGTGCAAGGCTTTAGCAATCTCTTCAAGCTTAGGTTCCTTTTCTGTACCGTTGAAGGGTAGCTGATCAAGGATAGGGATCTTCAGGAGTCGGGAGAACTCCTCCAATGTAGGTACCAACTGATAGTCCAAGAAGGTGAAACAGTGATGCAGAGGGTCAAAGAATTGGAACAAGACCTTTATCATATCTTCCTCAATGTTGGTGTTGACCAAGCTGATGAGGCTTCCATGCCTTTCACTGAATGAAGAGTCCTCGGGAATCCTGGATATAAGCTCCTTAAGCTGAGGAGGGATCCTTACAAGACTGATTTGAATTGTCTTTCTACGAACAGTTTCCATGTCCTACAAAACAAGAACAAAGATGAAAATTCGAACCCCTGAAATGGTTAGTTAATGCATATGATGCTGGATGATGTCATGATGCTATGATTAAACACACCACAGATATTTACAAAGACAAACATGTAAGGCACACAAGGCACACAAGACAGGCCCTTAAGGTTTAAGGCCAGCATGGGGTCTGGGTAGTACCCTCTTGAAGTTGGTGGGTTCAACCTGTCCTAATCAAAGTAACCGGGTTCTAAGGTTCCCAATATCACGGGATTGCTTTCATTGTTCATCGTTTCGATTTAGCCACTGAACTGGCGACCGAAATATTCCAGGAAAGCAACCCTCAATTGAGTGTAGTATCGAGTATCAACCAACCTCGGACTGCACCAAAGTCAGTTATCTCACTACCCTAAAGAGGCCAAGATGGTTCAATTAAGGTTCCTAAGGTCTGTTGATGCTTCACGACACCACGCGGAGGCCCCGTACTCTCCTTGATTGAACTCAAGGGTTACCGGTACACACCAAAGTGCCACATCAACGTAGCAGACTGTTTCAACCATGTCGGTATACCCCGCACAGTTCCCTCACAGCCTTGTTGCTACTTTCTAAGAAAGGTATCCCCCAGATCCGGGTTAGGATCTATAGAACTCCCAAGCAACCCACAATAATAAAGCAAGCAAAGAAGACAATTGAAAACATAGTTATGAGCTAGCCCTAAGGTACACCTCACTTTAAGTTTTATCCCCAGCAGAGTTGCCAGTTCTGTGATCGGTGGATCTGGAACT
Organism: Vicia faba; assembly: GCA_948472305.1. NCBI lineage: Eukaryota > Viridiplantae > Streptophyta > Magnoliopsida > Fabales > Fabaceae > Vicia > Vicia faba. Next base: position 1,075,099,583 of record OX451735.1, on the reverse strand, counting down.
GACTGTTTTGAAGCTGGTTCGCGAAATGTCGCGGAAGCAAGAGTCGCCACCGTCTTTTATTTTCTCCAAATGGAAAGGACAAAAGCACAGAAAAATTCCTTAAAGAGATTGCTCTCGGTTCGGGAGGTAGGTTATAGAAAGGGAAGGTATTAGCACCCTTTCTATCCATGGTTATCCATGGGCTCTTAGATACTTGCTCAATGTGTTTTCAAAAAATGTTTGCTTGCTTTTCAATTGTGGGTTAACAAAGTTCTTTGAAAAATTTCAGTTCGACTCGTACGTCAGAGTGTTTGAAAAGTTTGCTTTGAAAGCTTTTGAAAATGTGTTGGTGTGAAAAGATTTTGATTTGTTTGAAATTAGAGGAAGTATCCTTGAGAACCTACCTACCCTAAGGAATTCGTCTGTGTAAAAGTCCTTTAAAGTAATGCCATCCCACCATTGAGAGGTAGGTAGCACCACCGTTGGAGGGGTTCGGGTCAATTCGAGTTTTAGGGACATGGTGATCACCGGAGCAATGGGAAGACACCTTAGAAGCTACCCTCATGCCAGGTTCCCGGATCATGAGGACTTACTAAGACGTCCTCTACTCGACGATCACCTTTCGAAAGGCAACAGTGAGGCGTACCCTAGGGGTGGTGTGTGCGGTTCGTGTGTCATGTTTCAATTATTTTGTCTTGTCATGTTTGTTGTGATCTACGCTTGATTTTATTTTTAGGGCCATACATTCTTTCATGCTTTTTGTTAACAGTTATATACTTGCGAGAAAATAAATCTAAACTATTACAAATGGCGCGGGTCCACATCGCCAAAATAAACCGAACCCGATTTGACTGAAAGTAAAGAAGCAACAAAATAAAAGTGCAAGAAATAAAGTTACAAGGCTTTGGGACATGTACATAATTATAATAAATGACATAAAATAAATGCGCAAATTGAATAAATTATGAACATGGGCGTTGGACCTTTTTGCAATAAATTAAAATTAATGAAGAATGAAAATTAAAATTAAATGTTTTGGTATTTTTGTGTTTTTTAAGATTTAAAAGAAAAAGAATTAATTAAAACAAAAATGAAGCGTCAAACCCTAATTCTAACTGTTTTTTAAGTTTATTAAGAAAAAGATTGAATTTTTAACCTAATTTAAATCTAAGTTATTTATATACATTTAATTATAAAAATAAAATAAATAAATAAATAATAATATTATGGAAAAAAAAAGAAAGATCAAAAGGAGTGGAAATTATTAATTAACCTAATTCTAATTATTTTTGGATTTTTATTTATTAAAAGAATTAAAGTTAAAACCTATTTTACTAAATTAATTTACATGTTAATTATCTACAAGAAAATAAATAAAATAAATATTTTTTATGTTTTTATCCTTTTTTCTGATTTTTTTTGTGATGTTTTTATATTTTGTAAAGAAAACAATTAATTAATTAAAACAATGAAAATAAATAATAAAACAATAAATCATGAAAAGAAAAGCAAACCAGGGGGGGTGTAGCCCCAAATTGTGAGGTGTTGATCCAAGAACATTGGCCCATTAAGCCTGAGGTTTGTTGACCTTTTCAATTCGTGTGTGATGCGTTGACTGGCACTTATTGTGTTCTTCAATCTGTAACCCTTGATCTGGATGCTTTGGGCACGTGGATGGTGATTTCTGGGCGTGCATGAAGGTCTTGCAATGGGAGTGCTGCATAGGAATTAGTATTGAAAAATAATATGAGATTTTACACAGACCTGGGACTTGAACCCAGGTCTTGGAGGTTGTATGCATCACGTGTTGCCAACTGAGCCATTGAACTTCATTTAATATATTATATCACATAAATAATAAAAAACAAAACCAAGGCAATTGTGGTCCAGCGCGCGAAGTTTTTAAACCAACGAATCAGCAATTGCCACGATATCTTCGTCTTCACGTCCCTGTAAACAAAAGCGTATGGCCACGGTTTTGCAAGTGTGGTGTTAGGGGACTTTTGGAAAAATAGCGAATAGCCATATAAGCTACATAAATTGTTCGCGAATGGTGGTTTATGTCCGTCTCAATGCACTGAACTCAATGGCCATGGTCTGAAGCTTTGATTTTTCTTCTTTGCAAAAGCCCTAATTTTAAAAACCTGTAACCCTAATATTCGAAAATGGTAGAATCGCATATGGCTTATGAAAAGTCAATTAAACACATCAGTTAGCTTGGAAACTTCACATTAAACAAGAATTCACAAATAAAAATGCAAAAGAATGTATGAATTATGATATAGGATTTCAAAAGTTTCTCTGTACAGGGGAGGTCCTTGCTGCCGATTCTTTGCGTTTGGATGGATGTTTGGAGTTGGAATCGCTTCAGGGAGCTTTGAGGAAGCCTTTAGAAAAAGAATTAAGGCTTAAAACTGACTAGAACCTTGATTTCAGAATCGAGTTATATGGCTAATTTTTCAAGTTGTCCATAAGCTTTTGAGCGCAGCCTTTTGTGTATTGTGGTTAGGGTTTGACTTAGTGCTTATGATGGAAGAGAATTAGCTTGTTAGTTGGCCTTAATTCATGCTCATGAAAGAACTAGTCCTAGGGTTTTCACCATTAACCAATTTTCCTTCTTTTAAGCCAAGACCAAGACTTAGTGTGCAATTTAACCCTAGCCTGAGTTTTTGAGTTGGCCCATGATATATGGAAGTTGTCCAAATTCAAATGACACTATTCCATTGGTTTTTGAATTTTATTTGAATTTTTAAAGATTTAAAATGAATTAAATTATCAAAAATTAAATAAAATAGAAAAATCAATATTTGGTCTTGAAATTAATCATGGGACACGTGTGTGGCATGACAAGGATGAATCAAGTGGAAGAAAGTGGGCCCTTTTGTCAAAAATTGGAGTTTCAAGGATAGTTGACTTTTGCCATTTCACAAACATTTCCCAACTTCTACAAGGCATAACTTGCTCAATTTTTAAGCTTTTCACATGTTCTTGGACATTTTGGAAAGTTCTTTGAGTCCTCTAACCAATGCCTTTGGTCCCATGTCATTTTGATTTACCAATCTCAAGTTATGGTCTTTGACTTAAAGTCCCTTTTTGTTGACTTTTGAAAATGACCTATAATGTTGAAATTGATAACTTTTTGTGAGAGCATTTCTTGGACTTGAAGTATGAAGATGAGTTGTAGGAAATGTCTTTCTCTTCAAAATGAGCTTTGGATGGAATTTTTCTGATAATCCATGTGAAAGTTATGCCCTGGTCAATTTCAGTTGACTTTTTCAGCTGTCCAAATATAGCAACTTTTGCATCTTTGATGATTTCTGAGCCAAATTTTGAGAATCATGATCAAGCATTGATCAAATGATGTTTGTGGATTCAAAATGATATGTTGACCAAAAATTTGAACTTTTGACTGTCAAATGACCATTTTGCCCCTACAGTTGACTGTAGTGCAATTTAGGGTTTTGACTGTGCAATCTTGAGCTGAATGCCTTGAAACTTGATATGAGGATGCTTGACCATGTTTGTAAGCATATGAGACTTGATTGAGCCTTTGAAAACTTCTTTTTCTTGATCAGACTCAAAACCCTAATTTTGACTGTATGGGAGACTGTTGCACTGCACAACCCTTGGGGAATTTTGTAGCTTGGCTTGGCAATTTCTTGAGGAATATGGGAGGGCAAATTTTGGGGTATAACAAGATGTATTGTAGGAAATTTCATCCTCTTTAAAATGAGCTTTTGATGGGTCATTTCTCATAAAGTATGAGAAAGTTATGCTTGGTCAAAGTTGAGTTGGCTTTTCCTAAAAAACCCTAATTTAGCAACTTTTGAATCTTGATGAATCTTGAGCAATCCTTGATGAATCATGATCAACGCTTGATCAAATGATTAAATATCCTTCAAAATGAGAATGTTGACAAAAAAATCTTGAGGTTTGAC